>CM051512.1:6346754-6689254 GCA_028015205.1 Mytilisepta virgata | reverse complement strand
CATGCCCGGTGCCTTAGAATTTTTAAGGTTTTTTATCGCACTTGTAATCTCGTCCTTCGTTATAGGACAATTTAATATATTATCAATGTCATCACGTTGTTCGTTATTGAGCTCATGGTCCAAATTAAAGTCTTCATCATCTACGCTCTCGTCTTGATTAAGTTCCTTGAAGTAATCAAAAAGAGATTGCAAATCAATTTCCGACTTTTCTTTTTTCTTACCATTTAGTTGATTAAGAATTTTCCATAGTTTTTTGGGATCCGAATTTGAGGTGTGTCTAATTTCTCCTTCCATTCGAAGGGAGTAATCAGAATAGCTCTTATTCAGCTCCCTTTTGTACAATCTACTTGCTTTTTTCATGTTTTCCTTATTTTGGGCAGTTTTTGTCCAGCTATATTTTCGTTTTGCTTTATGAAAATACTTCCGTTTTTCAATACATGCACGCGTTACCCAAGGGTCAAATTTTTTGTTATTGACGTCACAAGTAGGTGCCTTTTTCGGAAAGGCTTTCTTAGCTGAACTAATATAAATGTTTGTTAGTCTGTCAATAATATCATCGACCATCTCCTGCGAAGGATTATCTACATTTTGAAGATCATTTAAAATATCAATAATTATGTCACGCTGATCTTCAACCGCATTGATGTATGATTCTTGTTTACTATTACTCCATCTATAAAAAGATTTGGAGTCGTTTGACTGGTTGTCTGTGTTCGCTCTAGCGTTACAAAGTATAGTGAATTGTAACTGTGAATGCTTATCAGAATATAATGGATTAAAGTCAAGGACATCAAAACTGTAAATATAAGGGAAGGTTTCAGAAGAAACTATCAAATAATCAATCAAACTACAATCACCTGAGGTAAATTTTCCACAAAATTTATCACTACCAATTCTACCATTAGCTATATATATATTCATATTTTTACAAAATTGAATTAATTTATACCCATACATATTGGGTTTTGATACATCTTGGTTATTTCTCTTAAGAGAAACATTATATAAAGGTAGCTTCTTAAAATCAAAAATATAATCAGATACATCATTCTCAACGTTTTCCAGAAAATGTGCTAGGTTTTCATTAGCTTCGAAAAAATCAGGCAAAACAGATGTTCTTGCATTAAAATCACCAACGACTGCATAAAAAGTACTGTCGTTAAGCAGGGTGGTTAACTCATTTTCAATCTCATCGAAAGCTTCGGGCGATGTGTATTTACTGTTATAAGGGGGGATATAAACACACCCAAGTAAAAGCGATTTATCATCTACTGGGGTGTCAATAATTCTAACCCACTGCACAAATTCACTCTCAGTATCGACAAATCTTATTGTCTTACTTAGGGTAGTTTTGTATATAATAACTATACCTCCCGATTTTTTTTGGCCCCCTTTCGAGTTTTAGCAAAATAGGAATACCCATCAGGGAGTTTTAAAGCATCAAGTACATCAGTTTTACTCTCAATGCATATAAATAAATCAAAATTCTTAATCAAGTCAATAAATTCTTGTATCAAAAGTTTACTATTTAAACCACAGACGTTTAAACATGAAACTTTCAAAAAATTTGGTAACTGAGCACTGTTGTTTGTGCCCCTTGTAGGGCCTCTTGTAACACTGTCCTATCTATTATCAGTCTGTTGCTGGGGCGGGCTATCTGACCTGGGTTGTGGTGCAGGTTGACGAGATAAGTTAAGTCTATAGTGGTCTACACCAGGTGGCATTGGGACGAACGGAACGAACGGAACTCTAGGTACGTTATGATAATGCGGAATGTTCGGATACATCGGTTGGAACGGCACTGGTCCTGTAGCAGGTGTAAAGGATTCGAATCGAGGCGGGAAACTGTTGATCTACTTGTGCTTGAGGTTGAAATTGCGGGGCTGGTACAAAGTTTGGTTGATCACGTGGCAATCTGAATGAGGACGGATACAGTCGTCTTCCATTAATGAACAATTTATCATCATAAAATCGTACTTTGTCCTTGGCTTGAACACTTTGTCTGAACGCTGGCCAGAGCTCATTACGACGATCAATTATTTCAGGTGGAAATTGTTCGTATACCTTACTTTCGCTGAGCTTTTCACGAGCTGTTTTAAGTACTAGGTTTCGATCATTCCGATTTTGGAATTTTGCCACTATGTTTCTTGGTTTTCGATCTGTCCTCCGTCTTAACCTATGTGTTACATGAAGTTTAATATCGTCCTCTATTTCGAGTGTTTGGTGAATGAATTTAAGAACCTCCGCTTCAGTCTCTTCGGGTGTCTCGGTTCTCGATACCTCAGGAATTCCACCTATAATGAGGTTGTCCCTCATCGATCTTGTCTGCTTTTCTAAAAGTTTCTCGTGAGTCTCGTCGGTTTCGATTTGTAGTTGATTATTTTGTTGTCTAAGCTTTTCACATTCTCTTAATAAAAAGTTAGTTTCGTTTTCAGTACCAAGTAGTCGGTCGTTTTGTTTACTAATATTGTCTTTCATGAATATAATTTCTTGTTCTAAGTTACAAAATTTTCTCTCGAGGTTTCCTATACGGCTACTGATATCTGGTATTAGGTCTAAAGGTTTCAATTTGGTATAAATATCCTTGAGAATATCATGCAGACTAGATGTTGAGGTGTTGGGAGACCGTCCCTGGTCACTGAATTGGAGCGCTTGTGGGTTAATAAATGGTGTATTGAATGGTGTATTGAGTGGTACATTGAGTCCAATAAAGCTGGGTTGAATATTCGGATATATAACACTGTTGGTTTGACCAGCATTGGCGGTGGCAGGGGTAGCAGGAGAGGTACTTGGCGCCGCCATCTTTTTTGGTCGAGTAGAAGGGTGAGGGCTGGGCGTGGACGAATTACTTGATTTACTTGATTTTGTTTTACGCTTACATTTACTGTTGGCCATAAGCAAAGTTCGTGTGTCAAAACCATCGCATATTCCTCATCCAACAGCCGTCATATGATCCATAAAATGTACATAATGTCTATTGTTTACACCACAGTTCAAAAACACGACCTGCCATTTCCATTTCGGAACACACCGTACATACTTACTTACTTAGTGCTCTTCGTCTACAGTGATATTAATTGATTGATTGATTGAATGTTGATTAACGTTTAGTGGCAACTATTTCATGTTTTTACAAGACAGTTCAATGTATCAAACGATTCAAATATGGTGGGACGAGACACATAGGGGAACCAATTTTGACTGCCACTGTAAAAGGAGGATGGTTGGGTAGGGTCGGATAATTTAGCCTTCTATAGTGGCCATCAACCTACTCTTTTTCGAAAACTACAGAAGGGGTCTTTAGCGTGCAGGGAGTGTGGCATTCTCCAAAAACGTTACCCACTATGGTCCATGTTCAGGCTTTCCCTATTATGATCTGAGAACACCCCAATGAGATAGGTCTCCCCTATCCGCCACCTGGGGACGCGCTAGGAAGCTCTGTGAGTTGAGCTCCCGTGATCCATAACAGATGCCAAGTTCCAATATACATATACACCCTACCATACATTATTCATGCTAAGTTTGGCTCAAATTGGCCCACCGGCTTTAGAGGAGATGACGAATTGTCTAACAAAGGGCACAAATTGATGACAATAGCTTACACGGCTAAAAGAAAATCAGAACTACCATAAGATAAGCTTTTCAAAGCAATAGCTACAAATATTAGATTTTATGCAATTCCGAAAAAAAATACTCTTTCTCCCAAAGACTTTAAAATACTGGCCTTTCAAGTAGACTGCAGATTTATATTAAACTCCATGAGGAGTAACACTTTTATGGGAGTGTTGTTTCTGGCTATTTCGTTTAATAGAGCGACAGTATCCGACAGCATCTATATGAGAATCTTAGCTAGTTCAACAATTAAATCAAGTACATTTTCACCCTGATATTTTAATTATGTACCGCCCAACTCATTCAAATATTCCTAGCTAGCTTTCACCTTGTTGGTAATCATGCTGTATTGGCTTTTATAGTGCGTTTTATACACCAGAGGGTCAGAATAGATAATGGAAAGGTTTGGGTACCCATAAAATTGGTTTAATTTACTACGACTCAGCGAATGTACCAAGTCAAACGATCCTCACTCTCTGTTGTTTCGATGTTTGTGTTTTGTACTCTTTTATCATTGTTTATGTTGATATCCGTCCGAAATTCTGTCTATTGGGTGGCATTAATTGATTATTATGTTATTGTTGACATTTCCTGTTATCCGTTTTGCTGTTTTTAATGCTTGAATGGTTTGGGGTGCGTATATCAACGTGATATTCAGCATAATAGTAGCTGGGCAGTAGGTTGATATTTACACGATTCTTTAGCATGAACATGAACACTATGTTTTGTCTTGTCGCGTTTGACACGTCTATATAAAGTTTGAGGTAGGTATCAAGTAAAGTCATGAAATACCAAAGGGATATTCGAAGGAGGGGAACATCGAAACAACTGACAAACTCCGGCGAACAACGAGGACAAGACCAAAACAATACAAGCACTACCATTAAAAACTAAAAACATATGAACAACATGGACCACAACAAAAGACTCAGGTGCTTCGGAAGGGTAAGCAGTGCCTGCTTCCTGCAGGACACCCGTCATCCTGCCCATGTCAAATCCGGTATGAGGAAGGGGCATCAATGGAATTTATTTTGGAGGCGGTTTTTTCATACCTGTCAACCAAGTCATGATGACGTCCATAAAACGTTAATAAGAATGGCTCCAACTTAGGAGCAACATACCCTTGTCTGACAAACTTTTCTGTCAGGAGCCGGGCTCTGTACAAGAAGTCAATGTATATGTCACAAGCTCTGGAATATGAGTTGTGAAATATACACTCGATCCATACGCCGGCGCTTCTGGAATGGTGCTGCTCGAAGTTTTGTATTCATCCTTCCCCTGTGTCAATTTTGAGGTGAAGTTCAAGATAAGATGCATCTGTGGTATCCATATTTTCGTGCTCATTGGGATAGATGAGATGTAAGAAATTCCCAAAACGTGAATTGTTGATGATAAAACATCATCTATGTAGCGGAAGCTGACATTAAAGGTACGGGCTAACTTCTCCTGATTTTCCTTAAGTAGCCCGTCAAGGAAGTCTGCCTCATATGAGTGAAGGAACAAGACGGCCAGAAGTGGAGCACAATTAGTGCCAATAGTCCGTTGGAAAACCTGTCCACCAAATTGAACAAATATGTTGTCGATCAAAAATTCAATCATCAAGACAATTTCGTCCTCTGTATTTGTAGATTTAGAGTGGTTTTTAACAAAGTATGATTTATCTCTACCATTGACAAGGTATGTGTATCTACTGTTGCCATTTTTATTTTGAAAGCATCGATGTATTAGATCTTTCAACTCCTCCTTCAGTTGTGAATGATTAATGGTGGTATAGGGGTAGAGAAACTTTTTGTGCTGTTACAGACTGAAATGGAACGAGATCGTAAAATATCCTTTAAGTCTTTGGAGTTCTTTATTTAAAATTACTTAGATATGTAACATCGGCAAAAGAACACCAATGATACAAAACTGTAGGAAAAGTCCGCCAGATCGAAATCCGAAGGCAAGACAAACTCAGGAGAATGGAACATATTAAGGACACATGTATAAGTAAAAGACTATTTGTCAAATTTGTTATGTTTCGTTCTCATGAGTTATTCTTGCCTTTTGACTCCGATCTTACGGACATTTCTAACTGTTTTATAACAAGACAGCACAGAAACTTATATACTAGCAATGTGAACTGAAAACTGAAAACCGGGAGTTACATCGGGTGATCCGGAAGGGTAGGCATGTCCCGCTCCCTTAACTGCCCTGTTATATTTCCAGTGAAGTTTTAAGTCCGGTGAGGTGTCAATTCCAGAAGAACGCGAAATCTTGCTGAGGTATATATATATAGTCTCATATTTGAGATAGTATCATGAAATTAAAAGACCAAACATAACCATGTGTAAGAAATGTATGCAGAAATCTATCTCTGTCGAGAAATCCGTCGTGTATATCACATACACAGCAATAGCGAATCCAACCGTGAAATGTCCACACGATATGCTGGAGACTTTGGTATCTAATCAAAAAATCGAAATCATCAAATTTGTCATAAAGTTTTGATTGTATATCAAGACTTAGCCGATCAAAACCTTGTGTACACAATCATAGAAAATTTATTGTTAATATTTGTCACCGGATGTTTGATTGCTTATAGTAAATTTGTTATTAATTGATTATATGAAATATTTGCGTATTCATTTGTTTTCATATTCATCATTCATTACATGTATGTCCATGTACCATGTGATCCGTTTTCACCATATTCATTATGACGCAAGACTGATGACGTTTTCTACTTGTACGTCACCAATGCATGTTAATGATGTATCCAATAATACATCTAAATAATATCACATTATACGCATGTTTTGCACGCACAATTTTAACCGCGAAATTTTACTGGGAATAAATACAAAATATCCTTATATTATTCATTAACTGATTTAACATGTCCAGGAGTAACTTATGGATTTTGTGAATTTCCCTATTCTTTGTTGCAGGTAGGCAATGTTTTAATATTTCAGATTGTATTTGATTTATTTAAAAAAGTATAATTTTCAATTCGTTTGAGTTTGAGAGTTCTTTTCGATGTATAATTCCTTTTTGTGCTGTAGAATTTTCAATGAAATAGGTTAAATGTCCGTACTGTTCAGTTTGGTTAAGGTTTCGGCTTTCATTAATTTCGACCTTCGGCGAAATATGCATTACAGAATACATGTAGTTTTATGCGACATTTTATTCCCGCTTTTGTTTTTTATATTCAGTTCCTAATTCGATTATATGTATTGCTAAAGTATGACTTTGGGCATTACTGAAAAGTGTTATATTCCGTCCTGAGAATTTGTAATTCATATAATACAGTTTTAGTTTTAAACGAGGTTAATGTCTACATTTAATGTTTTGCGTCTGTCAATGTGTGTTTGAATGAATTTATATTTTCTGCTGTATTGTAAGTCATTGTATATGTTAAATAATTCTTTGTTGCAGTTAATAAAAGTGACACCTGTTGCAGTCTTTTATATATATATTGGCCAAATCCTGATATTGGGTTAATTTTGACTGTGACATATTGGCTTTTAAATTTCAGATAAATTGTGATTTCCCGTATGCTTCAATGCAAACTTATGTAATACGGTAACCAACATGTATGTCATCCGATGTCTCCCAAATTTCATTCCTATAAAGTTTTACAGATTAGGAATTGTAGTTTTAGAGAAAATATGACCAATCAGAATCAAGAATGCAGGTCATTTTTTTTTCATCTGATCAAAATAAAATTTTATAAAGGATAGATCTGCAATATTCCTTTCAAGTTTGGTTATTACTAGCCTCGTAGGTTCAGACCAGATGCCGAAATTCAATAGATTGCTTCTATGCAAACCAATGTGCCCCAATGCATGCCAGGCAATCAACATCAATTACGGAATGTTTGTAGAGGGTCTCCAATTCATTATTCCTTGAAGGTTTGAAAAGATTTGGTCTTGTAATTTCACAGTAGAATTTTGAATATTTACTCAATCAGAAAAAAGTATATGTCGGGCGTGATAGCTGACCAAACTGCATGAAATGAGGTTATTTTGTAGAAAATGGGCCAAAGACACAAATGGCCGGGTTGCTTTACTGGGTGTTTACTGTAGTGGTGACAAAGGTGATTACAAGATCATATTGCACATTGGCAGTCATGAAAATTTATACAGACAAAATCAGACACATTGTATGTTGGTGTACGAGCACAGAGGCAGACATCAAATTTAATTAGTTTCCTGAAATAATTCCATAAAGTGAGGTGCACATCTTCAATATATATTAAAACATTCTGCGAAGTTTCAAGGATGCGGGTGAAAAATTGTAGGAGGAGTTGATTTCGCAAAATAGGTACCCTCTATTGAAGATGTCAATAAAAAACGACTAGGTTCCAAAGTTTGGAAAAATGGGAAATAATTCCTGAAATAATTCCATAAAGTGAGGTGCACATCTTCAATATGTATTAAAACATTCCGCGAAGTTTCAATGATGCGGGTGAAAAACTGTAGGAGGAGTTGATTTCACAAAATAGGTACCCTCTATTGAAGATGTCAATAAAAAACGACTAAGTCCCAAAGTTTGGAAAAATGGGAAATAATTCCTGAAATAGTTCCATAAAGTGAGGTGCACATCTTCAATATGTATTAAAACATTCTGCGAAGTTTCAATGATGCGGGTGAAAAACTGTAGGAGTTGATTTCTCAAAATAGGTACCCTCTATTGAAGATGTCAATAAAAAAAACGACTAAGTTCCAAAGTTTGGAAAAATGACAAATAATTCCTGAAATAATTCCATAAAGTGAGGTGCACATCTTCAATACGTATTAAAACATTCTGCGAAGTTTCAATGATGCAGGTGAAAAACTGTAGGAGGAGTTGATTTCACAAAATAGGTACCCTCTATTGAAGATGTAAAAAAAAACGACTAAGTTCCAAAGTTTGGAAAAATGGGAAATAATTCCTGAAATTATTCCATAAAGTGAGGTGCACATCTTCAATATATATAAAAACATTCTATGAAGTCTCAAGGATGTGGGTGAAAAACTGTAGGAGGAGTTGATTTCACAAAATAGGTACCCTCTATTGAAGATGTCAACAAAAAACGACTAAGTTCCAAAATTTGGAAAAATGGGAAATAATTTCTGAAATAATTCCATAAAGTGAGGTGCACATCTTCAATATATATAGAAACATTCTATGAAGTTTCAAGGATGTGGGTGAAAAACTGTAGCAGGAGTTGATTTCACAAAATAGGTACCCATTTTCCCCGCCCGCCCGCCCGCCCGCCCGCCCGCCCGCCGCCGCCGCCAGTCCGACATTTACCATACTATAACCCGGTTTTGCACTCTGTGCAACCCGGCCAAAAACCTTCCATACATAATTCATCGAAAGTTTGGTTGGCATCGGTTAAGCACTTACAGATAAGAAAGTTAAAATGCAATGTTCCATGGAATTTCAATGTAAAACTATGTGCCACTATTGCTGCCAAATTAGCCAACCACTCACTTTATAATGAAATCGATCAATGTAAAACAAGGAACGGTGGTTCAGGATAGATAACCCGCTGGCGAGAGAACTAGTCACATTTCTCCTCTTCTGTAAGAGAAGCAGACAAACAAGATTTGAGACCAATTTACCATACATGTATAACGGAAGAATAAATTGAGATATTGCTACTATCTTCAGTGTTTCTGAATAAATCTACTTATATTTTGTAATATTACTACATTTCGACATGTCATTAACCATGTAAACTTGTCTTAAAGATTCAGGCTTAAACAATTAGCACAAGACTTCAATATAGAACTGAACGACAGTCAGCATTATATTCTGATCAACATAAAACATGAATTTCAGCCTCCATTTCACCCGTCTTACACCGAGTTAGTCTAAGGTATGGAGCAATATTCCTTTTCACTTTGAAAATGATGAGAAGAGACACTATATCCCAGACAAATAATATGACTCGTGGACGCTATTTACTTCAAAGATTTTAACATCCATATTGACATGTATTAAAGAGGGCCTTCAGAATTACTGTGAAACATCATATTCCACCAGTGGTGTCAATCAGATGTGGATTCTTAAAAACTCCAAAAATTTACTTCAATATCTAAAATCAAAATCTTTGGCTACATTCAACAGCATAAAACTTTCGACTACCATACCACATTTTCAATTAAAAGATCGCTTAAAGCAACTAGTTCATGTTAGATTTTCTCATAGACAACATATTCGTTGAATTTGGCGGTCTAATTTTTCAACAAGCAATCGGCATTCCAATGGGAACCAACTGTGCTCCTCTCCTCGCCGATCTGTTTCTGTACTCATATGAAGCGGACTTCATTCAAGGGTTGCTACGTGAAAACAAAAAGAAACTAGCCCAATCTTTTAATTTCACTTTTCGTTATATAGATGATGTGTTGTCGTTAAATAACGACAAATTCCAAGACTTTCTACATCTTATCTACCCCAGTGAGCTTGAAATTAAGGATACTACAGATACACCAAAGTCCGCTTCATATTTGGATTTGTTTCTTGAAATAGAGTATGGGGGACGTTTGAAGACAAAACTTTATGACAAACGTGATGACTTCAACTTTCCTATTGTTAATTTTCCCTTCTTGAGTAGCAATATACCAGCATCGCCTGCATATGGCGTCTACGTTTCTCAGCTTATCCGATTTTCAAGGGCATGCGTGAGTTACCCTGACTTTCGACAAAGAGTATTACTGCTGTCACAAAAGCTTCTTAACCAGGGTTTTATCAGGGATAAGTTGATGTCATCACTTAAGAAATTTTACGGTCGTCATCATGAATTGATTGACCATTACAGTGTTCCAATATCTAAGATGATGTTGGACCTGTTCCCACTGTCGTAACCTTTCATGTAACTCCACCGATTTGTGACTTCCACGGGATTGACTTTGTTGAACTTCACGATGGGTGCCGTATACGGAGCAGGAACTGCTTGCCCTTCCGGAGCACCTGGGTTCACTCCTGGTTTTTATAGGAGTTCGTGTTGTTCATTGTTTTTTAGTTTTCTGTGTTTATTTGTTGTGCTTGTGGTTGTTCATTTGTCTTCCCGAGTTTGTCTGTCCAATGGATTACGTTTTTTTTAATAGCTCCTTAGGTATATTTGTCCTTTTTTTACTAACCTGTGGTAACGAATTACAGGCTGATGGGCACGGCTTATTCATTATTGAAGTGATAAATCGTGGCCATGAGCTACATTTTTTTTTCTTCACCATAAATTTTGAACCGTTATAAGCTTGAGCTGTTTTCTGCTCTTTGGTCGGGTTGTTGTCTCTTTGAAACATTCCCCGTTTCAACATGTCTAATTCTCTATTCTATTTCGCAGATGCTATATGTATATTGCACATTAAGGTTTATGAATATTGATTTTCAAAACTGTGGGCCCACAATGGCCTAATTTCGGAATTGTGAATTCAAGCTTGTGACCGGCGAAACTCTTTTTTCTTGTTTCATGTTATGCATTTTATTTCTAAAGTGTACATTACATTACTGCACTGCAAACTACGTAGAGGCTTTAGAACCTAAAATTGAAGTCCATATTCAAACATCTATACATCTATTACTAAATAAAAAGATTCGAATTAATGTATCGCTTCTTCTTCTTTTGACAATGTTTGACAAACGTCAAAATTTCTTTCCGGTCTTCAGTTCCGGCTGTCAATCATTTCAACGGGTACATGTAAAAAAAACTGTATTTTGTATTTGCATTTAGATAAACCATTCTATGGTTTAATTTTTAAAATTTGATCTGTGATGTGGGTCCGACCTGTCCATGCTGTCCTACATGAGTTCTAACAAACAAATCAACTGATATTTCCTTTCATTCGTCGTCGTTCTTCTCATTAGCCATGTTAGCTACAACAACTTTTTTGTGTGCAAAAAGTACAATCAGGAATAATTTTATACGCTGTTGAGACGTGTAAAAAATCAGTGAATTTTGCATTCTAATGAATTGCAAATCAGCCATATGCATGAAAAATAAATAATAAAAAAACAGTCAAACATGATATCGTTATTTTTGTGGAGGGTGTATTTTTCAATCGATAACTGCATTATATCTCTCTTTCATATGATTAATATATATTCTCACTTAACTGAAGTGAGGTTCCGGTGAATTTTGAATTTAGACACCGTCTTAAAACTTCTTTGACTTGACAAAACTATCTGTAAGATGTGCTTGGTCTATTATTTCTAGCATTATTTGATTCGCTCCGTGGTGTCGCTTGGTTATCTAACGAATTTGAAGATGCAACAGACAGTCTACCTAAATTCATGTTTACATTACAAGGCATCCGTGGATTCTGACGTGCACTATCCAAACGAGTGTAATCCAATTCATGTCGTTCCAAATGCACACTAAATATAACTCCTCTCTCTAGATTATCAGTCTCGAAGTCAATAATACCGTAGGGGGCACCACCAACTCTCGGTAAATAACTTACCGGAAACTCTATGAAATTTTGCCTTGATGCATGAATAAAAGTTAGAAAATAATGCACACCATTTGGTTCTTGAACCATTTGAAAATAACCTCCTATCCGAATTCTGATGCGCTGAAGTGGAAGCAGAAACAAAACATTTGACACACAAACAAGTCGAATACCGTTACTTCTGTAGTCAGCTATAGTCTGTTCCATTCTTTCATTAAATGAACATTCGGCAATAAAATTAATTCTATCCCGACTTTTATTTTTCAGAAATAAAAGTAAATTACAGACTTTTCGATCTCCGTAAAATATGTCGATTTCAAGTTTCAATTGTTTTACATGTTCTCTGGAAATATTGCGATATTCTGGCCCCTGTATGAGTGCTAAAGATACTCTGAAAAGATATATAATAAAGTGAACAGCTTATGGCGACTACCTGTCACAGCTGATTCGTTTGTGATATGTATGTGGAATTTGTTAATTTCACAACAAATAAATTACAAAAGGAAGGATTGTTTGTGTGTTAAATATGTTTTTCCAATTTCTAAATATAACTATATATCATTAGGTAGAATAAAATTTAACAACAATTTTAAACCTCACTGATGCTTCGTGAAATAAGGAGTATCTTATGGCAAGCCGTTTTACTACTTATTCGAACTTCAAGATATCGAATAAACTGTATAAGATATCTGATATAGTTTATAAGATATCTTATATAGTTTATAAGATATCTCATATAATTTATAAGATATCTCTATAATTTTCTTTATAAGATATCTTATAAACTATATGAGATATCTTATAAACAATATGAGATATATTATAAACTATAAAGGATATCTTATAAAATATATGAGATATCTTATAAAATTTATAAGATATCTTATAAAAACTAGATTATATAAGATATCTTATATACCGAACCGCAAAAGAAACGTCGCACAAAATGACATGTTCACATACATTTATTTCAAAGTGACATTTATATATTTTAAATTAATTTTTACAAAATTTAATGAATGATTTACAGTCTTTTGGTTACAATGTTCACAAAAACGTCACAATTGTCGCAACGTCACATGTTTTCAATGCTGTGCTCCCACGTCCGTTAATAACGTGTATGTCCTCCACCGGCACCAATTACTGCGGCACATCTTCGGTACATGGAGTTGATGAGCCGATTAATAAACGCCATCGGAATACGTGCCCATACTCTCTGAAACGCTTGTGAAAGTTCAGCTGCAGTTGTCGGACTTGGCTGCTCATTATTCAACCGTCTTTGAACTTCGTCCCATAAATGTTCAATAGGGTTTAAATCTGGACTCAAAGCCGGCCAATCCATAACATTAATGTTATTCTGCTGTAGGAAGTCTCTTGTGGCTCTTGCGGTATGCGCACGTGCATTGTCCTGTTGGAAAGTCTTGTTTTGATGACGTGTGAAATGGGGCTGAACATGGGGTGTCAAGACTTGGTCGATGTAACGGGAAGCTGTTACGCCATTCCTCTGCCTGGGCCAAGGTTCTGAAAGATGACTGGACCAAGTTTAACGTTAAGGCCGATTCCACCCCATACCATGATGCTAGGTCCTCCCCACGCGTCTGTTTCCAGAATGCAGCTGTCTTCGTAACGTTCCCCGCGTCTTCTCCACACTCTGGTTCTGCCATCGGGTGTTGAAATGCAGTAACGGCTTTCGTCAGATAAGATGATGTTACGCCATTGTCGATTTCGCCAATTCTGTCGCTGAGTGGCCCACTGAAGACGAGCTTGACGGTGTCGAGGAGTAAGAATAGGTCCTCTTGCTGGACGGCGACATCTCATGTTTCTAGCAGCTAATCGCCGACGAACCGTATCATCACTTATGGGTCGTCCATGTGTTCCAACAGTGTTTCTGGCAGTTTCGGCAGCTGGGGTGAACCGATTCATCAAATGGTGACGAACAATGCCTCTATTCTGTCTAGGGGTAGAGACTTGGGGTCTACCACTCCGTGGACGGTCATTTGTGCTGTTTGTTGCATTGAACCGTGTCCGTAGACGTTCAATTGTTCGAACAGCACAGTTGAAGTCGTTGGCAATAACTCTGGCAGAATGCCCAGCATCCAATCGACCAATGGCCTGTTCTCTCTGTTGTGGAGTCAGACGTGGCATAGCTTCTGTGTCAACACTGATACTAACACTCTTTAATTTTCTCCGGCCTTTTATACCCATAAAGGAGCATGAATTTCACGAACATTTAAGATTTAAGAAAAATTACCGCCAAGTGTGTCCCACGAGCGGTTTTAGGTACGGTCGCTCTACGATATCAACTGAAAATTATTCAACCGAAAATTTAATTTACAGGTAATTTAATCTTACCTAGTGATGTAATCGTAATACTGATTATATAAAAATCATTAATTAATATTTATTTTGAATTTTGCTAACATTTTGAAAAAGCGACGTTTCTTTTGCGGTTCAGTATATATTATATGAGATATCTTGAAGTTAGAATAATTAGTAAAACGGGTTGCCATAGTATCTACTTCTAATGAGTAAGGCAAAAGAAAACAAAGGAAAGGAATACAATAGAGGTAAATATATATTAAGTAGGTAAACTCTATATAGATACCCATTGTAGTTATCCACTCTGTAAAAATATTCGTCTCCTATCCGTTCTGGCTGTTTTCGTAACACATATGGAAAGACACCTCTGAATCCGATCAGTCGAAGATGCGTTTGGTTGGTATTTGTAGCCGTTACATCAGGTACCGGAAAAGAAAAATAAACTGGTCTCCTGTTTGATGGTGCATTTTGTCGAAACAAAATACGGTCAGTTAACCCTACCAGTATCTGTGGTCTCCAGGAATTAGATCTTCCACCAATATGTATCAATTCTGGTTGATTAACCTGAAAAAAATAATTTAAAAGGTCAATAATATGGGATATAATTCACAAAAAAATCAACCACATGGTTTTTCCAATGGGAAATTATAATCTCAAGGAAAAAACTCTATGTAATGATACAAAAGAGATGACTTGTAAATGGTTCTTATATTTGAAACTAGTTTTTGTCGAGCCTGCGACTTAAGTCGCAGAAAGCTCGATATAGGGATAGTGATTCGGCGGCGGCGGCGTTAACTAACCTCTTAAAGCTTTATATTTTAGAAGGTGGAAGACCTTAGATGCTTTATACTTTGTATATAGATGCCTTATGTTACGAAGTTTCCGTCTGTCATATGTACATTGTCCTTGACCTCATTTTCATGGTTCAGTGACTACTTGAAAAAAAAGTTAAGATTTTTTGTAATGTTAATTTCTCTCTTATTATGAGTAATAGGATAACTATATTTGGTATGTGCGTACCTTACAAGGTCCTCATCCCCGTCAGACAGTTTTCAATTGACCTCGACCCCATTTCAAGGATCAGTGAACAAGGTTAATTTTTGGTGGTCAAGTCCATATCTCAGATGGATGGATGAATTATTGTTTAACGTCCAGTGGCAGCCATGTGCATATCAGGACGAAAACATGTTAATATGATAATGAATATGTTCCCTGCTTTGTACAAGACCGACACGCTAAGTCGGATTTTTAATGTGCTAGTTCACGAGGTAACTGTCCGCAGGAAGAAATATCACCTCACTCGGACACATTATACTGACTCCGAGCCGACCAGTCTTTGCTCTTACTCCCAGATGCCGCGTGCTTGGCGGAGAAGCAGCAAATACCAATTTTAATGTCTTTGGTTTGACCCGGCCGGGGATCGAACCCGCGACCTTCCGCACTCGGGGCGAGCACGCTACCACGAGACCACCGAGGCGGTCCATATCTCAGAGGTCTTGTATATTTGGTGTATGGAAGGATTGTAAGGTTTACATGTCAAACTGGCAGGTGTCATCTGACCATGACCTCATTTTCATGGTTCAGTGGTTATAGTTTAGTTTTTGTGTTTTGGCCTGTTTTTCGAATACTGTATGCAATAGGTACTATATTTTGATGTATGGAAGAATTGTAAGGTGTGCATTCCAACTGACATGTGTCATCTGACCTTGACCTCATTTTCATGGTTCAGTGGTTATAGGTAAGTTTTTGTGTTTTGCTCTGTTTTTCGAATACTGATAGCATTTACCTTCATTAAAATTCACGACAGGCGAGACATTTTTGTGTGCCACTCTTGTTAAATAAAGGAATTATGACGAACAAAAATTAATGTTTTTACGTTTGGTTTTTTTATTTTTTTTTTTGTGATTCCTTTGACTTTTTCAGATTTTATCTGAGCATCTTTAACCTTTCATAAGCAATATATTTAGGTTTTCATAATTATAGTATAACTAATCTTGAAATGCGAATACCTAACAATATCATTGATATATTCCATGTATTCAGAAATTTTAACGAGCAAATACAAGGGATTATGTTTTTATATGATTAAGCGTCGACCATTGTATAGTAATTGTTACGTCACTTCCTAGAGTGAAATATGACTTTCGATTTCACTCGGAAATCTCGATATTTCACCTCATTCAATGTAATAATAATTAGTTATTTGGCTTTTCTCGGTGATGATATATGTATAAGTATAATGACAAACGTCGGTCAGAAAAATGTATCACTATGGAGAACACCAGAAGAGTTCCAAAATCTGAAAAAAATATTGAAATCAGTATCATTTAATATTTTGAAAACATTAGTTTTGAAACGACTTTTCAAATTAATATAAACATTTCAAAAACAAGTTACCTCAAAAGTAAAATTTCTTGCAGATCTTGCCGAATCTTGTGGAAAATGGATGATCACCTGACCATCACTTCCGGTAACAAATCTTGTTCCTGATGGACCAACAACTTGGGTGATTTGTCTCGGTTGTGATAAAATGCAAAAACTGTTCACACGACAGCAGTGAAAACTGACAATGCCATCCTGAAATTAATTAAATTTTACACATTGTTAGTAATTAAATCAAAGCAAAGTCTTAAATATATGGATAAATTCATACCATTAATCTATTATGGAAGGAACCGTTTTCCAAAAATACAGTATGATCACAACAAAGTGACCGCTTGCTAGAACTGAAAATTAGAGTGGACGGTACATAATTTAGATAGCATGGTCAGAATGTGTTTTGTCACCATTATAAGTTTGTAACTTTCAAGTTATTGCATAAGCCTGCAAAATTACAAATTCATGTAACAGTTCAGAGCAAATGAATTCTTATTCTAAGTAAGACGATTTGGGATGATTAATTATAGATCAAGATTGTGAATTCAACTATAACATTAAAAAGAAAAATCGTCTCTAAACTGACCTTGTATTCTGCATCGATGTCTATCCATCTTTCACCAGTCTCAACTAAAGCTGAAAACGTAAATAAATTTTTAACTGTTGAATGGCTTGCTGTTAATCTGTCCTGGTAGACTGGAACTCTAAACTCAATATGACTTGCAGTTTCCTCTCTCAAGAAAAAATCAAAAGGTCTTGAAGTTACCCTATGAACTGGCGGGGATGACTGACAATTGCGTAGATTTTGATGTTCTCTAAGAAGAAGGATTTTAAAAATGTCTGAGGCAAATCTTGTTCCATCCGGAAGACCACTTCTAAATAGGTTGAGTCTTCTGTCGTGGACATTCAATCTTACAGTGGTGAAGCCATTCAAAACTTCTGCTAGATCGTTTGTTGTACGTATTGTTATACCATTTGCGATGTCTACTATTGTTCTTATAGGTATATGAACACTATTCGATTCACTGTCATCAATATCAGATTCAAAATTACTTTCATAATCGTAATCATTGTCATCACTGGATTGAGAAACATAGTCATTTAGACCATCACTACCAGAAACGTACTCATTTAGACCATCACTACCATCTGAATCGAAGTCATCCGGAGAATTGCTAAATGATATATAATAAATAAATATTACCTTGATGTCATCCCCCTTATTTGTATTTTTATTTTAGATTACATAACGAATCAACTAGAAGCAAAGCAAATGAGCTATCATACTGCGCTAACTTTGTTCTAGCTTTTTTAAAATATACCCGAAGATCATGGTAGATAGATTTGGAGATATCTGTGAAACTGAGAAATGACCACAAGAACAGTCTGTGAGCTGATATTTGTTCTTTTCTGACTGTTGTTATTTTTAGATTAATTCTGAAAATGAGAATTGTCCGTTGTGATCATGTCTGCATTCCCATTAAGATAAAATCCACAAACAATACAGCAAACCTACATTGAAACCTGATATCATTTGTCTGGCTGGTCGTAAAAGGAATGCATGACAAAGAGTTCAATAGACACTTGTACTTAAAACAAAAAGTAGAAGTATTGTAAAGACGAATAACTCGTTTAACTTTCTGTAATTCTCGGTCTATTGAATAGAATGTCACAATTTGACTATCGTAATCAGCTTGATTTCTGATAGACAAAAGACTTTATATCAAGTTTTTTTGTCCATGTTTTGTTCCAATTGGCCAAGTGGTTTCAGACAAGAAGATCTTTAAATAATTTCCAATAAGGTCTTATGTTAAAGAGGGGAAATATACCTAAGGCGCAATCCAAAAAAAAAACGTGTTTCATTAGACAGACAACATCCTGGACGACAAATGAACAACCACAAGCACAACAAATAAATATTGAAAACTAAAAAACAATGACCAACACGAACTCCTATAAAAACCAGGAGTGAACTCAGGTGCTTCGGAAGGGTAAACAGTTCCTGCTCCGTATTCGGCACCCGTCGTGAAGTTCAACAAAGTCAATCCAGTGGTAGTCACAAATCGGTGGAGTTACATGAAATGTTAAAACAGTGGGAACAGGCCCAACATCACCTTAGATATTGTAACACTGTAACGGTCAATCAATTCGTGATGACGACCGTAAAATTTCCTAAGTGATGACATCAACTTATCCCTGATAAAACCCTGCTTAAGAAGCTTTTGTGACAGCAGTAATCCTCTTTGTCGAAAGTCATGGTAACTCACGCATGCCCTTGAATATCGGATAAGCTGAGAAACGTAGACGCCATATGCAGGCCATTCTGGTATATTGTTACTCAAGAAGGGAAAGTTAACAATAGGAAAGTCGAAGTCATCACGTTTGTCATAAAGTTTTGTCTTCAGATGTCCTTCGTCGTCTATTTCGAGAAACAAATCCAAATATGAAGCGGACTTTGCTGTATCTGTAGTATCCTTAATTTCAAGTTCACTGGGGTAGATGAGATGCAGAAAGTCTTGGAATGTATCGCTATTTACCGACAACACGTCATCTATATTATGAAAAGTGAAATTAAAGGATTGGGCTAGTTTCTTTTTGTTTTCAAGTAGAAGCCCTTGAATAAAGCCCGCTTCATATGAGTACAGAAACAGATCGTTCCCGTTGGAATGCCGATTGTTTGTTGAAAACTTCGACCGCCAAATTCATCAAATATGTTCTCTATGAGAAAATTTAAAATGTTTATTTCATCTTCAGAATAATTTTTGTCAGAATCAGAGTGGTTCTTAACGAAATAAGCCTTTTCTCTACCTAGAAATTTGTAAATGCGTTTGCAATTTTTCTTGAAAAAAAATTGATGAACTAGTTGTTTCAACCGATATTTTAATTGAGAATGTGGTATGGTAGTATAGAGTGTAAAGAAGTCGAATGTTTTTTATACTGTTGCATGAAGCCAAAGATTTTGATTTTAGATATTGTAGTAAATTTTTTGAGTTTTTAAGAATCCACATCTGATTGACGCCACTGGTTGAATAAGATGTTTCACAGTAAATCTGAAGGCCCTCTTTAATACATGTCAATATGAGTGTTGAAATCTTTGAAAGAGGTTTCGTAGAGCAATTTGCTGACCCAGCAATGTACCTTTGTTTAAACGGATTCTCATGTAGTTTAGGAATACAATAAAGAGCAGGAAGGTTCATTTCTTCATCCTTTGTAGAAATGCCAAAGGAATGAAGAACAGGCTGGTGGTTACCAAGGACTTCCTGCTCCTGGTCGGTGTATAAGTTGGGTTACCTGGAGTTTTATCAATTTCCAACTCGTTTTAAGACACTCAAAATAATAGTTCGTACAGACTAAAACGATGTTATTAGGGGCTTTGTCTGCTGGGGCAATTATATATTTGTCATGGAGGCGAGTCAATGTTTTAACAACCTTAGGGTCTTTAAAGATGGATGTAGCTTTAGTGCTCATAGACCCTTGGAGGTTTTTAATTCGGACCAGTATCATTGACCTAATAGCCTTCACTCACTCTGAAAGTGTGTCAGCAGGCTCCTGTTCCTTTGAAGTCAATTTTCTGGCATAGTCCTCAACACAATCCATCAGCAATTTGAAATTATATTTCCAATTAATTGGCTGAGGTTCTCGGTACTTGGGATCTTTGGCTAGCATATTTTTTAGCTTTTGATTATTAATTAGATTTAGATCTCCAGTGAAAACATGACCAAAGGACTATAACTGAATGGAGATGTAGAACAGGAGCAGTCAGGGGGGCTTAGACTTCAGGTAATCGGAATTGAAGTCCCGCAATGCCTGTTTGTAATTGAAAATCTTGGTTGCAATAGGTTTTGTATAGAAATAAGTGGAACAGTTTGGTCTTTGAAATATGGAGGTATTTTAGATTTTACTGTTTTGTGCTGAAGGATATTGTTGAGATTGATGAGATTTAAACTATGTTAGACTCTGGTGGCCAAATTGGATGTCAGTGGAGATAATTATAAAAGAGGAGCACCTAAGCACTGTTTTTGCCATGTTTTGTTCCAATTGGCTGAGTGGTTTCAGACGAGAAGATCTTTAAGTAAATTTCCCATAAGGTCCTATGTTAAACTATGTTCGGCTCTTGCGCCCATCTTGGATGGCTAGCGGGATCACTGGGTACACTTCTGATAGAAGACTACCTAAGGACCATTGCTGCCAAGTTTTGTTTCAATTGACCAAGGGGTTTCAGATAAGAAGATCTCTAACTAAAATTTCCAATATGGCCCTATGTTAAACTATGTTCGGCTCTGGCAGCCATCTTTTATGACGGGCGTTGTCATAGGATATAATTCTGATAGATGACCACCCAAGGACCATTGTCGCCAAGTTTTGTTCCATTTTGCCAAGTGGTTTCAGACAACATCTTGAAGTAAATTTCCCATAGGGTCCTATGTTAAACTTTGTTCGGCTCTAGCGCCCATCTTGGATGGTGGGCGGGGTCATTGGATATAATTATGATAGAAGACTACCTAAGGACCATTGCTGCCAAATTTTGTTCCAATTGGCCTTTTTGTTTCAGATAAGAAGATCTTTAAGTCAAATTTCCTATAGGGTCCTATGTTAAACTATGTTGGGCTCTGGCAGCCATCTTTTATGATGGGCAGGATCATCTGATATAGCTTTGAAAAAGAACCACCCAAGGACCATTGCTGCCAAGTTTTGTTCCAATTGGCCAAGTGGTTTCATACAAGATGATCTTTAAGTAAATTTCCCATAGGGTTCTTTGTTAAACTATATTAGGATATGTTGGCCATCTTGGATGACGGGCGGGGTCATCGGATATTATTTTGAAAGAATACCACCTAAGGACCATTGATGTCAAGTTTTTTTCCAATTGGTACTGTGTTTTCAGAGGAGATCTTTAAAAGAAAGTTTACGACGACGACGACGACGACGACGACGGACGCCAAGTGACGACAATAACTCACATGTCGCTTTGGATCAGGTAAACTAATAAACAATGGGATTTTTAAAATCCGAAAGTAACATTTGGCACGTTTAATCATCTCAGAGGGCATCCAATGAATATCATTGTAATTTTGGTCGAGTTCATTATACATGTACTTTCATACCGTCGTCCAGAAGTGTTACTTTTTTTTCCCAGCTAATATCTATCTTGTTATTTTTTAGATTCACAACTTCGGAAGGACAACATATAGCGTAGTGAACTTAAATTTTCAGAATGCGTTATATTCAGATACCGAGAAATGTTTAGCAGATATATAATGCGTGGTGTATTTAAGCAAAAACAGTCAGCAGGAGATGGTAAAAGTTCTCGAATTTTTTTAATTTGTTTGCTTATACCAGCTTATTTGTTATATATCTATTTAATTCATTTCTAATTGGGATATCTTACAACTGTAACAGATTGCTGAAAGATATGCCCGTGGAAACCCGACACTTGTTTCTTTCAAATAAAACTCCTCAGACTTTACATACAGTTCTGAATAATACATTTCTATATTGGCAATATATTCTATATTAGGTAAAAATGTATGTTCAGAGAAAAAAGGTATATCAATTTTGCATATACCACGACAAAATGCAGTGAAAATGAAAGATATAAAAAAAATATATACAGGTAATTTATAAATTAAAATCCGGGATTCTTGAATCAGTATAATCGGTTCTTAATACTTATCTTTTGATCATAGGTGTCGTGACAAATAAACAGATGTTATGTAAATTTGTTGTACCTGTTTGTAATGACTGTCAGTAGACCAGTTGAAGGTGGAGGGTTCCTCACTGTCCTTATCAATCCAGACATCTTAATTAGTTTCAGTAACCATGCTGCCTGGTTCAACAATTTTGGAATGTTCTTAGCTGAAATGTTTCTCAAACCGAAAGATCAGAAAACTAAATTATATATATATGGCGCTTTAAATGACACAGTATTACTTGAGATATGTTTGTTATTTAATCTGACGTATAGATTTCTGACACAAATGATTTAACCAATTAAAATTCTTAATTTAGAAATATTTATTGATGCAACAGATATAAGTATTTGGTAAATTGACTATAAAAGGTGATCTGACTTTGTTGAGTTCACCACACGAACACAAAACGTATAAAAATGACCCTAGGCCACACTGTGTCTATTCTACGATGTCAGTAAAATTCAGTTTCTCCCCACACCAATTACAACCCCTCATAAGTTCCTGTGTGAGTAGCTTTGGTTCTATTATTCTTCTTTCCACTTCTTCCCATATTTTGCTTGCATCTTGAGTTTCTTGTAGATAATAAAAATCTGTTTTCCACCTTTTAACTTCAGACATTCGCTCTCGGCAGTCTTTTCGGCGCTTCCTTTCACTAGTTTTAACGAAACGCCCTTTCAAGCGCGAAACACCGTTTCGCGGATTTTTCGACGTTTCGCGGATTTTCTATCAACGTCATAGACGTCTTATGGAACAATACTTATGCGCTGAGATGTGCGTATAAACAATAGTTGGTTTGGTCTTTAAACCAAGTAAATGTGATTACTTGTATATATTTACATGCATGATTGGATTTTTATCCACACTCCGATATTTCTCGACAAGTAATTCAAAGAAACCAAATTGAATTCAAGAAACTTGTCAAAAATTTTACTAAATTTTATCATCGGTACAAGGACCTCATTCGTAAATATAAATCAACGTGCAAACATCTTCTCTGTTCAGGTATTTCACATCCCATCTTTTATGGTAATATCCTATACAAATCACAAAAATGTCAATCACCTGAAAAGCTAACCAAACCTTTAAACAGCCTTACCCACAAGGGATATAGTTACGATACTGTTTTTAAGTCGTTAAAGATGGCATTTTTTTGGAATATTTATTCACTCATAGGGTCTTTGCATCGGTAATACACATGATACACATTTATTCAAAAACTAGTTGTTGGCATGATACGGGTTATGTTCTCGTATAATTTATTATGGCATGATACTAAACTGCTAACGGGGGGATTGTGGCTGATTTTCTATAAATAACATAATCTTTCGATCAGTTTAATTGAGGTTTGGGGCTGGCATGTCAGTAACTGCTAGTAGTCCTTTGTTAATATATATTGTTCATTGTCATTTTGCTTGGTTTCTTCTGTTACCTTTTCTAACATCGGACTCGGACATCTTTTGGACCGAGATTTACTGTGTGTTTGTTTATTCCACACTGGCTAGAGGTATAGGGAGAGGGTTGAGATCTCACAAAACATGTTTAGCCCCGCCGCATTTTTGCGCCTGTCCCAATTCAGGAACCTGTAGCCTTTGTTAGTCTTTTGTTTTTTTTTTAAATTTTGGTTCATTTATATGTTTCGGAGTTTAGGGTGCCGTCCATTTCGCTGAACTAGTACGCATTATTGTTTAGGGGCCAGCTGAAGCCGAAAATGGCAATAAATTTAGAACTTATAGAAAGTTGAAAGAGAGTTACCAGAATGACAAATATTTAAAATTGAATGCTAATAAACCTATTTTAAATTTTTTATTAAAATTAAAAAATCAGTAATAGCAATCACAGTATTGAAACTGGTCGCCACAACAAAAAATATCCCTTAACGGTAGACTATATGCACTCTGTGTACAGTGAGTATCACTTTATTATTCATAAAAATTTCTTCAGTTTTACCATATATCGGATATATGAATAATGAACAAAATTTAATTTCCTTTTTACTAGTAATGAGTATGATATTTGTAAAATTAAAGTGGAAGGGATAAATGAAATGCATGACGAAAAAACAAAATTTGCTACATATAACGGATCATTCATCTTTTGTCATGTTTGTGGGGGCGTGGTTTTTATTTCTCTGAAAAAATGTTTGGTTCCATATGTTTTGGAAAAGGATCATTTGATCTGAAAATAAAGCGAAACAAATTGTTTGATTGTGGTTACAATTGAAAAAAAATAATTTGTTTTCCTGAAATAAATAAATTGAAAAAAAAAATAAATAAATAAGTCTTTGAACATAATTTACAAAAATCTAAATACACCAAAATGGAACTTGATATATGCTTTATGATCACAAATAACATTCCAAAATACAAATGGCTCTGTTTGGGTATTCTCAAATTAATCATGCTGGATATAAACAAAATGCTTACTATTAAATTTGAGTTTAAATTTTCTTCTGCAAAATGTCTAAAACAAGTCCATGTACATTATGTATAAATATAAAACAACATAAAGATACCATCATGCTAATTGTTCTTAATTGGAAGATAAGATGTTCACATAACACTGATATTTTTTCATATTTTGTTCAATTGCTTACACTGACTACAGAAATCCATATACCTTTGAAGCACACAATCGTAATTCATTTGAAATTCATATATACAAGTCTCAATTCGCAGGCATTCGACCGCTGTACCTAGTTTCGAACTTTTCTGCTTTCACTTTCAATATTTCAAGGTCATATATTACATATAACAATCTATTTCCGTTATGTAGGTCCAACCAAGCTACTTTGAGTAAAGTTAGAGGCTCACATGAGCCTGTATTGCTCACCTAGATTTATTTGACACCTATGTTAAAATTTGGTGTCAATTAATTGTAAAAGAGTAACAACTATGGTAAATGTTAAGCAGTCCAGTTGCAGTGCCAGTAATCTTGGATTTGAAAAGGTAACAAAGTAGCAAATCTTGGATACCTAGCAATGACCATTCTCGAAATCCAAAGGAAAAAGTCTTTTCATAGAATATAATCTAGGAAATTTAACCAATTATAAAAGCCCACATTGGAACCTTGCAAAAGTTAGGACATTGTATGATCATTCATGAAAACTGCTGAGAATCCATGAGTCAAGTGGTTTCATACCATTCTATTATATGTTCGTCAGAATAATTTCAAATAAATATACATTTCGTAAGATTTCTTAAGAGCGCGATGTTTAAAAAGTCCGACACTGGCAGCAATCTTCAATTTCCAGTCGGCACCCACATTGACCAAAGTAACACCTCTTGAATAGTATTTTGCAATGATCATTCATCTTTAACCCAACAACGGTTGGTTCAAAGAAAATCTTCGAAATTTAACCAACACGAAAAGCCTCTTTTGGGACCTGTCAATTAAGTCCTGGCGACTCCCCTTTTTAAGGACCTTTATAGAAACATATTGGTAAATGTTGGGTTCAACCGAATAAATCTAACCCTAACCCTAGATTTTCAAAGTTCAGAAATCAGATATTAGAACTGCCTCTGACGGCAATATTTCTTCATATTTTGTCATAAAAGACTAGAATGATCTGATGCAAGACCATACATATAAACAGGCCAGGACTTATGACAGCAGTCAGTCATATGGACAAAAAAATGAAAAACGATATAGCATTTTCAAATATATATTTCAAAGGAACCACATACCAGGAAGGACACGCCTTAAATTCAAACGTTTCATGGACAATATTTCCTTTCGTAAAAGGTTTATAAGAAAAACCAAACAAACAACAGTACAACATACAAAAAAAAACAAAATAAAAACAAAAACAAAAACAAAAACAAACAAAAAATATAAAGTAAATCACTCTTTTAGAGTAATATATATGTGGTATCAAAACCTTCTTTATATAAAGTATTCTGCTTGTGATTTATTTTCGTTTTTTTGCAAGTAAAATGTTAGCAAAGTTGTTTTAAAAAAAATCAGTGAAAAAAGGTTGGTTTTTTTAAATAAGTTGAAAAAAAATATTTTCCTCATAGCTGCTGGTTATTGAAAAAAAGTATTTTGATCCAAATTTTTATTGAAAAAAGTTTGACCCCAGAAAAAAAGCCCTTCCGCCACACAAAAGATGAATGGTGCGTGTCTTAGCAAAGTGAATTAATTGAAACAGATATGTCAGTGTAACTTCCTCAACAATATACTGCATACTATGAATACACTATTAAACTAGCGAGGCATGGGTGTAATTTTAATTGTATAAGTTATTTTTTTTCAGTAGTTTAATTATGATTTCTTTTAGTAACAATCCTACTATGTGGATTTTAGACCAAATGAAATCAGTTTCGTTTAGTTTATATATACAAATACAATTTATTATTCTCTTTAAAACTAGCAATTTTATCCTGATCATTTTTTTTATATCTATCTTTAATTTCTCTTAATCTCATTTATTATCGGGAACCGGGATAACAATACCAAAAATATTATGCTTTCAAAGGGAGGTAATTTACCAAATCATGTGACACAAAAAAAGCTGTGGAGGAAAAACGATATGACGAATACTCCCCCATTCTAGATAAATATAGGCAAGCAGTCATGGAACAAGAGGTTATTTAAGATATTCGATTTAGAATTATTATCTCCTTAGTATAATTGTTAGTTTTGAAGTGAAAGTCCAACACGACAGTTCCTCCCACTTAGTCCTATAATATATGAACTCGGGGGCATTATTTTCTATTTCTATTTTCTTTTTACTGATTTTGCTATTTTTCTTTTTTTTTTTTTATTATCAATGTGCCACCCGAGGTCATATCGTTTATGCCCAAAAACGCGTAGCATTTAAAAAAAATTAATTCTGCTTTGACCATCCACGTAAATGTTTTAAATGCGTTAATAAGTGATTACTTACCTGAATTATGGTGATTATATTGATTGTTTCTCCTTAAATGATCCAAAAGAAAGGAAAGTTTATCCAGGTCATTGATGTTGACACCCGGGAAATTCAAAAACTGTGGTCAATTAAAAATCGAAATTGAGAACAAAACGAAATTTTTCCAAATTATATTCCTCCGTTATTGGAGCACCAGTGTCACAGTAAACTAAAGTTAAGTAATAACTTATGATGGATTTTAAAAAAAAATCTGTAATTTTTAAATACATTACTTGTACAAAATTAATGTTTCGAAAAAGTTCGTTTTGTACGATTCTGACGTCACGATCAGATTTATACACTCAGCAAAATTTAAAATATGGCGGAACACAACAAACGATCAGTTCGGTATGAACATGCATATATTTATTAAGGAATTTAGTCTTTCCCAACAATGTAAGTACATTTTTTCATTCACCTTTTTTGTCTTTTATTGGTACATGTCCATTATTGTAGTGTACCGTGTATGCTATTTTAGATTTTCACAATATTCTTTCCGCCGTCAAACCAGGGCGGAAAGTGCTAAAGGAAAATGACCATATTCGATATGACTTCGCATTAAAAAAAAAAAAAAAAATGAAAATATCAGCATGAAAACGTTAAATAGTGAATATATAATGCGAAGGCATATATTATAGGACTACCTCCCACTTTGCTAGGCTTTGGCCAGTTTTGGCTTTTGTCAATATTGTTTATTTTAATTCAACATATTTCCTATTAATCTCATTTATTTTGTTTCTTGTTCTATTACACAAAACACTTATCCAACAAACACGTAGGAAAACAATGAAGGGCTTCTTACAATGAATTGAATGATGAATAAAAGTTATGTTTGGGACTGTATTTTTCTGTATGCAGTACATATCTTCTCTCTTACATCTTTAAACATAAGGTCTCAACTGAGCCACTTAGATTTACTATGTAGTTCCTTAAATATTTTTCTTATATTTCAGTTCACATTAGAAGTTGTTTTGTGAAGCAAATACCAACACACCTGTTTCATTAAATTTTTTTTATCAATATGCATACTTAAATTACTGCTTAAACATACACATGTTATCCTTAGTATTTTTCTTCAATTTTTATCTTCGAATATCCAATGAAAAAAAAAAAATTATATTTGTGTTACTATAAAACACAATTTTAAACTCTTTGCCTTTTCCGTTGGTCTCAATTCATTTGTGCTATTACCATGATTAATTTTGACCAGTATATTCTTTTGTTATTTTTGACATGTTTGATGCAGTGATCTCCCCTTTTTCCTTTGTGTACATTTAGGGAGAACTAAAATAATTAAAATCCAGTAAAATTTCTACACTTAATTTATTATTTCTCAGAAATTTTAATCAAATTCATATAGATATCTTTATTACAATAATACAACGATTCTTCACAATTAAGTGTGAATTTTCTAACACAATGCTATTAAAAATTTATGGGGATAACACTGTTTCGTATATCCTATGTTGTCTATATTTTGAATCATACATGTATTGTATATTGTAAAGTGTACTGTCACTTCATGCCTCTTGTGGGCTCTTGATTTGAAATAATCGATTCTTATCATGCTTATTCTTATTTTTGAATATTACATTACTTATTAGGTTATGGGTCCTCCTTCTGGAGAGCCCCAGAGTAATGGTCCTAGACTGTGGGAGAGACCATGGACCATTGAAGAAATGAGAAAAAATGCCAATAACTGGTCTCTTGCAGGAGATGCTGGGGTAAGTGTTGTTTTTTTCTTACTGTGAATTCTGTTCTATTTATATTTTAGATAAACATGATAAACAGCCTTTATTTGATATTGAGAAAAAACTGGAGGAAAGTGATTGTTTAAGGCTGTTAACTTGTTCAGCATTTTTTTTTCATTGATTTATCTCAGATTTTAAGTACATTCACTTTGGTTATAATGATAGAAGCTCTTTTTTGATAATACCAATTCATGTTGGTGGATTGTCATCTGAACCTTCTAAAAAACATGGGGCAGGTGGGAGTATTTTATTTTCTCCTCATACATGTATTTTTGGGCATGACAGATGTGTAAAGCCTCGCTTATTTAATATGTGATATTCGTTTATTATATTCTGACAAAAGATCCCTTATTTGTTGGCAATAATTTAAAAAGTCAAAAAAGTTTAAAAGTCAAAGTTTTTATTTCTGCCTTTGTATCACTTTGACCAACAACAACATACATGTATACAATAGCGAAAAATTTGTTTTTCATCAGCTGGAGCTGAAAGCGATGAAAGAATAAAATATTTTATTGGAAATGGACATGAAAAAACTACTGAAAATCACATCCTGTAAAAATGAAAAAATATGGGGTAGACAGGGATAATAATCTATCAATTAACTTGAATTCGCATAAGACGTAGCTTTGCCAGTCACATATATATATTTATTTATCCTGTGCATTTCATATTCACAGTTGTTACCTTGAAGGGTATTCAGGATTGAGCTCAAGCTAAGGATATTGCTTAACATTTTTTATATGTTTACATCACACTTAAGATAAATCGTAGTTGTACATACGGTTCTTTGTGAAACAGGACACAGGGTTATTGATACATAATTTTAAACTCATTGTTAATGAATTTTTTAATAAATTCCACAAAAATATAAGTGCTCCATTTATCACCTTATTGGAATAGAAGGATTGAATTTTATTACAGTTATTACAACATTTGCAAGAATTCTCACATCAGATGATCTCACGAGTTCATGAGATCGGTAAGGAAGTCGACGGATTACTCCATGATACAAAGGTAAGTCTTTTTGAACTATATTATGGATATGGAAGAAAAAAATGATAGTATAACTTATCTTGAAATTAAAATATCTGAAATCTACATGTACAGTTAATGTCCAAAATACAAGTTTTGAAACTCCTGGGACGATGCCTCTGCATGGTAGACCCTAGGTCCCCGAGGGTATTCGCCAACCCAGTCGTCAGACTTGTCTGACATGATTATTCATTGATTTGTTATAGAAATTACCAGTATTTAGCAAAATTCAAAAATAATAGAATTACTTAGGGTTCATTCCTTGTATTGCACATGGTAGATCTCCTTAGCTGAAATTTGGCTTCCTATTTCAGTATTTGGTTATGAGTACTTTTTGGTCTTCTAAATGTTTCGGTTTTAATGCTACTGATGAGAGGTAACTCCTTGAAATGCATCGTATACAGCATAGTATAAATTTACTATATCTAATATTAGTATCTTTGGATTGTTATTTTAATTCAAGAATGTTCATGAATGAATTATTAGTGTAGTTAGAACATGTAGAAGATGACTTTAGATTTTTGGTATTCAAATTTAAAAATCAGTTATACTGTGTAATTGGCCTACATATGTAATTATGTTAACAAAGACACTTCGTAAATCTGCTGGTAAATGTTTATGCAAAAATCCTGGCGAAAAGAATTAGAAAATTCACCTCATACCAGTGTTCTCCCCAGAAAATTCTGAAGACGCAAAAATCATAGCGAGAACAACATTTTTTATTGAAAGAAACGAAGCGCGAATATTGTGTATATAAAAAACATGTATTGACAAACAGAAAATAATTTTTCTATGTATTAAAATGTTTATAACTAAATGAATAATATTATACATATGTATACATAGAGTTAGGGGAACAAATATAAAATAAATCAGTTAAATATTCTTCTGCTTTTATGTGCCTGCAATCTTCATGTCTATATCTTTTAATCTTCCCTTTATAGAAATGATCATCAGGGCATTTGTTTGGATAGTATCCTGGTGTTAAATGCTTGAACAATTCCTTTTATCAAATGCTTGGAACTCTCCTGGTTTGAATGCAAAACAGACCAAAAAATTTGAGTCGGTAATTTAAAACTGATTTCAGTTATTTGCCATTGCAAAATTTATTTGAAAAGTGAGACAGAACATGCCTGAAAATTATGTTTTTGCACACCTAATGTAACCCCCCTATTTCAGTTATTTCTTCTGCTCATTAAAATGATCTGTCCCCCCTCTAATTAAATATTTAAATCCTAGTTATTCATTGTGACTACAAAATTTTTGTATGTGAAGATCTGCTTCTTGTATTTAGAATCCAATTTTCGCAAATATTCCATGTTTTTAAAAAAACACCGCATTTTCATGTCAGGTGAATTTTATCAACTTGTGTTCACGTCTATTCTACACGCAAAAAGTGTGTGTATAAACAACTACAGGGCTTTTCCAGTCAAATGTGTTGACATATGTTTTAATCTTTGAAATTATTTTATTCTAGATGAAAGTATGCAGATACGATTGCATGTTTATTTACAGTCCTTACGATCGTTTTGACATGTGAAAGGGTAATTTCCCATTTCCGATCGCTTGTTTATATTTTTGACAACAGGCATTCATGTTCGTTTTATTTCTTAATCCCAAAAACTTACACAAGCGCAATTGTTTCATAAAATCCATATTTTCTAGAAGTTGTATCATGTTTTTTTGTATTAAACAGTCTGTATAAAAATAGAAGTGTAAAGATCAAATGTCGTCACTTTCAACCAATAGAAAACGTCAATCTATTTTTACTTTTTAACTGAATACACAATTTTGGTTATCCATAATAGATAGTTACTGTTTCTACAATTTCTGTCGACAATTAAATTTAAATACCTATTAATTACAATGCAAACAGAGGTGCTTGAATGTTGTCAAATACTTCTTTATTGCAAATTGACTTTTAATTACGATGATGCTGCAGTATTACCAATTAAGACGCTGCGGTGAAAGACAACTTCAAAGGGAAGGTGCTGCTGTGGTACCGCAGCGCCATATCGGGCTGGGGATAACGTTGAATACATGACACTTCATAAAAGTTATTTTCTGGCAATATAAAAATCTATAAGGCATGTAGTATATTTTTTTTTATCATGTTTGAAATCAATATTAAAACCTGAAAAATAAAAATTAATAAAATAAATTGAAGGAGATTCTTTTGCACATGCCACCTTAGACCAGTCGTCAAATTAAATATTGAATTTTGTTTTTGTAAATTAGGAAATGTTGAAATGCATTAATTGTTGTGAATTTTCATAATATTAATTTCCAAACTCATAGTAATTTATTTAGTGATTGTGCAACCTGGATTCTCTATTTAGATACATGTAGTATATAGCAATTATTTTTATCGGGCTGACAGAATCATTAATGTGTATAAATGTACATGTATTTCAGATGACTGGTGTCAGAGTACATAATGTATTCAACGATTTTATAATGTTAGCCAATACACAGTTTGTAGAAAATGTAAGTAATAAGTAACAAATAAATATTATTTCCTGAAAATTTAGAAATAGGTGTTACACATTTTATTGAAATATGTAATTTCAGTTTTTTTTTCAAATACCTTTTTATACGACCGCAAAATTTTTGCGGTCGTATATTGGTATGACGTTGGCGTCGTCAGCGTCGTCCGAAGACATTTGGTTTTCGCACTATAACTTTAGTATAAGTTAATAAAAATCTATGAAATTTAAACACAAGGTTTATGACCACAAAAGGAAGGTTGGGATTGATTTTGGGAGTTTTGGTCCCAACAGTTTAAGAATCAGGGGCCAAAAAAGGGCCCAATAAGCATTTTTCTTGGTTTTCGCATAATAACTCTAGTATAAGTAAATAGAAATCTATGAAATTTTAACACAAGGTTTATGACCACAAAAGGAAGGTTGGAATTGTTTTTGGGAGTTTTGGTCCCAACAGTTTAGGAATTAGGGGCTAAAAAAGGGCCCAAATAAGCATTTTTCTTGGTTTTTGCACAATAACTAGTATAAGTAAATAGAAATCTATGAAATTTTAACACAAGGTTTATGACCACAAAAGGAAGGTTGGGATTGTTTTTGGGAGTTTTGGTCCCAACAGTTTAGGAATTAGGGGCCCAAATGGGTCCAAAATTAAACTTTGTTGATTTCATCGAAAATTGAACTATTGGGGTTCTTTGATATGCCGAATCTAACCGTGCATTTAGATTCTTAATTTTTGGTCCCGTTTTCAAATTGGTCTACATTAAGGTCCAAAGGGTCCAAAATTAAACTTAGTTTGATTTTAACAAAAATTGAATTCTTTGGGTTCTTTGATATGCTGAATCTAAACATGTACTTAGTTTTTTTATTATGGGCCCAGTTTTCAAGTTGGTCCAAATCGGGTTCCAAAATTAAACTTTGTTTGATTTCATCGAAAATTGAACTATTGGGGTTCTTTGATATGCCGAATCTAACCGTGCATTTAGATTCTTAATTTTTGGTCCCGTTTTCAAATTGGTCTACATTAAGGTCCAAAGGGTCCAAAATTAAACTTAGTTTGATTTTAACAAAAATTGAATTCTTGGGGTTCTTTGATATGCTGAATCTAAATATGTACTTAGTTTTTTTATTATGGGCCCAGTTTTCAAGTTGGTCCAAATTGGGGTCCAAATTAAAGCTAAAAAAGGGGTAAATTATTTTTTTTTTTGGGGGGGGCAATTCTCCACAGCATATTGTATTGCACAAGAAGCAAAAAATTGAATATAAATTCAAATCATATGACCAATTCTAAGTTCTTTATTTCAGTTATTCTGTGTCAGAAACCTATTATGTGTCAAATATTTGAAGAAATTTTCAATTGCACAGTATTGCGCAATAGCAAGAAATTGATATGTGTGCCCTGTTATCAAAACTTTATTATTAACAAATTCCATTGGAAATTTGCCAATAACTCTAGTTTAATGAATTTCATTGGAAATTTGCCAATATAAAATGTGCTGATGAAGCTTTTTTGTTTATCTCATCTAAACTGCTTTTAAATTATGTATATTTAAAATTTGCCATCCATGACTATGATGTCATTTTCTATTTTTATATGTTATTGTGTATTTAAATGGGCTGTTATGGTTGCAAAGTATAAAGAAATGGGGGGGGGGTTGAAAACAAAATTTGGGGGGGGGGGGGGGGGTAAATGAGAAATTGGGGAGGGGGTAATTTTTTTCTCATTTCATATTTCATAAATTAAAAAGAAAATTTCAAATTTTTTTTTAGCAAAAAAAAGGGGGGGTTACAATAAATTTTATTTTTTTTTGTTTTTTTTTTGGGAGGGGGGGGTCAATGTGCAACTTCATAGTGTATTGCACAAAAGCTAAAAAAAGGGGTAAATTTTTTTTTTTTTTGGGGGGGGGGGCAGGCAATTCTCCACAGCATATTGTATTGCACAAGAAGCAAAAAACTGAATATAAATTGAAATCATATGACCAATTCTAAGTTCTTTGATTTCAGTTATTCTGTGTCAGAAACCTATTATGTGTCAAATGTTTGAAGAAATTTTCAATTGCACAGTATTGCGCAATAGCAAGAAATCTTCAGTTGCACAGTATTCCGCAATAGCAAGAAATTGATATGTGTGCCCAATTTTAAATTTTAAATTGGTTATTTCTGATTTATATATAAAAACAAATAATACTGATATGGTTTGAATAGGTAAATTAAAAATTTTTAAGTTCTTAGACAACATTCATTCTGTGTCAGAAACCTATGCTGTGTCAAATATTTATTCACAATCCAAATTCAGTGTTGTATCAAGCTTGAATGTTGTGTTCATAATTGCCCCAACTATTCAGGGTTCGACATCTGCGGTCGTATCTAGCTGCGCCCAGCGGAGCATTTTATTGTACTTTGCTAACAGTATACAGTTTACTGAAATTGTAAGCACTAAGCATCACATGTGTTATCCAAACATGTACCATAAAAACAAGCAAATCACACTAGGAGCCTCTTGAAGTGGCATTATGGCGAAGGGTTTTTTTCTGTGTTGACGACGTTGCTCTGACTAAAATAAAGAACTGCAGTAAATGTATTATTGCTAAAACTTTTGTCATGTATAATGAAAAATCAGTAATCAGCAGGGTTAAAATTTCATGGATTCCTTTCTGAAAATGATTTTGTAGGTATAAAATTTTGTGGATACCAAATTTTACAAAGATTGATTATTTTCACTGTAAATTCAGAAATTTTTGCATGTACTTTATATTGAGAATCTTTGTAAATTGTCAATATTGTGAGATTAATTAATGCGAATGATGTAATTTTGTTGCAGAATTCAAGTATAAAAACTTTTCGATTTTCAATCTATCACAATTTTCGTGATAATAAAAACATCGCAATAATTTCTGAATTTAAAGTGAACGAAATTGAATCCACAACACAAATTTATACTTTTAAAGTATGAAGGGAATTAGTGTCAAGGATGAACCCACAACATCCCTTTCATATCTATAAATGCTTTTTTATACCCCCGCTTTTGAAGCGGGGTATATAGTATTCGTTCTATCTGCAACTCCTCCTAAACTACTGAATGGAATTTGATGAAACTTTCAGAGAATCTTCATCCCATGATGGCATTGTGCAAATCCTATTTTAGAATGTGATCGGACCAATTTTTGGGGTTTCCCATAGAAAAACATGGACTTTGACTTTCAATGTGATAGGGGGTACCATGATGCCATCCGCAACTCCTACTAAACAACTGAATGGAATTTGATGAAACTTTCAGAGGATCTTTATTACATGATGCCATAGTGCACCTCCTATTTTAGATTTTGATCTGACCAACATTTAGGGTTTCCCATACCAACACATGGACTATGCCATTCATAGTGATAGGGGGTTCCAGTATGCCATTCGCAACTCCTCCTAAACCACTGAATGGAATTTGATGAAACTCATCTCACTGCCGTTGGAGTTTTCCTGTCCAAAATATTGCCATTTCCTTTCATGTATCTTATGTAAGGTGGGGGTATCAAGTAGTGAGCTTGGCTTTACAGTATTTATAGTTTATCATGCTATTCCTGGTTGTATTGCTTGTTACAGAGGGTATATGATGAGGATGTTAGAAGTGAAGATAAAAGTAAAGAGACTAATAAAGAAGAGCAACAGGTTTTCATATCTACATTTATTTATTAATCTTTGTCAACGCTTAATTAATTTGTTTGTTGAGTTGGGGTTTTATGCCGTTTTCAGCACATTTGGCTATTTTTTATTGCTGGTGGAAGCCGGAGTACCCGGAGAGAACCACCAACCTTCGGTAGGAAAATTGGCAATCCTTGTCAATTTAGATCAGAGTCGAACACACCCCGCCACAGGTGAGATTCAAACTCACAACCTCAGTGTTCACAGGCTAGTGATCATTAGTAGTCATGACGAACTACCTAGACCACTCGGCCACTGAGGCCCCTCTTAATTAATTTGATCCATAGACTTGCTTCAATAGAATGTTATGGCAAAACTTAAAATGCAAATTTTAATTATAGCCTGTGTCATTAAAATGAAATCACCACATTAATTTCTGAAATGGCTAATTTGCAAATTAATTTTTTTTATCTCTATCCGATAACTCAAAAGTCTTGTTATCTAAGATTAATTTAAACTTTGATGGGCATTTGTAAAAATGAAATCAAAAATTGATGCCAGCAAAAGGAAAAAAAAACCCACAAAATGAAAACAGAAAAAATACATACAATACTGTAGATTCTTCTATCTCTATTTTAATGCAAATGTTATGATTTTAAGAAAAACACATAATTTTTTATATCCAGATATGACATAACGGACATGCCATTGACTGGGCTGCATCAGTTATAGAATTCATGGCATGAAATTTTCAAAGTTGTCAAAGGAAAAATCAATTTTACCTCCACTGTTAATGATGAACCTGAGTGAGTTATCTTTTCCTAACCAATGTAGGTAAGGGAGTTTATTAAATGCTCTCCCTTTTGTCCTGAGGCTAAAAGGGAGACAAATTTATTATCTCTCTTACCTACATTGGTTAAGAAAAGATCTCACTCAGGTTCCTCATTGGAATTGTAATTAATGTTGTAGTGTTCTGTTGAGATTTTTACTAATATAATCAGTATAATGGAAGATTGGAATTTTGTTTTTTATAGGAAAAAACTAGAGAACAAAGAGAAGCTGAATTGATACCTAAAGTGTCTGAAGCATTACAACTGGGAATTAAAGTTACAGAAGAGGCATTTGAAACACTAGACCCCAATGTTGTCAATTCTGACTCGGAGGATGATGATGACACTAACTACAGAGTAGATCCTATATTGGAACCAAAGGTCAGACTTATAGGATAAACAATTTCTGGCCCCATTTTGCAAATAATCGTAATAAACAACAAAATGGATAACACGAAAGGTCAACAATGACATCCCAATCAATCAAACCAACCTAACAGACAGAACCCCGGACAAAAAATAACACAAACATAAACACAACAGAGAGACAGGATAGTCTGACTTGGTACAGACACTGAACAGTGGTGGAGTTAAACCAGTTACGACTACAGTTAATCATAATGTGACATGATTGTACATAGAATGTCAAGTTCTGATATAAAACATACATCTTATCATAGTCTTAAGAGTTGTTTGACTTGTTGATACATAAAAAACAGGGCTGTTTACTTGTACAGATTGTCTGTATTATTTTCGATTGAAAATACGCACCACTATTTACGATAAAATCCTATGGATTCCTGCAAACCAGAAAAAAAATCATTCGCTTTCGAAATTGGTGGATCAGTGTTTGAGAGAAGCTCAACAGAACTTATTGTGATGTAAAGTGCACAATTGATGTCAAATTATGTAAATCATAAAAAAAGATTGGCGGCCTACAGCCAGCTGCATCACATGAACGAGAATAGTATACAGAAAATTTACCAGTCAATGCTTCTTCATATGACCAGGGGCCTCGTTGGCCGAGTGGTCTAGATAGTTCGTCTTGACTACTTATGAACTCCAACACTGAGGTTGTGAGTTAGAATCTCAATGTTTAGATTGCTCTGGTTGTGTCTTATATTCTGACTCTGAACCCCTCAAAAACGTAACGAGCGGCTAGGTAAACATGTTACCAACTAAAGTCATTATACTCACTCCCAAGATTAAATCACAAAGCAGTTTATAATCTCATAAATTTTATACTTAAAACTTCAAAGTTGAATAATGAAAATCTTTATGTATTAAAAATTATGTTAAACATCAGCATTTTCACTTCCATATTATTTACTATTAATTTATTATTTTTGTAGGATCCCTATACAAATAGATCACTGCCATTACTGATTGGGACTCCTAATTTTATGTCAGATGATAACGTTGGATTAGAAGAAGAGTCAGGTAAGTCAGAATGAGAAAGTAATAAAAATCAAAGGCAATTTATAAAAATAAATTAGGTTGGCTTATGTAATTACTGAATGATATAATAGATTTCAGTATACATTGTGAAATTTTTTCATATTTGATATAGTAATACTGTGGGATTTCAGTATCCTTAATACAACAAATCTTTACTAAATTACAAAAATAGACCACTTACCTCCCATTATATGCAGAATTTTACCTGTACATTTACATATTTTATATGATAATATCCCTAGGTAATTAACCCTTTGTAGATGAACAGGTAAAATGTTTATTACAGGTATAAACAACATTTTATACATTTGTAGGTGTATTATAATACATTCATTAACTAAAAAAAACAGGGGAGGTAATTTATGATAAATTGGACTTTGGTTCATTGATATTCATGAAAATAAATTAATTACTGATATTTGATATTGATAATTTTCTGCTATAATGAAAATATTACAGCACACATTTTTTTCCCTTGTTTTTTTCTGAAATAATTTTAATCAATTTGGTATTAGACTCCAGAAGTCTGACGTCAGTCTGGATATAAAAAATGGTTATTTGTAAACAAGAAATGAGTTTATGAACTAAAAAAGAAAAAAGACATATAATTCTTTGGTAGGTAAAATTTTCATTTGTCATAGAAACATGTACATTACCTAATCTTTGAACTGCAGGTTATATTTAATTTACAAGCACATTTTACAGAAAACCGCCTCGGTGGTCACGTGGTAGCGTGCTCGCCCCCGAGTGCGGAAGGTCGCTGGTTCGATCCCTGGCCGGGTCAAACCAAAGACATTAAAATTGGTATTTGCTGCTTTTCCGCCAAGCACGCGGCATCTAGGAGTAAGAGCAAAGACTGGTCGGCTCAGAGTCAGTTTAATGTGTCCGAGTGAGGTGATATATCTTCCTGTGGACAGTTACTTCGTGAGCTAGCACATTAAAAATCCGACTTAGCGTGTCGGTCTAGTACAAAGCAGGGATCATTTTCATTATCATAACATGTTCTCGTCCTGATATGCACCTGGTTGCCACTGGACGTTAAACAATAATTCGTCCAGCCATCATTTTACAGAACATATTTATACAGATCAGTTGGCAAACTTGATTATTTTTATTTCAGAGGAGGAAGAAGAAGAAGATCATGGTGAAATCAGTGAAAGTGAGGAGGAGAAGGAGTCCACACAGGTAAATTAATTAGCTTGATTTGGTGTTGTCTTTAGGAATTCAGGTATGAGCAACTGCCCACACAACAAGACTGTTTTGATAATTTTATTACTAAATCAATCATTAGTTGTCAATTACAACATTTTGTAGTGTTATAATTCAGATAATGAAAATGTATTTATACAGTGTAAAAATGATATAAAAGTAAATTATACATGTATAGGGTTTTAAATTTTTTTTAAAAATCTGATAGTTTCTATACAATTCTAATTTCAGTACTCGTCATCGGAGAGTGATGAAGAAAAAGAGAAACCAGGTTCTAAACCAAGAACAGAAACATTTTCATCAGAGGTAGAGTTCTTATTCTTCTACATATAAAAATGAATATTTAATCTGCATTATGAAAACTGTGAAGAAAAATAAACTATTAATCCATTTTTGATCTTAAATGGCAGTTTAAATGTTGTTCAATCAGTCTAGATTTTCAAAATACAAAAAAATCAAGATAATCAGACCACAATCAAGATATATTAAGATGTATATATATTGTAGTAAAGTTCAGACCACTTTGATATATTTAGACAAGATCATGTAAATGTTTTATTTAGCTGTACTGAACTGATCTAAAATGTTTTGAACTGGCCTTAGTTATTGCTGTAGGCATTTGGTGCGTATTCAGTCACTCATTGTAGATTTTAGGCATTCAAATTTTAAGTCTAGTTACATGTATATAATAAATCTGTAATTTTGTTTAAAAATTCTGTTTTGACAAAAAAATTGACAATTAAAAGTAAAAAAACCAGAATGTTTGCTAAATAAATATTTTGGGTTATTAGTAATATATAAAGGCTCAAGGGAAAGGGAATCTAGGAAGTAAATTTGTAATTTGGTTTGGCCTAATGAAAATATATTTGTTCCAGTCTGACTCAGAAGGAAGTAACTTGTTTGATGTAAAGAAAGAAAAAGAAAGTGATGAAAGTGAGACAGAAGAATCTGAAGTTGATGAAGAAAAGGAGGAAGAAGAGGAAAAGAAGGATGAAAAGGTTGAAAAGTTACAAAAATACAGTTTTCTAACACAACTTGCTTACAGATACAACAAAAGTGCAAGCAAAGGAACGATTTATTGCTGTGTTCTACATCTTAGAGTCACAGTTAGACCTTCAGGCTGAGAAAAATCTTGCACCTTATTCAGGGCCTAATCTAGGATTTTGAAGAGAGAGAAGTGACTTCTCCTTCCAGGATGGATTAGGGAGAAGTGGTCATTTTGCTGGCGAAGTGGACTTTAATTCACCGTATCGGTTGCGCTTTTTCTGTGTGTCTGTTTTCAATGGCATATATATAAATAAAAGTTTGATAAACTATAAAAAAAAATTAGGACAGTTATATACAGTTTGATTTTCTTTTGATCTACTAATTTTGAGTAGGCCTACTTGAGTAATTTAATTTTCACAGCTTACCAATATATTTTATTATCAAATGGTAAGTTGTCAAAACATTGTGTCATTGTAACTCGAGATTCTCATACTGTGTCACCCAAGCCAACTTTCATTCACATAACTAGCCTATTAACGGCTTATTATCTTTCATCATAGGTGTTTCCTTGTAATCCTAACTGTAGAACAAAACATCAATCAGCTGATCATATAAAAATATAAAATTAGTTGACTTCGTGATTACGCAACATCGTCCTGACGCCATGCATCTTCAATTCATAACAAACGAATGAAACGATATTTCAATTTCCCTTAAATAGTTTTGAATATAAAATTCAAATAGGTTTAAAGTCGCCGTTGTATTTATTTCAATCAAACATTGACAATATAAATCGTGGACCACTTCAAAATTCCGATTCTTTTTGGTCGCCATTTTGTTTCAAAAATTTACCTGTGCTAAAAATTTCGCGAGTTATTTCCCATTTACTGATATTTCGATAGCGACTTCACTTCGCCAAGAAATGAATAGGCCGGCGAGATTTAGCGATTTTGAAAATTCTTTGGCGACTTAAATCGTCATTTCGCCGGCAAGATTAGGCCCTGACCTTATTTAATGTTCAAGATGGACTCTAGCTGGATTTTATGCTAAATGATCTTGTTTGTTCATACATGTGAGGAGGAAAATTTGACAGTGAATATTAATGCAAAATTATCAAATTCAGATGTTTGATAATACATGTATATTACTGAAACACAATTAACTGTGAGGTTATATTGTGATGTTCATTCAGTCATACAGTCAAACCTGTCTATAAAGGGCACACAAGGAACCAGAAAAAAGTGTTCTTTATGAGAAGGTGCCCTCTATACACAGTTTAATTTTACATGCATTTGTACTTTGTTCATCAATACGACTTTTTTACTGTGCCCTTTCTTTGTCACAGTGATTTGCTATATAGATGTGCCCTTTAAGTTTTACTGTATTTTTGGCATTAATAAAAAGATTGCATAATTTTCTGATTTAACACATGTAATAAGAAAATTATGAATCTCACAATGTTGAGTGATGAAATTTAATCTAGTCCTCAAGAAAGAAATTAAAATTAAAATTTCGCTTTCTTGCTCCTATTTTTGCTATAAAAATCCAAAGAACTAAAAATCAATTTGGTGTGGCATTAACAACAATATCTGATGAAATCATATAAAGAATTAATGTCATTGTCGCTTTAAATTTCTATATACAAATAATAAAATTATGGATCTTATTGACAGTATACCAATATAGAGTAATGAAATTTAAATCATATGATTTTATAGATAGGTGGATTTACAGATGAACTAGCATCTAAACTTGGAATAGCTCCACCTCCTGTAAGGGAAACAAAAGGTTTGTACAAGGTTTTCATTGCTGTGAAAATAAAAAAATGTTACTTCAGTCACTTAATTCATTTATATGATATTGACAATTAATGAAACTAGTATTTATAAATATCATGCATGAGTTATTTATGGTAAGAAAAACTGTGTGGTTTAATATGGTTTAACACAGGATATGGGTGTGAAGGGAGATAATTGATAATTTTCATATGAATGAGTGTAGTATTTTTATACACATTTAAAACAATTACATGTATATGGTATATGGTAATTTGATCAAGATAGATAATCTCTCATAATAACATATTTATTTGTTCGTTTCATTCAAATCGGTATTTTCATCACATTATTCTAAAAACATTTCATAACCAATTAAAAGTCAGAATCTTATTAAGCATGTGCTCCAATGACAAAGTTGATTGATTGATTAAATATTGTTTAACGCCGAGTTGGCGATATTGCAGCCAATATCACGGCGAGACAAAATTGATGACGGTGTAGTACAGTGAAGTAATATTTCAAGACAATACTAGTTCTTGGGATGAGACTTTAAACCGAGATCCCGTGTTCAGAGAGTGTCATGCTCTGTGCATGCAAAAGAAGCCTCGTGCATGTTTTGATTAAAGTAGGCCTCTTGTGGCCACAGCAGAGGCAAAATTTCTTCTTACCGGATTTTGGCGTATTCTCCTTTTCCAGTGGAAAGGGATTAATATAAGCTTATAGCTTGTTTCCCAATCCACCATAAACAAATATGTTTAAACTAAACTAAGACAATACAGAGAACATTTTTGAATTGCAGTCGAATTTTATGTAAAATGTAATAAGAATTGAATGCATCATTTTAGTAGTTTCATAGAGTTGTAAAAACCTTGACTGTGTACACATTTTTAGTACGAAGCACTCTGCACTTGATATGAACTGTGCTTTAGTCAAGGCTTTCACACTGGGATAAAATGCTATAAATGAAGCATTCAATTCTTAAATATTTATCTCATGGGAGATTTAATGCGCTCATTTGAATGGAACTAAATTATTAAAAGATGTTTAATTTTAATGAAACAATAGTTTTTACATAATTCTTTCCTTACCCATAAATTCCTTTTTAAAAAATTTGATTTTATTGATATTTATTTCTTGTTGTAGAGAGAGTGTCAGAATCAGAGTCTGGACATAAGAAGAAGAAAACTAAGAAGGATAAAGACAAGTCAAAATCAAAGAAACACAATGATGGTTTGTTTCTCTGGTTAAACAAAAATGACATTTTTCAGTTGTTACGGCCGAAATCACCTTTTAAATTGTAGCCAACAAAAGACACAAATCAATAATAAAATTTAACAAGATTTATTATATACAAGTTTACAAAAAAATATTACACAAACTAAAATGTCAACTTAACTGTTCAAAATCCTTCGTCTTTTCCTAATCCGGAATTCTCCTCGTCACTGTTGCGGGAATCCAAACGGAATATTATATCCAATCAGTCACAATCTAGTATGATGTAATGTTAATAAAAGTGTGTCAAGTACGATGTGTGAAACGTAAATAAAAGTGTGTCAATCCAACAGCTGAGAACACAAGAATGTCTGGTCCAATACGTTCTGCTCTGAAAGTCCAACTTTCTTTTCCGTATATATATAACAGTGACGGAAACTTCTGGAATATGGTAGAAGATCGAATCACACCAGAATTATTATGTAAGTCAAATAGAAAGTTCTAGTCATTCCATCAGTATCTTTTATTGTTCCAGTAATTTCTAAACTGCACAGTTATAACATTATTTGGTAAACAACTATAAGTATTATGTAAACATATTATACATGTTATAAGGCCACACAAAACAAATTAGGCCAAGATAAATAATATAATAATTACAATATCATATCAAAATAAATATAATAATTACAATATCATAACACAGTACAAATATATCTAAAAAATATCTTTTATTCATTTAATTTGGATAAAACCATATTTACTGATATTCTGAGTAAAATCACTTAATGTTTTACCTCTGAAGACAAAACAAATTAGATTTAGGATTCCAGATCACAAAAATTCACTGAAATACAATGTAAGCTTATTTTATTTTAAAAATAATAAACTACATACATGTATATTTCTTTTATCAATAGTTTTATACTTTATAACTAGTAGTGAAATGATAAATAGAATATCTAAGTCCTGAAAACCACTGAAAGTTTTAACATTTTTAACACCAGTAAGGTCGTAATTGTATATTTTAGAAGAGGATTTGTTTCCAACTTCTATACAGGAAGATGATGATGATCCATTCTTTGCACCAAAAGGGGGACTATTTTCTACAAGTAAAGGATTATTTGATGATGACGATGATGTGAGTTCAGTTATTTTTTCTGCTTTTATGCGGCAAAAATTATTTTGTTTTTGTCTTTTTAAAAAAAAAAATTTGAACACAAGAAACAGTGACACTTTGTCAATGAAAAAATTACATCAGTTACCATGCTTCATTGTGCATGTACCTTTTCAGAACAATTCAGAGATATTTTATAAATTTCTTTTAAAAATTTACTGCCCTTTTTAGCTTTATAACTGATGATTTGTGGAAAGGGGTGACATAAATTTTTTTCTCTGTCAAAACATCTTTGATTTCTATAAAACTGGATAATTTTGGTCTGTGTACTTGTTTCAAAAGTTTAGAACGATGGAATGTTTTCCATATTCACAATTACATTTGCTACTATTTTGGCCATTTCAGACATTAAATTGTTTAATTTCATGGGGAGATTAAATTTTCTTCGGTGATATTTTAGACTGAATGTCCAGATTTAGAGCTCTGGTTGGTCGGAAACAGGTCCCAATTTGTAAGAATGCGATTAGTCGTAATCATGATCTGATTTTTGGACTTCAGTGTTTTTGTTCTAATGATGACCTGAAACCAGATCCAATTATAGTTGTACACATTTTTGTGAAATAGAGACCTGATTTGTAATTTAAATCAATATTCCTGGGAATAACACAACTTACTGTTGACCTGAACAATATTTTTCTGATTGAAAAATGATACATGCGTATCTTAGGAGAAACAAATTCTTTTTCTATTTCCTAAAACATTACACTTTTTCTACAATCTCTATAATTCAGTTTTTTTAATGTCAACATCCTTGCAATAGCTAACATGTTGTAGAGATAAAATAAATCTTGAATGTAGAAATTTGGTAACCCAGGAGATAAAGAATCTTTACTACATTGAGTATTGTGAAATATTAGAATTTGAAAGAAAATCTGATAATTCACCGGTGAACAGTAAGTTCATATTTCACTCTATGAAGTGACAATAGCTGTGATCAATGATGTTACTGTACTAACGTTGATGCCTAGTGGCATAAAAACGTAATCCATTTTCTTTCTCTCCAATAAATCTTCTGAATTTTTCCATCTGATAAACAGAATAACAAATCTTGAAAGTCAAATACCAAAAATCTGCACACGAATATTTCATTCATGCACTACTTTCATTCATGTTGTTTGGTCACTATTTATATATTTTATGTATTCACATGTCAAGATTAGTTATATATACTATGATTACCAATTTATCTTCTTTGTAGGAAGGAGGTGGCCTCTTTGATGATGAAGTGAAAAAAGAAGAAAAACCCAAACCTAGAGGTAGAATAATATTTTTCTAATAGAAAATTATAAAAAGAAGTTTTTGTATTAAATGGAAGTGCATAATAAATATAGATTCTCCTTCAGGCACAAGTGAGTTATGGAATTTCTCCTCCCTAGATAGATAAATTTTCGATTTCGAACACGCGAGCCTTTCTGTTTCTCCTATGATTTTCGACAAAAACCTCAAGAAAACAGTCGTTGCTATGTAGTTTGTTTACATGGACGTCATTTCGGGACTTCTCTAGTTTAACTGTGGAAAAAGGGGCGGTAATTCCCACGTAGAAATTTAATCACCGGGAAGTGGTTAAAGATATTATGTATTTTTATCCCCCGATTAAACACGTCAAGAATAGGAGAAATATTGATTCTACAACGATGACCAGTTGATTATGAAATTTATCAACTCGAGATAATTAAATTTTCAATTTTAAACTGCAAGGCTTGTCTGGGCAGTTTTAAAAAATGAAAATTTAATTATTGAGAGTGGATAAATTTCATAATAAACACAAGAGTTTTTTTTCATCTTTTTCTCTAATGAAGATGTAAAACTCTGAGAGGGCTTTCAAATGTTTTTTGGTGGGAAATCTTCACGAGCATTTAACCAACTTGTGGTGACATTAGAATTTATCAAACGGGTCAAGAGATGTTTAAATGTGCATAGAATTAGAGAAAATCATTCTTTTTTATTTTTGAAAAATGTATTACACACAATACACAAAAAGTCAGAGCTATATATCAATCTTATAATTGGATTTTCTGATTATTAGTCTGATGAAGTACATTGCAAGGTAAAATCTGGTTTGCCTTCAGCTTCTTCTTTTAATTATATGTACATTAGTTATATGTGTATATAGATTCTCCTTCATTGAGGTAAGGAATTTCTCCCTCCATGATGGTTAAATTTTTGATTTTCAACACCAAGCTTTAGTGAGCGGGATAAAATCTAAAATGTAATGACTTAGGTTGGAGAAATTCCATAACTCAAGAGTAAGTTGAAGGAGAATCTGTTTCTCCTATGATTTTCGACAAAAATCTCAAGAAAATGCTGTAGTTATAAGTAGTTTGTTTACATCGACGTCCTTTTGGAACTTCTTTAGTTTATCCTTTCAATAAACATAAAATCTGTGAATAGAATTACGGGAAATTGAACAAGACTTTTAATCCCTGTGGGAATTAAAATAAATTATAACCACTGGACTGAGAAGAATGGGAGAAAAAATTTTAAAATTTTACATATGGTTATAAACCTACTGCTTAATGTTTTAAACAAAGATTTGGTCTGTGGATTCATATAGAGTTTTCCAATTTGAAGGGAACAAAAACAATGGAAATTTTGAGATTATTGGAGTAAATGTACAGGGATTATTTTTATAGGATTATTTTAATCTGTGTTTTTTATAAATTCAGTTTTTGGCAGTGTGGATTTGTCCATTTTCAATTTCCTACACAAAGTAAAATGTCTTCCAGTACAGAATTTTCATCGTTTCACTATGTGGCAAAATCATCCTTGAATGTAGTGCAGCATATAAAACTTTAGGTCCAGAAAATTAATTTAGATACATTATGAGATAAAAAGAATCTACTGTATTTTGATATGACTTTGTCTTATTGACCCATGCATTTTGTTCTTCGTACTTTGTAGCTGAATCTGTTAAGAAACAAAAAGAAAAGAAGAAAGAAACCAAGTCAGACACACCCCCGGTGTCATCTGGAGGGGGTCTGTTTGATGATGAGGATGATGATGATTTATTTCCATCTGATACTAAAACAGGTACAAATAAAAATAGGTCATTATTTTAAATGTCACTCATTGTTGTAAAATGAGGAGTAAAAATTGTTCAGCTATTGCTTTTTGTCGAGCCTGCGACTTTTGTGAAGGAAGCCTGACATAGCGATCCTACATTCTGATATTGTAGAGGCATCAACATTTACATTCACCCTGTGCTAATTTTTTAAACATTAATTACTTTCTTGGACAGAAGCTTGTTCATGATCATATCATCAAAATTTAGTATCCAAAGGAAAATTTTATAATAATTTTTTTTTCCATTTTTCTGTTTTTTACTTATAAATGGACTTAGTTTTTCTCACAGTTAACATTACATACAGTCTGCAGATGAAGTTTTTAAAACATTAATTACTTTCTTAAACCATCCCGGATTTTAACCAAACATGGACAGAAGCTTGTTTGTGATAAAAGATAGTATTCAGAGGAAAATTAAAAAAAAAATAAAAAATTTCCGATTTTTCCTTACTTTACTTATAAATGGACTTTTTTGCAGTTAACATTACATACAGTCTGTAGGTAAAGTTTTTAAAATATTAATTACTTTCTTAAACCATCCAGGATTTTCACTAAACTTGGACAGAAGTTTGTTCATGATAAAAAAAAAATAGTATCAAGAGGAAAATTTTGTAATAATTTTTTTTCCCATTTTTCCAAATTTTCCTATAAGTGGACTTGTACATGATCATATGGGCTTATTTTTCTCCCAGTTAACATTACATACAATCTGCAGTTAAAGTTTTTTAAACATTAATTACTTTCTTAAACCATCCTGAATTTCTACCAAACTTTGACAGAAGCTTCTTCTGATCAATAAATAAGATGTGGAGAAAAATTATGTACATTCAACTATTACACTGAAAAAATACACAACAGCAAAAGCAGGCGAGGCACTGGGTCCCCTTGAACCTGTACAAATTTTTATTATTAATTTTAATAAAATTAATTTTTGACTTTTTGTTAGATTTCATGTTTAATTTTTCTTCTTTTTTTTGTGTCTCAAAACACAATACTTTTATTGTCTGCTAAAGAGTTTAACATGTATGTTTTAATTATTGTAGAGAAGCCTGAAAAATCAGCACCTCAGGTTAAAGCACCTGCTGCCAAGTCTGACCTGTTTGATGATGATGAGGATGACAACCTATTTTCATCAACTAAAGAAGAGACCAAACCTGAACCTAAAAAGGAGAAGAAAAAAGAGAAAAAGGTAATTACATGTATGATAAAATTGTATGACACTGCATGTGAACTTTTTGACAAGTTATGTATTCATCAAAACCAAAAATATTCAAAGTTAAGACAATTACCCAAAATGTTGTTGAGTGGATTCGATGCCCAAATGGCACAAAATTTAAAGCCAAAAAGAAAAAAAGAAATAAATCCTCTTAGCTATAAATGATATACATGTAATTTTATTTAGCCTATTAATTTGTTTTAGCTTCCTGCTGGTGCCGTATCAATGTTTGGTAGTGGTCCTAATCCACTGACAGCTGCTATAAAGAAACAAAGACAACAATCAGATGACGTATGTGTATATTATATATTCAGATGTTCAAAGTAAAGCTTTCCTATGCCTTTTTAAGTTAAAGCTGATGTGAAAAGTTATATCTTTTTCAAATAATTGCGAACCAACGGTTTCTGAAGGTGGTCGTCATTTTCATATATGGCGGAAATATTAATTTGTGATAAAAATTGTCTGTGAGCAAAACTGTTTCGTTAAATTAAAATAAACCTAGCATCATCAGTCTTACTGAAGTCTTTCAGAATAACCTCGGTCTGTCACAGATATTCTGTCGCCAGTCACTTGTTAAGTCTTTCTGAATAACCTCGGTCTTTTACTAATATTTTGTCCCCTCTCAGGTTTTAACAATAGTCTTTAACCATAGTTATGTGATACAGATTTGTCACCTGATCATGAAATTTATAAATATTTGACTGTCTGTGTGTTTGAAAATACTACAACATCTTAAAACAATTGAAACATAATCGTCTTTGAAGAGACCCATAACTGTGTATTTGATTTTTGAATATTTTATATGCAAACAGGAGGATGATGATGATTCATCTGCCGGAGAAAAGTCAAGGTCAAGTAGCATTAAATCTACGGCCTCATCCACAGCTTCGTCTAAACAGGTAGACAGACTGAAGAAAGAAGGTCGTAGTTCATCTAAAAATAGCTTGTTTGATGATGACGCTGATGATGATGCTCTTTTCACGGCACCACCAAAGCCTAGGGCAGATAGGTATGAAAAATGTTCCATTAACTTGTACATTAAACTTACTTAACTCTGGTTTTTTTATTCTAAATCAAATAATATAAAATATATATGGTCAGGTAAAAAGGCCATTTCTCACCTGTTTGAAATACATGTATAAATAAACTGAATACTTTATAGCAGTGTGTACATACATGTATATTGCTTTTGTCCTGGAATGGTCAATTGTTGTCTGTTATCAAAACATAAAATATTAAATTCATAGCAGATTTGAAAATGAAAAATTTTTGGCTTGAAGATTATCAGAAAATTTTCATGACTTTCGATATTTCAATGTATTAACTTCCTGTCAGTTTTCAGTACAGATACAATTTAGTATTGATTCTCTCAAAATTTCTACATTTCTATAGCTGTTTGGTTTAGAGTAGTTCTACTTTAATGGCTTTTCCAATATGTCACCAGTGAATAAATGTTGGTAAGAACTAACAATATTACACATTTATCTCCTAAGAATTTATTTACATGCCTCCAAAAATTTTTTTTTTCTGGTTGGGGAAAGGGTATAAAAGAATAACCGTGTGTCTTCGTCTGTTTTTCTGATGGAATTTATTACATGAAATTATTTCTTTCAGTAAATCTAAATCCAAGCCTACTGGTACCCTGTTTGGAGATGAAGATGAAGATTTGTTTTCTAGTACTATAAAAACAACAGGGAAACCTGCTGTACAAACAGTAAGATCATTACTCAAACACTATTTAAAGATCAGCCAGTATATTTCTTTTGTTTTTGAAGAAAAATGTGTTTGATATTACATATTTTTGCATGTCTTGGCACAAAACAGGGATCCAGTTTGTATAAAATAAACAAAAAAGAAAAAGAAAAACTCAAGTAGACATAAAATAATTTAAACACTGACAAAGGAAATTTTGTTTACTGTTGAACCTATTGAATCTCTTTGATATACATTATAGGTGTGCTCTTTCTTTCTTAGAAAACAGCTGAAACTAGGCCGAAAGTAGCTACATTGTTTGATGATGATGAGGAGGACGACTTATTCGGAATGCCATCCAAACCAAAAGAAAGGTATAAACATGTAACTGGTATGAATGTGGTGGTGATTATATTTTGGTTAACTTTTATAAAAAAAATGCGTAAAAATTATCATTACACCGTAAAATGTATTCTCCTATTCTTGACGTGTTAATACATAATATCTTTAACCACTTCCCGGTGATTAAATTTCTACGTGGGAATTACCGCCCATTTTTCTACAGTTATTGGAACGATAAACTAGAGAAGTCCCAAAATGACTTCTATGTAAACAAACTACATAGCAACGACATTTTCTTGAGGTTTTTGTCGAAAATCATAGGAGAAACAGATTCTCCTTCAATTTACTCATCAGTTATGGAATTTCTCCACCCTCAATAGTTAAATTTTAGATTTCAACATGCTCGCTTAAGGCTCGCCTGTTCAAAATCGAAAATTTAGCTATCTCGGGTGGAGAAATTCCATAACTCACTCGTACCTGAAGGAGAATCTATATTTATAAAAAAAATGTGAGTTCAAATTTCATTAAATCCTGGAAATAAATGTACAATGAGCTGAAAAGAATCACACCATGGTTTAAATAAACAACCCTTTATTACTAGACCCTGACAACACTTCTGACATAACAACATTGTGTAGGAATTTAAATTAAAAGTCCTTGTAAAATAATTTGATTACATGAAAAGGTTAGGTAAAATTGCTTTAAGATGTAGCTATAAGAACTGAATTCTTCATTTGGTAATGTCATAGGATTGTAAAATTGTTGACTGTGATCACATTTTTAGTGGGAAGCACTTCTGTGCTTCATACAAAATGTGCTTCAGGCAGCACCTTTTCATGCCAAAGTTGTACAAAAATAAGCATTCAATGGTTAAGTACATGTACAGTCAAACCTGCTTTTAATGGCCACAAATGTAAAGTGGCCCCATAAGACATGTGACCGTTTAATCAAGACCAAAATATTATCGTTGTCATACATACAAAACATGGCGTTCGACTGAGGTGAAACGATGTTTTTTTCTACAATCGACCGTAAATGAACGATGAGATTGATAATTTTAATGATAATTAAGCTCTGCCATTAATTAAAGATGATTTGAAAGTCAATCAACGATGATTTTAACGTGTATAGAAAGGTAAATGACCAGGTCAATTCATGTAAATTTCAAGCTTGGATACCATTTTTTGTGACCGCTGGCCGTGTAAGACATGTGACGGCTTATTCAAGTTAAATTAACACGTTAAACTCTTTGGGCGGACTCCAGGAAACTGCTGAAGGCAGGTGGCTGCTTAATTAAGGTGACCGTTAGGGCAGGTTTGACTGTATATCAATTTTTCATTTTTCATGGCCACATTGGAAAAAATCAGTATTTGAAGAGATTCATATTTCGTAATACATTCATGGGGAGTTACACAGGGGTACCTTTTCTTCATGAGAATAAAAGTTATTGGAAACAGAGGTAAAATGCCAATTTAACAAAACAGTTATAAATAGAAGTTAATATCATAGTTTATTTTCTATATTATTTAAATTAAGTGAAAAGAAGAAGCCAGTTGGAGGTGTGTCACTGTTTGGAGGAGCAGATATATTAAAGAAAAGAACAGAAAGTGAGGCAAAGGTAATTATGCTAAATCAAATTTTATTGGAATGTCAAAGAATCATGCTTACCTTATTGGTGAATTGTCATAGAAAAAAATTAAGTTATCGCCCCTTTTTTGCCAGTATGGAATTTCATTTTATGTGTGCAGTTATTGTGATTCTATAGAAATCATCAACAGTATAAGACTAATTAATTCAATTTATTATTAATTGATAATAGAATATTTCCATCAAGGACACAAACACATTTTCATCCTGTTTCATTTTCTGAATTAAATAACTACTCTTGAACTTCTGTAGCTTGAACTCAGATCACTCAAACACCACCAATGGCTCAAATTTTCTCTTTATTTTCATGTTAGAGAAGCCCAGATTTCTCGAAAAGTCCAACAAAATGTTTCTTTACAATAATAAAATGGTATATTTTACCATGTAAAACTCAAACTCAATAATTGAATGGGCAGGTGCACATCTAATTATCACAGTTATATAAAAATATATCACTTTGACAGATAAATGCCCACCAGTTCGATGTAACAAAAATATTACTATTACTGTTAAATGGTGATTAACCTTTCTGATTTTTAATTAATGTATTACATGGTAATGAACAACTATACCAATATGTTGTGGAAATGGCAATTTCAATAGTTCCCCAAAGTTTGGTCTAACTTAGGCCGTAAACAGGGAGTAAATTTCATAACTCTGTAATTTTCCTACACCATTTAAAAATAAAATTATATATTTTTCAGGAACCAGAAAAGAAACCAGAACCAGTTACAACTCCTCCTACAAAGACGACATTGTCACTTTTTGATGATGACGCAGAAGAAGAGGATTTGTTCAGTGGCAGACCAGCTCCACCAAAAGAACCACAGGTAGCTTATGTGTTTTTTCAAAGATCAGTCTAATAGCATGATTTTTTTTCAATTGACCCCCTGGAAGAAAAGTGGATTCCATTCATAAGTTGAAGGAGGACACATGTTATTAATTTATTGAGTTATCTCCCCTTTTTTTGCCAGTATTTCACCATCAGAGAAGACGATGACTAAAGGAAATAGAAGTTATATTAACAAGTTTTACTGATGTTTTAAAGAGTTTTTTTAATTTTCTTGTACAGAAAAAACCTTGTGTAGGTGATGATATAAGGAGTCAACTGTCCTAGTCAACTCCATTCTCTGTTCTTTTCTTTAATATACCCACTCCTCCAAACATTAACACACCTGAGAACAAACATTGATTTTATGATTTATTTATATAACTAGGTACAGAAGAAGCAAGAAGGGACAAAGAAAAGTAAAAATTTATTTGAAGATGATGACCTACTGTTTGGGGAGGAGGAGCAGTCTCCAGGTGTCGATATATTTGGCTCACCTCCAAGGGTAAGTTTTCTTGCAGAGTTAATACAGGGCTTATGTTTTTATTATATAATTAAGGTTGTATAGATTATAATCAATATAACACTTTCCAGTTTAACATTTGTTATCTCCCCTGATTTCTAATTACAGCAATGTATATTAGACCATGTAAAGCCAAATATGTAAAATAAATTCTGTGGTTCTCAGACACCCCTGACTCCCTAACTAAGCCACCACTGAGTCAATTTTATTGTTGAGAAGCAAAAAAACTTCTGCAAACTCTTATCATTTTGCGTGAAAAATAAATTTTCAATCGTCCACTAGATCTGGATGTGAATTTAAAGCTTAAATGTGGTTTGTTAAAAACGAAGTAGAAAATTATCAAAGTCAAACCAGATTGTCCCTATGGGTTATTCTACACGTGGAGAGTACAATTACCGTTGAACAGTTATGCTGGCATTTATTTAAGCGACATTAAAAGCTTAGGAGATTATCTTCAATTTGACCTTGGTGTTTCCCTTTATGTCAGAAAGTTAAAGACCACAGACACTTAAAAAGAATTCTCACTTATTGGTAGACAATTAGCCATTACACAGCAGTCAGATGGTTTACTTTTTATTATTCATTATGTCCATGGTCATGTCATTCAAATAAAAACACAATATGAACTGAGCTTGGGATACCCTTGGGGACTCAGCAAATGAAAATAATCCTAGGCAATTAATCCATGTAGTAAAACAGGATAGGTTGTTCATTGCAGGAAAAAAACAACATGATTTGGGTATCTTGTATTACAATCATAAGGCTTAATAACTGTAGTGAAAAACAAGTGAGGTAATTCATAAAAAAAACAAAAAATGGTTCATTTGTACAAAAATAAGAATGATATGCCTGGTTTGATGGTAAGCCACTTTATATGGAAATATTTTGTTGACATCCTGTAAATTGTAGAGTGAGAAGAATTCCCTGATGTCAATATTAATGTATTTGGCATACCAGTGAATTTAATTATTCCTTTTACATCCTGACTTGGGAGGATGGAGAATTCCATGTTGTGAATATGTTAGGCAGTAGTACATGTATGAAGATATGCATGAATCAAAATCATTACTGTTTAACATATTGAAGGGGAGTAATTACACTTACATGCTTTTATGCATCATGGTATAAGTGTTTTCATGAAAATTTTGATAGATTTCATTAAAACTTCATATACAGATAGTCCACTATATAAAGATATAACTGAAGCATAGTAATTCAGGCATGGTATTTTAGAATGGGGAGCATCATTTTGTACAAGTAGTTTTACCTCCTTAAGTATACCCACTTAACTCCTTACATATTTCAAGGTAGAACCTGTTTCAGAGTTCTGAAATGTACCTTTTGTTATATGACCGCAAATATTTTTTGTTGTATTATGGTATGAATGTCGTCATTGTACATTGCCGGCAGCGTCCATAGGTTTCTGCTTTTGTTCTATTGAACGTATCATTATGATATTTAACCACAATGGTCCCCCAAAATAAATACAGGTTGGGATTGACTTTGGGAAATATTTCATCCTGTTTTTTTTCTGGGGATCATTAAGGTTTTTGATAATTTTGGTGTACCTTTTTAGCTCACAAAGGCCATGTGAGGTTTTGTCAGCACTTGGCATCTGGCGTCCATCGTCCGTTAACTTTTCATGTTTTAATCTTCTCGGAAACCACTGGGCCAAATGAAATTAAATTTGGCAGGAAGCATCTATGCAAGGTCCATAAAAAAGTTTGCTCATTTCGTCGGCAATTGTTGATTTTGATTGGCTGAGTTTTCAAAAATCTTCTCTGAAACTGCTAGGCCAAATGGAAACCTGACAGGAAGCATCTATGAGAGGTTCTGTACAAAGTTCTCCTTATTTTTTCCCGATCGGACAAAAAATATGGCCACCATGGGAAGTTCTTGTTTCATTGGTTGATATAAAAAAATCTTCTCCTCTGAAATCACAGGGCCGAATGGAACGAAACTTCACAAGAAGCATCCTTTATAAAATTCCCTCATTTCGTCCCGATTGGACTACAAATATGGGCGCCATGGGCAGTTCTTTTTTTTGATTGGCTGATATAAAACAATCTTCTCCTCTGAAGTCGCTTGGCCAAATAGAACGAAACTTGACAGGAAACATCTACAAACTTTCCTCATTTCATCCAGATTGGGCAAGAGACATGGCAGCCATGGGCAATTCTTGGTTCTCATTGGTTGATTTAAAAAAAAAAAATCTGAACCTACTTGGCCAAAACTGTCAGCCAAACTTGACTCATCATGATTGGATGACAAGCATGGCTGCCATGGGCAATTCTTGTTTCTGATATAAAGAAATCTTCTTCTCTGAAACTGCTTGTCCAAATGAAACGATACTTGACAAGAAGCATCTGTGGGATGTTTTTTACAAAGTTTTCTCATTTTGTCCAGATCATGCGACAAACATATCCGCCATGGGCAATTCTAGTTTCCAGTTTCTAGTTTCTAGTTTCTAGTTGCCGGGTGAGCGATACAGGCTCAGCCCTCTGAGCCTCTAGTTAAATTTGTATCTGATTTTTATGTTTTTATATGCCCGTCAATGATGGACGTATTATGGTATACCTTTGTCCATACCTCCATCAGGTGTAAACATGTCACTCACTTACTCGAGTACGACTAGGCTGATTTTTAATCTATAACACATGGTGGTATAAGGGTCTGTATACTTTTTGATGAATTTCAATTTTGTGGTTCAAGAATTATGGGACTAAGATTGTCCAAAATTTAGCAATTTTTTACATGTCGTACATTAACTCCAGTACACCCTGACCCATTTTCTCCAAACTTTATTACAAATAGTGGTCTGAGGAAGGATATTTTTCAACTATACCAACTTAAAATGAGGATCAAATTCAAATGAGGATGCAAGCTTTTTGGAGCATTTATACATGTATTATAAATTTAGAAATGCATAGGTTGTCCACTCAGAGGTAGATGGTGTTTATCCTGTGGTAAATAAAAATAATACATAAGTTTTTGCCTTCAGTGTAAAATTCCCTACTTACACAATGATAATATTTAGTTTATCATTAAAGTGTTATAATTTTGATATGTTAGGCCATTGAAAAGGTAACATGACATCTAATTTGCTAAAAGAAAATCCATATTTTCCTACTCCTTCATAACTTCATAGCTGTTCCTGGGGACCAGCATATCATGTGCAGTTTATTACTGTGGTTTATAATTATGTTCCTTGATGAAAATGGGAAAAAATTGTTCTTCATAAGACATACAATAAAAGAATTACTCGAGGCATTTTTATGTTACTTTTGTCATTGCAGAGATTATTACCAGAATTTCAGTTTTATAAAAAAAAAAAAAATTACCAAATATTAAGTTTATGGACAACTGTGCTTGGTTTCAAAAATTTAAAAAAATGATGAGAACTAGTGTTGTTTGTATTTAGATAGATAATTGTATGGTTCTTCACATGTGTAATTATAAATACATGTAGATTATTGTTGTAATGGAAATGGTGGGGATGTTATTGACACTTATCCAATCTCTTAGGAAACATATAACATATAGATATCTGGCCAACTTCATAGTTTATTGTCTAACAATAGTATTTAATATAGAACACACTGCAAAATATATATATATAAAATAACAATTGATTGTAAAATTAACATAAAACACATTTTAAAGAAAGAAATAATAATAATATTAATACAAAAAAACAATCAAAGTTTGTAAAAAAAAAAACTTTTAACTGAAAAATTCAAGGTGGACATACATGTATACAGTGAGCAAATTCTCACTGAATGAGTGTGGATCCAAGTGGCATGACAGAGTGTGGTTACATCATAAATAGAATTGAGATGAGATAATTGAATTATAATGGTATATAATAATTCATCCGGTGAAACTGAAAATAGTCACTATGTGTTTTCCATTTCAAATACAATTATGTTTACAGTTGTTTCAGGTCTGACTAAAAATTCATGATAAGAAATATTGTGTTTTTATTAACACTTTTAAAATAATTTAAGAATTGTGAGAATTGTCAGTGGTGTACTTATAGAACTTAAAAAGTACTTGCCAGTTAATATGGTTGTAAAAGAAAATATACCAATCCTGTTTACAGTATGTTTCATTTATATATGATATATAGGTAGTCAACAGGATGTTTCCAATGATTAAAAGTTAATAAATGCTTCAGTTTTTGCTATTTTTAATAACAAGGCTGTAGATATAAATCTTAGTTCAAAACTGACTCCAAAAGCAAAGTTATAAATGTGTTATTTTCATACTGAAATAACCTAAGATCTATTTCTTAACTCTTTAATCATCTATTATAAAATCAGACACCTAACAATTTATTAAAGAACCCCCCTGAGAACAATCTGATAAGATAGCTGTGATAAAGGGTAAATCTGCTTCCAGTACTTAATTACCATGATACTTAACTAGCTAATTGTATGATCAGGGATCAATGATCTTATATTTAATATACATCTGGTTTTGTTTTACTCTGCAGTCTAACGTCATTACACAAGTCTGCCATCAATAGGTTTATCAGTAATGTAAACAGGTTGTACTATACATTATAATGTCTTCATCCAGAACTGCTATATTAATCATATAATCTTGAAGTGTATGTTTTGGATATGGTGAACTTTTCAGGTTGGTTCTTTCATTCGTTGTAAAACAGATTTTTATAGTTGATAATATTTATTTCATGGTTAAATTTCTGCATGTTTTACAAGATGAATTCTTTCTCATGCTTCATATCCGCTAAAGTAAGGTTTCATTTGTCTGTCTAATGTACCAGTGGACAAGTTTCTGGAATCGGAGACAGGATCACTGAATTGTCAGAATTGATGTTACATGTAATTTTTCTTCCTTGGCATAATTTTGACAATGACCCTTAATAAACTGCATCAAAACCCTGATTAATTCTTTTCAAAGACTCTTTGACTTGATTTTGTGGTAAAATTTTCATCTTAGGAAACTCAATGCTTATTGAAGTCTTTTGGTAATTGTGGATCCAGAATTTTTGGAAAAGAACACTTGAACCCCACTTTAAGCTTCCAGTCAATGTTATTTATCTTTTGCCATTTGTGTAAAGTTGCCTTATAATTAATTATATTATTTCAGTGTATTGTGGATTGTGGAAATGTGGACTTCTCAGCCCGTCCATATATCTTTTGCAATTGATAGATCTAAACAGCATGGGGTGTCTAGAGGTGGAGTTCTCTCTCTCCGTCCATATATATTTTGCAAGTGGTAGATCTAAACAGCATGGGGTGTCTAGAGGTGGACTTCTCTCCCCATCCATATATCTTTTGCAAGTGGTAGATCTAAACAGCATGGGGTGTCTAGAGGTTGACTTCTCTCCCCCTCCATTGAAGCATTGTATAGGAATTTTTTTCTTCTCTTGATAATTTGATAATTGTGAAATCCTCTCCTCCCACTTTTAACAATGAAAACTTAACTAAGTGATTATGTTGTTGAAATTTTTTTTTTTTTATTGTAATAACATTATATACCTGCACAAAATTCTTTTGTGAAACATCACATTTTCATTAAAAAACAGTTTTTTTGTTTTTTTTCAGAATCTTTTTCTGAAAAAAAATTTCTTGTAATATTTTGAATAATTTCCAGTGAGAGTATATGCATGACATGCACCCTTGCATTAATTTTAAGCAATACCTTTGCAATTTTGAAATTCCTTATTAAAATGTAAAAAACTAAGCCATGTGTCCTCAGTATATATCATGAAAATCGTTCTTTTAGTCACCCCTCCCTTTTTCCATTCTCCAATAAGAAGAAATTCTAGCAATATTCTGATTCTGTTGATTATAATTATTGAAAATTTGTATTTCTGTAAATATATACATCATATATATTTACTGGTATCTCACAATATCGCAGTACTTAACGATGTAAGAATGGCGTTGAATTTACATTGAAAAAGCATGTGAATATCACGATATAATGAACCAACGATACAATGAGAAGGTAATATACATGTGACATCTTAACTTTAGGGTGAAACTTGCAAATTTATGTCCCAGAAATACTTATAAAAACCTCTGCCCAGAAATTCCTATACTTCTTTAACATGGTATGTTAATTTTCTAAATCTCTCTCTTGATTGGGAAAAATCTCACCATTTATAATTTGGGATTCATCACAAGTATAGTATAATAAAAATAATGTACAATTTTATTTACAGACTGTAGAGGAAGAAGATTTTCCTACTAAAGCAATAGAAGAGGTATGATGATTAAGAAATAATTCATGGCAGCCATATATTCATGGAGATTTTAATATGGGTAACGTTATTTGAGCATCAGCGAGGGGTAAAATTTAAGCAAATGATGTTACCCATATTAAAATCTTATTTCAACTCTAATATGGCAAAAATGGAAATTAGGTGAACATAGTGGTACTGCAAGATCTGTCAGATAACTGCCATTTTGATTTGGAACTTCTGAAAAAGAAATGGAACACAGTAGAAAAGTAAACCCAATAAGTTTGATAACAATAAAACTTGCTTTTCATTTGATTTTATTGTACTTTGGAGCAAAAAAAGTCCAAACAATTGTAGTTTTTCCCTGTTCTGACAGTTCCATTGGTGAGTTTCAAAAGAATGGTGTTGTGATTTTGACTATGACATCAGGCATGTGCAACCCATAATAGATCAAAAATTTTAATGCATCTTTGTTTGCAAAGGGAAAGCAGCACATCATATTAGAATTCTTCATTTAATATTCTTTCCAGGAAACGTTTCACCTATTATAGTGTGATCTGGGATTTTAGGTATATAATACTGGAGATATAATGGAAAACAAAAATCAAGATATGTCAAATTTTGTTTATTTTAAACATTTGGATTTATGAATTAACACTATTTTAAAGTCTTTCATTACCAGTATCTAAGTAAATCAAACTTTTCATATCTTACCAGTAAATGAAATATGAAGGTGTAGTAATATTTTGATGGTGAAATACTGTTTAGCAAAACTAGATTTTCCAATGTTGCTTATTAGTATATTAAATTTAATTATATTTTCAGGAAAAGATGGCTACCTCTCCGCCAAAGAAGAAACCGGTAGGTGGCGTTTCTATGTTCGGTGGAATGGATCCTATGGCTGCATTGAAAAATAGAAAAAAATCTGAAAGTTCAAAGGAGAAAGACGAACCTGAACCACCAAAGGTCAAAGTTGAAGAGGAAAAACCAAAGGTCAAAGTTGAAAAGGAGAAACCAAAGGTCAAAGTCGAAAAGGAGAAACCAAAGGTCAAAGTCGAAAAGGAGAAACCAAAGGTCAAAATTGAGGACAAAACAGACGATGATGATAGACCGAAACCCCCAACACCACCTGCTGGTAAGTTGAATTTATTGGTTAAATGAATTGTATAGAATTGGTATTTCCTATAAACGGGAAACAGGTACATTTGTAGCTTATGCCTACCTATATTGTAGCTGATAAAAAATTGGCATTATCATAAACAAAACACTAATGGGATATTGTATTATTCAGGCAGACGGCAGGATGAAGATCACCATTTAAAGTACTGTTAGTTTGCTTTATGAATTCCGTTTCAGTATTGCAGGAATTATTTTCTCATGAATATTCATTATTTTACCTTTTCCTGAATTTTGTCATTCACATCAATGATCAGATTGATTGTTTGAATGTGAATTTTACTGAATGTATACTTTCGATCTTCTCATGAATATTAATTATTGTACTTTTTCCTAGATTTTATTACTTCAATTTGATGGATTGTTTGATGTTTGACTGTTTTAATCAAGTAATGTTTTGGGTGTTTCAGCTGGATCTTTGTTTGATGAAGATGAGGATGATGACATATTTGGAGCCCCTATAGCTGTAACTCAGAAACCTGATACAAAATCTTCTATCTTTGCTGATGATGACGATGATATGTTCACACCTACACCAGCCATAAACAAACCTGTCGCTAAAGAAACTGTTAAAGACAAAAATGATGAAAAGAAAGATTTATTTACCCCACCTAAGCCAGATTCTGTTCCACCTAAACCAAAAGGTAATAAATGTATATTGAGCATATTTTATCATTTATTATCAACCTATTGGTTGGAAGGGGACCATTATGGCTAGTGTTAATTAATTTGTCATTACTACTGATCTCATCTGTCAACACTGAGCACTTGTATATTACAAAGTGTTCTTGAAAATTGGACCTGGATTTCTAGGCTGCCCATGAACTGAGGAAAGTGGCAGTAAACCACAGTAGTCCAAAATGGAAAAACAAGAGAAGCCTTTTCTTGACTGAATTTTCCGACGTAAAATCTGTTTTGTAGTTTAATGACGTATAGCAGTCTGCTTCATATGGTGATAATCAATGACGGAAAACTTTGTTTCAGGTCACCTTATTTTTTCTGTATTAGATTTGCTCATAATTTTATCCTTGTATTTTATTGTAGGTGATAGCATATTGAAAGATGATGAAGATGATATGTTTACTTCCAAACCCCCAGATGTTAAAGAGGAACCAGTCAAACCAAAGAAACCAGTTGGGGGTGTGTCTATGTTTGGTGGTATGGATCCAATCAGTGCACTGAAGAAGAAACAGGATAAACCTGTACCACAGAAAGGTGACATATTTATTTCATTGTAAACTTTAGCAAAGAAATTGGTGTTAGTGGTCTTCTTAAATCTTCCATGGGGAGGAAAGATTTTTTATCAGTGTTAAAGGCCTCACAGTAACATTGAGATGAAGATTAGCAGGGAAAACACTATTCCTTTGTTTTATCTCTTGCATGCCTGAAAGTTTTCCATAATTTGTCAGATTTACAGATTTTGACCATTTTAGTGGTGATGAGAGGTAACCCCTAGAAATGCGTCGTATACAGCATAGTATAAATTTACTATATCTAATATTAGTATCTTTGGATTGTTATTTTGATACTCCTGGGACGATGCCTCTGCATAGTGGACCCTAGGTCACTGGGGGTATTCGCTAACCCAGTCGTCTGACATGATTATTCATTGATTTGTTATAGAAATTACCAGTATTTAGCAAAATTCAAAAATAATAGTATTACTAAGGGTTCATTCCTTGTATTGCACATGGTAGATCTCCTTAGCTGAAATTTGGCTTCCTATTTTGGTATTTTTGGTTATGAGTACTTCTTGTTTTAAAATAAGTTTGGTTTTTGGTCTTCCAAATGTTTCGGTTTTAATGCTGCTGATGAGAGGTAACTCCTTGAAATGCGTCATTTACAGCATGGTATAAATTTACTATATCTAATATTTAATAGTATCTTTGGATTGTTATTTTGATACTCCTGGGACGATGCCTCTGCATAGTGGACCCTAGGTCACTGGGGGTATTCGCTAACCCAGTCGTCTGACATGATTATTCATTGATTTGTTATAGAAATTACCAGTATTTAGCAAAATTCAAAAATAATAGTATTACTAAGGGTTCATTCCTTGTATTGCACATGGTAGATCTCCTTAGCTGAAATTTGGCTTCCTATTTTGGTATTTTTGGTTATGAGTACTTCTTGTTTTAAAATAAGTTTGGTTTTTTGGTCTTCCAAATGTTTCGGTTTTAATGCTGCTGATGAGAGGTAACTCCTAGAAATGCGTCGTATACAGCATAGTATAAATTTACTATATCTAATATTAGTATCTTTGGATTGTTATTTAGTCAATATATTCCTATATAGAATATTTTAAAAATATTGGATTCTTCCAAATTTCCAGATATTGGCATATTCTGTACTTTCACCCATACTCGTGCCATGTATATGTAACATTTGGGATCAAGAATTAATCCAGCATGCCTTCTTTAATAATAGTATCATCAATTTTTCAAATATTCAAATCAAATCTGCAGTTCTCATTGCTTGTATTTATTCATTTGAAAATTAAGGATAATACTATGTACCAGAGACAAAAATCATTATATGCTGAATGTGGCAAAAGATTATAACATCCAGCAGTTTTTATGTGGTTTTATTAATGAGCAACTGCCCAATTCTTCTATGAAATTGCTTGACTAAAAAAATTTTAATTTTTTATGAGGCTTCTGTAGTTGTGTAGTTAAAATTTGCATTTGCATATTTTTTCTGACATTTTTTTTCACTGTCATACATGTACATGACAGCAATGGTTAAATATTGTATCAGATGTTTACTGAAATGAAACAAATAAATTAACCTTTTGAATTTTAACAGAAGATTGAATTTGTTTGAATTATTATTTTCAGATGCTTTGTTTGATGGTGATAATGAAGAGGATGACCTTTTTCCACCCAAACAAAGACAACCACCACCTCCAAAACCTGCTGGTAAACCAGAGAAACCGACACCACCAACAAAGCCTGCTGAAAGCCAATCAGAAGTGACATCTGATTCAGCAGAACGAAAACCTTCTGGCGGTCAGTCTGATGTGTCTTCTGCTCCAGTAGTAAAGAAACCTCCAGGTGCTGTGTCCATGTTTGGAGGGGTTGATCCATTTGGTGCTAATAAGCAGAGAAAAGAGGAACATGAAAAAAGTATAATTATATAAAATTTTCAGATGATGTTCTTTAGTCATCAGTTCAAAATGTTTTTAACATATGTTGCAGATTTTTCAAAATATATTTTTGCTAGAAATATTGCCATGTAAAAAATTCTGTTTCTGAATGTAATACAAAATGGGATTTTGCAACATTGGCAACACCTGGTATTTCAAAAATATTTTGTATGCATTTTTGATTTGCAAATCTTTGTAAACAGTCTCTCTCTTGGTAACTGCTGACTGATTTCCTTAAAAAGAATAGAAGTAGTAGAAACCAAATTATGAATTTTAATTATTGCAGTCAGTATCGTGTTGCAGTAATCAAACCATTGTATTGATTTCTGAATTTCAAGTAACTACATGTCATGACATGTTGTATTTCAGAAATCTTATGTTATTTTATCATGTAAATATTTGATTCTAAAAAATATTTTTGAGTTTGAAATTTGATTTTTTAAACTTTTATGTTTCTAATGGAGAATGCTTGTAGGACATTTAGGATACATAATTCAAAGTCAAATATCTTTTGGAATTTTTCACAGTCCATTTGAATTAACTGAAGCCATTCTTTGTGTTAAAGGCTATTATTATTAAATACTGTATCTATAACATAAATTTTTTTTTTAACATTTTCAGAATCAGAAGAAGGATTGCCTGATTCTCCAGTTGATGAGGTATTTGATAATTTAAAATTAACTTGGCTGTGTATTTTCTGCTTGTTTTATTATTTGAGTTTGCTTAGCTTTGAATTTTTTGTTTTGTTGTTTAAATCGTGTGTAGAATTCACATTGCGCTTGATTATCTCGTTATGAAAAGCATTTTAACGAGATTGATGATGAAAACTCGGATTGTTTCTATACTTAACACAATATAAAATGCTTTGATGGCAGGTTTCTATGGTAGTTTTCATGCTGAAATTTGAGATTACTGACAAAGGGCCCTAATTACTGACTAAAATCATAAACATTACTGAAAACACCAGAAAGGGGTAAAAACCTCTGCTCATTCCCAAAGTACAAGGTATCACAGTTGTTCCTTAATTGGATAATAATATCACAAACATACAAAATTCTTAAAACCAATATATGTTTCATTGGAGGTGGAGCTACCAGAATTTTACTGTGTTTTGTTTGCTTATTTATTTCATTTGACTTTGACATAGAATCCAATAGAAACTACATTATTACATTGTAGCCAGTTATTTACTGTAGTATCCGAGTGAAAGAAACTCTGGTAAATCACATGTGAAAAGAACATCCGGTATTTCACTCTACGAAGTGATGTCACAATTGCCGCAGAGAGATATCAAAAGACATAGTCCATTTTATTTCAATTTATTTCTTCTAAAGTGCTAGATACTTTACAATGTAATAAAAAGTAATCTAATCGCTGCATTAAAATACCAGAAATAAACAACTTGTGATCAAACTACAGCTCTAAATAACTCATGTGCTGCACACATGCATGATTTACTGCATAGTTCAGGCACATGTTGTTTATTTCTGGTATTTGAATTCATTGATTAGTTATACTATAAGGAATATTTGTAACTATTGATCAAACAAAATTATTACTGCAGACTGTACTCTATGGCATTATACTGTTTTTGTCTGGATGTAGAGGTTGTTAAAAAATGGCGAATGATAAAACAGAGTAAAACTTCACAGATATTGCTACTGTTTCTTTTCTGATTGTATCAAAATCTCTATATACAAATAACTTTGAATATAGGTATCATGTTGCTTAGGATTCGGGTTTAAGGAGGAAATATCTATCTATACAACATAACTTTGTGTAAGAATTGCTCAGGAGTCAGTTCTTAACAACAAAAAAATGAAATGGACTTATGCTTCATTTGATATTTAAAAATAAATGTTCATTTCTCAACCCTACAAGAAGTTGTTAATATCTCATTCTTATTTTTGACAAAATCTCTAAATAGTTGATAAAAAAGTATGCAAATTAACATTGAAATGGTAACTTTCTCCTCAATACATACTATGAATTCACTTTATTTTGTTTTCATGGTATTCATACCAGGCATGGGGTAATGCTAATTTGTAATTGTAATGCCCTGTAATGCATTACATTTTTCCAAGTAATTCATGTAATTTGTAATGCCCTAATTTTGGCATTATGCGTAACTTTAATGTAATGCATTACATTGGAATAAATGCATGTAATAACTTTTAGCTCACCTGACCCAAAGGGCCATTTGAGGTATTGTCATCACTTTGTGTCTGTCGTCGTCGTCTGTAAACTTTTCACATTTTAATCTTCTTCTCTGAAACCATGTGGCCAATTGGAACAAAACTTGGCAGGAATGTTCATTGGGTGGTACTTAACAAAGTTTTGAGTTTTTGGTGCTGATCGGAAATTCAACATGGCTGCCAGGGCCAATAATGCGTTCTGATTGGCTGAAATTTCAAAAATCTTCTGAGAAACCGCTTGGCAGATTGAATTGTGATATTGTTGGAATGTTCCTTAGACGGTCCTCTTCTAATTTTGAGTTTTTGATGCGGATCCGAAATCCAAGATGGCTGCTACCATGAAACATAGTTTAACAGAAAATCATATGGGAAATACATACAAACATCTTCTTCTCAGAAACCGTCTCACACATAGAAACCAGATCATGCAGGAATGATACGAGGGTGGTCCCCTATAAGTTTTGAGTTTTTGGTGCCAATTCGAAATCCAAGATGCCGCCACCGTGGAACATAGTTTAACACAGAACCCTATGGGAAATACATACAAACAGCTTCTTCTCAGAAACAGTCTCGCACATTTAAACAAGATCATGCACACATAGTACTAGGGTGGTCCTCTACCAATTTTGAGATTCTGGTGCTGATCCGAAATCCAAGATGGCCACCACCACAGAACATAGTTTAACATAGAACCATATGGGAAAATTATTTTTCTTGGAAGCCATTCCACAGATTTAAACCAAATCGTACACAAATATTACTAGGGTGGTTATATTCTAATTTTGAGTTTTTTGTGCTGATCTGAAATTCAAGATGGCCACCATCACAGAATATTCTTTAACATTGGACCATATGGAGAAAATGTTTTAAAATTCTTCATCTGAACCACTTAAGCATTTAAAAACAAAATTTGATAGAAACCTCATTTAAGAATCTTCTACAAAATTTGTTTTTGATATATCAGATGAGTGATATAGGCTCTTAAGAGCCTCTGGTTTATAATAAAATTTATAAAATGTAATGCGTAATATAATGCATTACTTTGGTAAAGTAGTTGTAATGTAATGCATTACATTGCAATGTAATTCGCCCCATGCCTGAAGCATCCATTATAAATTTTTCAAATTATTTTATTTTAAGAAAATTAATGCTCTTTAGAATAAAAGAATTCACAGTATTTTGATTTCAGACTGTTTTGCTTTTTTTTAATGTTGTTTTTTGCTGTTAGTGTTTTCTGTTTGTTTTACTTGCTAGCATAAAAGGACACCTAACATAACAAGTTCACCTCCGAAAGCTACAGGGAAAATAGGAAAGCTACAGGTATAAAAATATCTGAATATTTTCATGATTGTCCAAGAACGTACATGTATTTAGTTTATAGGAAAGGATAAATTGTGTTAGAAAGAAATGAAAAAAAGGAGATTTTTTATAATAATTCCCTTGAAAATAAAAAAGTCAAAATAGATAAATATGGAAGAATAAAAAATTACAATACATTCATTGTCACCCTCTTAAAAATTCATACATTTTTTTAATGAAAACCTATCTAATTATCAGTACAGTTGTATTTTCTATGGGATTTCTCAACCTAACATACCCAAAAATTGATTATCAAAAAATTATATATGAAATTTTATTCATGTAATAATGTAAAATTTTCTTTAACAAGATATTACAGAAAATAAAGAAAAGAAATTTTCAAGATACACTTAAACAACTTTTTTCTGCTTTCAAAAAAGGGAGGAAACATATTTTGCCTTGTTTTTACATTAATAAATGCATCTTAATAAGATTCATATATTTTGTTTGTTACAGATGAACCTGGGTATTAATCCTGCAGCCCTTTTACCAGGTGCAGCGCCACCTATAGAGAAATCTGAAAATGAGGCTGTTGACTTTGACAAGCCTGCAGAAGCAAAGACCTTACAGAGTGCAAATAAGGTACACAAATGCCAGTACCCATAGTCAATCTCTTTAAATACATAAATAATACCCTGAAGTTGATTCATGTACAATGAGGAACCAGAGTGAGTTATCTTTTCCCAACCAATGTAGGTAAGGGAGATAATTAAATTCTCTCCCTTTTGCCCTGAGGCTAAAAGGGAGACAAATTTATTATCTCCCTTACCTTTATTGGTTAGGAAAATATAACTCACCCTGGTTTCTCATTAAACATTAAGTCATTCAATGATTAAAACAAAAAGGGTATGTATTAACTTTCATGTTCTTGAAAATATCATAAAACTTTCATGGGGTTATTTGAATACTAATAGTAATAATTCATTTATAAACAATAGAAATTTCAAGTTTTGGACTGCAAATAGTATGCTACAGACAAAAGCTTTTACAATGAAAATTTGAACAATTCTTATTTTGACTGACACATACAAAATTGAATATTGATGACCCAACAGCATATCTCCAAAACAAAACTATAGCCTTCAGGCTGGCTGGCTTAGAAAGACAAATTTGAAACAGATTAAATTATTACATGACGCCTACTATTTTATGTTTTCTTATCTGTAAAAATGTAAATTATGGATGTTAATTCAGATATATAAATATAATGGCGAGCTTGCATTGTATTTCAGGATAGAGCTAAAATACAAGCAAAGAGACGACCACCAAGTCGTCACAGCCGACACTTTTCCCCTGAACCTTCTACTGAGAGTTTGTCAACTTTACCGCCGTCTGTTCCAGAAAATGACAGAGTACCACAGCCAACCTCTGACCTCTTTGGGAATGAAGATTTGTTTGGTACTTCACCTCCAAAACCTCGGGATGTTCCTACAAAAACTGCCAATGTTGCTGACAATTTGTTTAATGATTCCAGTGTTAGTAAAAGTGCAATAAAAGACAAAACATCTCCAAAGACAAAAATTGAAACTGAAGATAATGACATTTTTTCAAAGCCAATTGAAACAAAATCTAAAGTATTAAGTGATACCAATGATATATTTTCTTCTAATCCAAAAGTGCCAAAGTCAACTAATTTTGATGAAGACTTATTTTCAGCAAAAACACCTGTTGCCAAGGCAACAGAAAAGAAAAAGGTTATAGAAGATGACGATGAAGATATATTTGCTCCTAAGAAAAAAACAAAAGCCAAAGAAAAGACCATTTTTGATGAAGATAACGATATTTTTGCTTCATCATCTATTAAAGATACAGCACCATCGCCATCAGCAACTGTAGCGCCTCCTATCAAACAAGAAACAGAAAAGCCAAAGAAAGATACAAAAGATGATGAGGACATATTTGCAGATTCATCTTTAAAACCTAAAACTAGTAAGGTTTATTGTTTGTTTATTGTTGTTTATGATCTGATGATCAATATTTAGCAAACGAGGGGGGAGAGGGGTTGTGGGGGCAGTGATGGCTGATTAGGTCTAGTTAGCTGCTTTTACTACTGATGACCCACATCCTATTTAACACTGAGTTCAACATTTCTAATCCAGGTCATGGGTAGGTGTATTTGACTCTTGTAAAAATTGTTAAGGATTGTCAGTTTTCCAGCCATAGGTTCTACTTTGGGTTCTCCATTTTCTGCCAATAACTTTAGATAAAAGAAATAATAATTAATTATGACCAATGGAAAGAAAATATAGAGCATTTTACTGGTATTTTTAAGTTTGTGTGAGATGGCCACCAGAGCTGAACATAGTTTTATAAAGGACCCTATGGGAAATTTACTTAAATCTTTTCTTGTCTGAAACCACTATGCCAATTGGAACAAAAGTTGGCAGCAATGATCCTTAGGTGGTCCTCTTTCAGAATTATATTTGATGATCCCACCCACCATCCAAGATAGCCACTGTAGCTGAGCATACATGTAGCTTAACATAGGACCCTATCGGTAATTTACTTAAAGATTTTCTTGTCTGAAACCAAAATGCCAATTAGAACAAAAATTGGCTTCAATAGTCCTTATATTAGTTGTTCCTCTATCGGAATCATATCTGATGACCCCATCCGCTATCAAAGAGTGCCCCAACAAGCAAACATATTTTAACGTAGGACCTTCTTGGAAAATTCACTGAAATTTCTTCTTGTTTGAAACCAGTGAACAATTGGGCAAAACCAAGCACATGATTTCCAGGTGAGGGATACAGGCTCCTGGGAGCCTCTAGTAAATAAGTAGATGTTTAAAATGATTAAGAAAGACAAACTAAAACCCCTATATTGACTGAAAGTGATTAACTTATGGAAGAAGTTAGAATTACAAACTGTGACAATTTTGTAAGTGTAAAAAAATTAGAGAAATTACGATATAACCTCATTGTAGATTGTAAATATGCCTATGAATATTCACTCATATGTATATTTTAAACTAGTTAGTGTTTTGCTTTCCAGACATTCCAAAATCTACAAAAGAGGTGACAACAGATTCTACAAAGAAAGATGACAAACCTAACATAGAACATAATGCAAGTATTATCTAAATTGTAACTTTACACAGAAGGGGGGGGGGGGGTTGATGTAGGTAGATTATCATAACCTCAATGTAGACAGACTCGTAAAGTGAGCTCAAACCTCTATGTTTTTAATTACAACAGTTGTTTTCTTAAAACTGCTTGGTATTTCTGCATAATTATAAGCTTATTTTAAATCAGCAATTATATTTTAGGTTAGAAGAACCCTGAGATGAAGATTCAAATTTATTAAATGTCTGAGGCTTAAATACATCTTTACAATATTGACCCATATAGAATTTAATATTTATTACCTATCTTATTTCTTAGTATGTCTGTTAGGTGTTATAAATCAAGTTTTGTTTATTTCTGAAATGTACAACCTAAGTCGGTTTAGTTGAATGAGATTTATCATACTCATATGTCCCCGAGGGTATTAACCAACCCAGTTGTCAAACTTGTCTGACATGATTATTCATTGATTTGTTACAGAAATTACCAGTATTTAGCAAAATTCAAAAATAATAGAAATACTAAGGGTTTATTCCTTGTATTGCACATGGTAGATCTCCTTAGCTGAAATTTGGCTTCCTATTTCGGTATTTTTGGTTATGAGTACTTCTTGTTTCAAATAAGTTTGGTTTTTGGTCTTCCAAATGTTTTGGTATTAACACTGCTGATGAGAGGTAACTCCTTGAAATGAGTTAATAGAAAAAGGCCAATTCAACTTCACCTAATGCCATTATGAATACATGTTTATTACAGATTGTTTTTTTTTTGTTTTTTCCAGGATGATGATATATTTGCATCCAAAACAGCAAAGAAGAAAACAAAGAAAGTCAAAACAAAAGATGAAGATTTGTTCCAGGACGATACAGACATCTTTTCTGATGTCCCAGCGGCCAAACCGAAGGAGAAGAAAAAGAAAAAAACCACTACAACAGCAACAAAGAAGAGTATTTTTAAGGATGATGTTGGTAAGCTCAGGTTTTGATTAGACATCAGAAAGAAAGAAAAATATTTAGATTATTTGAGAATATTTTAATATTGGATGTAACATGTCATTTGATTGGTCAGTTTATTTCATCTATCATATTATAGACTAAATTTTCTTCTCTGCTATGATGTCATTAAATGGAATCCCAACATTTAGACGTCAAAACAACTGTTGGAATTGAATTAGTAGGATTGACTAATTTTGTTTTCATCCTATTCAAAATAACCTCAATGCACATGATGAACACCTTCAAATATGCAGGTTATTTAGTGTGTACCACGTGATTAAGGTTATTTCTTCATAGACTGGAAAAAAATTACAGTGAATCCTTAAGTAAAGAAAGGATGCTGTCAGGTTAGCATTATAGCACAAATATTGGTGAACATAGATCCCACTTAAATATTATAATACACATCCATGCTTAACTTTGTGCAATTGATATTATATTTTGGTCATTACTGTTGTTGCATAGAAGTGTAGTGCATCGATAGAGGCACATTTTGCATTAAGTGCGGCACTCAGAAAAAGATGGGTATTGTCACATCATCAAACTTTTAGCAAAACATTTTATTACACCCCTGTTAAGATATATGAAATTTTTTTCAGATGATATTTTTGCTGAGGCAACTCCAGCACCTAAACAGAAAAAAGAAAAGACGAAAAAAGCCACAACTGTGACAACAGAGGATATATTTGATGATCCATTAGCATAATGATTAGTTCTAATAAAAACAGTGTCATTAGGCCAATTAAATTGACTAAAATTTGTTAGGCCTTAAATTGACTTCAAATTATTTAGGTCAATTAAATTGACTTATATTAGATAGGCCAATTAAATTAACTTCAAATTAGTTAGGCCAGTTAAATTGACTTCAAAATTGTCCTGCCAATTCAGTCCAGTATGTAAATTTTCCTTCACCCTGACCAAGAAAAAACGTGTGGATGGGAAAACAATATACATATATATTTTTTTAATCTACATTGTATATGCTAAAAACAGCTGTATTCACCAAAACAGATCGACATCATGGCGGAAAGTTTATGTAAAATGATATTGTTATTTACATGTAGGTTTCTGGAAACTGGCATTAAAAAAATTCCAGAAATGATAAATTAATGAAAATCAAAAAGTTTGGGGTGGGTGGGCAATAAATTTTATCCGTAAATCTGAATGGGCCTAATGATTATTTGTGCACCAGGATATGTGTAATTTAAACTGGCTTTTTAGAACTGATGGTTTATCGTCTATACAGATTAATTGAATAAAAATTATTTATTTCTTTAATTTAAAAGATTTTAATTCTCTGAATTCATTCTCTTGATTTTAAAACAGATTATTTTTTTTCTAAAATTAATGCCAACAACCTATATTTATTCTTTACCTGCCTAAGGTAGATAACAGAATAATTTGAGATTAGCATGGTCAACTGAAGATGAGATGTTTTTGGACATTTTTAAATGTTGATAATGTTGATGCATATAAAACTATGAAAATCTTTTTTGGGAGGATTTGGTAAATCTAAATATAAACAAAGAAAGGGTAAAATAAACCTTTTATTTGTTATGCCTTAAAATGAACTAACACATATAAAGTCCTTGTATACGATTGGTTAAAACTTCATCAGACACACTTGTGACCTGAAGAAAAACAATCATAGGAGGGTTTTAAATGTAGGGGTAAAAATGAATATGTAAATGTCAAGAAAGGCATCTTACATAACAAAACTGCAAAATATATTTATTCCTAGGAACAAAACTGCAGAGTATATTTATTACTAGGAACAAAACTGCAGAATTTATTTATTACTATGAAATTAAAACTGCATAATATATTTATTCCTTGGAACAAAACTTCAGAATATAAGCAATACTAAACAAATTGTTATTTTATGATACATGATACCTAATCTAGTAAGTGTATTTATATAAAAAAAAATATTGCTAGGAGAGATATTTGTTATTTGTTATAAAAATGTAAAATTGAATGGAAATGTTATTTAAATAAACATATATTAAATAGCTGTTTGTTGGTTATTAAAAGAAATGCGATATACAGTAAATGAAAATTGGAAAATAATATTTAAATATGGATAACAAAAGAGGTCAACAATGACACACTAATCGAGTGAATGTTATTTATGATTGCTGAAATTGAGACTGTAAAATTTTCTTTTACATATGGCTAAGCAAGTCTGTCACTCTCTCTGGCAGCTTACTCTCATCATACCCTCCTCATACCTTATGGTAGGCTAAGAAGGTAATAAACAAAAATTATTACCAAATGTACCATGTATTAACAATGTTAATCCTGTCTTAACCAATGAAAAGACAGGAATTTTATATGAAGTATAATAAACGCAATGTATCACACACGAATGAACAGGTTAAAACATGAATATCCATATCACGGACTTTTGTGAAATATTTTTTGCATTAACACTTCATACGTTGAGTTTATAATACCCCATGATATAAATGATCTTGTTATGTTAAGATGTACACCACGAAAAAGTTTCTTTAATTGTCTATCCCTTTCAACCCACACTTGGTGAAAACATTTCAAGAAGCTGTCAAATTGTCCACCAATTTTACACTGCATCTTAACTTTGACAACATTTACCGGATAAAATACAGTACTTAACACAGCACCTAGAACTGCACCACAGAAAAAGTCCTTCAAACTTTTCAACACAGGTGACTTGTATTCTAGCGACGTTTTTGCAAGATAATCTCGGACCAGAAAAAAAGGGACACTGCTTGGTCCATTTCTAATCAACATTGCTGTAAATCCACGATAATACTCTTTAAACCCATACCTGCGCACCTCTTTAAACGCATGAGGTGTATTAGCAAAATGTTTGTGATACTGAGAGTCTTGCATCAAAGTCTGGACTCTTTCAAAAGGACAAAACATTGCTTCCAGTGTTCCAGCAGTTAGTGCGGAAATAGTTCTGTTAACTGGAAGCCATAATTCGGGCTGCTCTGCCTTTAATTTCTCATGAATTTTGTAATATGATCCAAACATCATTGAACTGGAAGTGGTTTTCTGAAGCAACGGTGATAATAACCCTCTGTATAAGTGACGTATACCTTCTTTCTGCAACTGTATAGCTGCTTCACGAACCCGTATATCATGCAGCTGTTGACGAAACATTAATTTGTTTATAGGAAAAGTAATTGCAATATTCACGAAAGCTGCACCCCATCCACAAATAAATTCATCGTATTTGTGCATTTTCATTTCGAGAATTCAGGACGATGATTTATACGGTCGTCTTTTGTTTCGCTCTTACTTCTGCCATGTCGTTAATTATTCCTGTCCTTCAATTCTTCGTGAAAATGTACCTATTTAACACATGTTTAAAGCATTCAAATTTAATGATATTAATACTTGAACTCTTCATATAAAAGAAAATACACACCAAACGATAGAAAATGAAGAAAGGATTGACACATATGATTAAAAGCAATGTTATTGCAAACGACATGAACAATATTGTCGGGTTTTTTTTAAGAGAGAAAAGAGAAACCTATCTAAACATGCTAAATGGTATTTTTCTGTGTACCAATACAAATAATTAATGATGATCATTAAATTTGGACAAAAAAATAACTTTAGGAGAATAATTTAAAATTTCAAACGCGGGAACTCATGGCCAAAGAGCTCAATGTTGATGACGTGACCGAAAGTAACTGCAAATGGTGTTTTGTATTACAACGTATTACTTTTTTTAAGTGGATTAGTTTTATTTAAGATACACATAATCATGCTGGTCATTGCAAAAAGGAACATACGGGCGCATCATAGAGACATGATAACAAACCGTCAAAAAAAACCCACACGTTTTAAAAAGTTAAATTAATTCCGAGAATCACTGTTACACAAAATGTGTTATATTTAACATCATTGTTCATATTTAAACTGTGATTTTGGTATGAGTATCCCGTTGTTATTGGTATAGCGTATTTAAATTTAGAAGAAATAGAAATCATATTATTCCACTATATATACATGATATATTAATTCATAGCTATGAACGTATTTCATTGGTTGAGACTCTCCCATGTGATATTGAACAAAACATCGTGTTTCCCTCTCATATTCGTGTTTCACCATCATATCCCAGTTATTCGAAATACTCTAGGGATAGTGGAATAAATCATTAATTTCCCTTGCATTAGTGAAATATGAAGATTTGTTCACCCTCGAAAAGTCATGTTTCCCTCGAGCAAGCCCTCGTGAAACATGACTTTCCTCGGGTGAACAAATCTTCATATTTCACTAATGCAAGCCCTAGGGAAACATGACTTTCGTCGGCTGAACAAATCTTCATAGTTCACTAATGCAAGGGAAATAAATGTATATTGTAATATATGACTATTTTGTTATGGTTTCTTTTATGTCAGTGTGATATTGAATTTGTTCATATTATAAAATATATTAGAACTTCACACACAATAACATTGCATCGTATTTACGTACATTACATCACAGTTCTCTACAGGTTTAGCGATAATTAACTTCCTTGTTATTTGTTGCTTAATTAGTTTCCTGTATAAACACGAGATTTACCATTTAATTTTTTATATTAATTATTTTTGTGAAATTTTGTATAACGGTAAATTAAAAGAATATTATCTTAAAAGTAATAAACTACCTTACCAGGAGACAATATAACACACACGAACAGCTGACGAAAAAGCAGACTTAACTTTCTCAAACCTCGTTTTGAACGTCTTGCTCGTTAATTATTAGAAAGACTGACAATTGAATTATTTAGATGGTTATGGATAACAATAACCAAGGACATGAAAAAGCACACTCAAAATTTCAATTAATAATATATGTATTTACGGTTTGGTTTTCATATGAAGCAAAATTTATTATCGAAAATATTGAGCAGTAGTTAGCCCAGTATATAATGCAATCTCCGCTATGTAGACGATATATAATCCAAACTTTATCGGGCACACAGAGCTTAAAATTAAAGGGACTACATGTACCGACATATGCACTTTGTCCTACCTCATACCTCAGTTGAAGACAAAGATTAGGGATTTCCAGTTTTCCCTTCATTTATAATATTGTACACATATTTCCTGAAATTTTACATTAATTTAACATCATTTTAGTTTCTATCTTAAAAGTAATGCTTTGATTGGTGTTTTGTCTGAGTTGAATTTGACATCTCCTCGAATTTGTTAACAGTGCCTCGGTTGACAAAGAACTTTCGAGCTACATGGTTTTCTCAGATATTTGTAATTTTTTTTTATTATCACTGAATGCCTTATTTATGGTTGTTTAAATGGAAAGGGTAACATTCACCTCTAACACCTGACCAAGCCAGCTCACTCTCCTACATTGTACAAACATTGACAAAGGCTTACATGGTTTTTGTGGATAGCTAAGAGGATGACAAATTCATTACCGGATAAGCTGTGTTAGAGCAGAATGTTGACCTAGTCTAGAATTTTACATGAAATCTAATTTTAAAAAAAGTGAGTATGTATGTTTCGAAAGTTTTTTTTATGATTTTGTATTTGTTTTTGTTCGGCTTTGGTATTTTGTACATTTAAGTCGTTTTATGCCCCTTTTTAACAGCTCACCATTTCCATTTAATTTTTAAAACATCACAGAATCACACCCAATACATTAAAATGACAAGGTCAAATTGAATCAGAAGGTCGCGAACTTTTGTGAAATATTTTCCTCATCAAAGCTTCATATTTTGCATTTATAATACCGCATTGGTGACGTACACCATTATCTTTCTTTCCCTTTCAACCCACATATGCATGATGAAAACATTTCATAAAGTTATCACATTTCCATCTAGCAACTTTGACAACATTTATACGATACAATACAGTGCTTATAACTGCACCAAAGAAAAAATTTTTATGAATATAAGTTTTCGGTGCACGTAATGTTTCCATTAGATAATCTAGGACCAGGAAAAAAATAACATTGTTTTTTCTTATCACTACAGCAGAAAATCAACGAATATACCCTCTAAGGGAGCAACAATTTGATTTTTGTGGAGGATCAAATGTTTGATCCTGCCTATTGTTTCGTCGAAATTTTGGTCCTGGGTTTTTTTTTCGGCCGCTTTTGCTGCCTAAATTTTTATTTTCATTTAAACCAATAAATTTCCGGATTGACACTGGTCCTGCATTTTTTGTCACACGTAAAGCGATCCTGTCTTTTTTTTGCCAAAATCCTGGTCCTGCCTTTTTTATTTCAAATTTGATCCTAGCCCCTCTATAAATGCATGAGTTGTATTGCTGAAGCGGTCCTGATAACGTTAATTTTGATTCAAACCTTGAATTCTTTCAAATTGTCATAATGGTTATTCCAATGTTCCAGCAATCATTGTAAAAAAAAGATCTGTTAGCTGGAAGCTATAGACTAGGACACTTCGTTTCTACGTTTTGTTTGATTTCATCGTAAAAGCTAAACATCAAACAACAAAATGGATAACAGTTGCATACCAATCTATCAACGCCATTAAACAGACAAAACCCAGGGCAAAAAATAACATAAAAGAGCACAAAACACGAACATAAGCACAACAGAATACAATTCTTTGATACCAATTTTTATGCACTAGATGTGCACATTTCGTCGATTTATGACTCATCAGTTGTGCCCAAGGCCTAAAATGCTGAAAACCAAAACAACAATGGCAAATTCTAAAAGACCAAAATAACCAAAAACTGTAAAGCCAAAACCATCTACGGACAGAGCTATGCATGCGGGAGATACTCTTTAGTTTACACAAATTTACAGAAACTACTTTCTAAAGCAATAGGCACGACACTCCGTGGAACAAATAGCGTAAAACCTCTGCTTGGAACGGTTGAACAGCTTTATGACGTCTGCTGTTGAAATGTTATTTTATTTATAGGAAATGTAATTGCAGTACTTAGGAAAGCTGAACGCCCTCTAAAGATGAACTTGTCAATTTCATAATTTTACATGTTTGTAGTTTTGATCTGTGAATTTCGATGACTTCAATGATCTGTAAAAATGTAGTTTTGTCCATTGGCCATGTGAGCTTTTGTCATCCCTTGGCGTCCGTCCGTTAACTTTTCACATTTTAATCTTCGCTGAAACCACTGGGCCAAATGGAATTAAATTTGGCAGGAAGCATCTATGTAAGGTCCTTTATAAAATTTGCTCATTTTGTCCCGATCGGACAAGCATGCCCATCAATCGCAATTGCTGCTTCTGATTGGCTGAGTTTACAAAAATCTCCTCTGAAACTGCTTGCCCAAATGGAATGAAACTTGATAAGAAGCATCTACATGTATGGGAGGTTCTTTACAGTTTCCTCATTTCGTCGCCAACGGACTACAAATATTGCCGCCATAAGCAGTTCTTGTTTCTGATTGGCTGATATAAAAAGTCCTCCCTGTAATCGCTTGGCCAAATGGAACGAAACTTGACAGGAAGCATATATGGGAGTTACTTTATAAAATTTCCTCATTTATTCCCGATCAAATTCTTTTTTTTTCTGATTGGCTGATATAAAACATTTTCCCATGCCTATATCGAACTGCTAAGGCCTTCAGAATTTTCCATGTTTCAGCACTGTAAAGTCTTAAAGAGTTGACACGACCCTAATATGAGCTGACCCGAATATATCAGCAGTCATAATGTTTGACCTAACGTTGACCTGAATATACCAGGAAAACATCCAGTTATAAGCGGATGGCCATTGAAATGCAAGAAATTCCATTAAGATTGTTAGTTAACAACGCGATAAATTTATCATCAAGTTTTCTTCAAACAAATATTGTAAAATATAAGCCGCTCACTGGCAGAAAAAACTTCACATGGCATCTCGCGGCTGATATTTTGCGATATACGTTTGCAGAAAACCTGATAAGTACATATTATCAGGTTTTCTGCAAACGTATATCGTAAAATATCGGCCGCGAGACACAATGTGAAGCTTTTTCGGCGAGTGAGCGTAGCGAACGAGCTAAAAAGCTTCATATTGTGTCGAGCGGCTTATATTTTACAATATTTGTTTGAAGAAAACTTGATGATAAATTTATCGTATTGTTAACTAGCAATCTTAATGGAATTTCTTACTTTCAATGGCCATCTGCCTATAACCGGATGTTTTCCTGATATATTCGGGTCAACGTTGGGTCAAACATTATGACGTCGCTGATATATTCGGGTCAGCTCATATTAGGGTCGGGTCAACTCTTTACGACGTCACAGTGCCGAAATACGGGAAATTGTGAAGGCATCAGCAGGTCGATATAGGCATGGGGAAATACGATAATATATACATCTTCTCCTCTGACGTGGCTTGGCCAAATTGAACGATACTTGACAGAAAGCATCTACAATGTATGGGAGGCTCTTTCAAAATTTTAACAATTTCGTCCAGGTCGGGCATAAAAAAACATGGTCGTCATGGGCAATTCTTGTTTCCCATTGGTTGGTTAAAAAACAAAATCCCTAGAACTGCTTGGCCAAAACTGTCGGCCAATCTTGATAGGAAGCATCCATGATCCTGATTGGACAAGCATGGCTGCCATGGGCAATTCTTGTTTCTGATCGGCTGATATAAAGAAATCTTCTCTGAAACCGCTTGTCCAAATGGAACGAAACTTGACAGGAAGCATCTGTGAAAAGTTTATTTTTACATATTTTCCTCATTTTGTCCAGATCAGGCGACAAAGATGGCCGCCATGGGCAATTCTCGTTTCAGATTGGTTGATTTAAAAAATATTTCCTTGCAACTGCTGGGCCAAATAGAGCCAAACCTGACAGAAAGTGTCTACGGCTTATAAAAAAATATACAGAACAGCAGAATTGCTTGGAACAAAACATTGCCTGTATGTTCCTCATAAGGTTCCGACCAAGTGTTGCTAATTTTTTCCAAATCTCATTCAAAATGGCCACCAGCAGAGGTCCGTCACTTAGGTTAACATAAGACTCTATGGGCAATACATGCAAAAATCTTTTGGAGAACTGCTAAATTTTAGAATTTGCTGACCTGTAGGTAGAAAGATCTTGATGCAGAAAAATTTGGTCCCTACAAGGCTTACCACACTTCATAATGATAGGGAGAAGTGAATTCTCTCTTTGAGATACATCAATAAAAACGGCTTTCATGCCAGGTGAGTGATACAGGTTCAGCCCTCTGAGCCTCTAGTTTTTTAATCAATATGATTTTTCATGATGTATTGTGATATTCCATTCACAATCAGACATTTGTTACAGTTTCTGGAAAAAAACTGTTACAATGTTTCATTTATTCTTTCATTGAAAAACTATTAAGTAGTTCAGATATTTTTTCAACAGTTTTAAACACCTAAAAATGGATAAAGTGAAGAATAAGAACTAGATTCTGGTTCAACCAGCATTGTGCAATGCTGGTAGAAATATTCATTCCAGAATTGTTACCAGAATTTCCCAGCATTGCAGATACTGGAAGATGCTGGAAAATTCTAGTAAACCAGCATTGTAACAAATTTTCACAGAACATCATGAATCACCCAGAATCTACCAGAATTGCAGATACTAGTAAATGCTGGAAGATTCTGGTTATACCAGCATTGCAGATACTAGTAAATGCTGGAAGATTCTGGTTGTACCAGCATTGCAGATTCTGGACAATGCTGGTTAATTCTGGTTATACCAGCATTGCAGATACTAGTAAATGCTGGAAGATTCTGGTTATACCAGAATTGCAGATTCTGGACAATGCTGGAAGATTCTGGTTAAACCAGCATTGCAGATTCTGGAGAATGCTGGAAGATTTAGGCTATACCAGAATATGTTTTTTGTTTTGTTTAAGACTGTATAATTTAGTAATTTCTGTTACATCTGCACACCTGGGTAGGTGAAAGTAGGATTTTATGCCTCATAATTTTTTTTAAATTGCTTAAAACATTAAATCTCTTATTCTAGCCCTATTGTTTTTAATATAAGAAATCCTTCGGATGAGACTTCTACATGTAAATCCATCATAACGTTAGGCTTTTTTCCCCTTTATTTGAATATATGTTTTACTTTAATGTAATATTAAATTTTATTTTATCAATGAATGATCTACAAGTACTTGTATCTGAAATATATGCATTTGAACACAAGTTGTTAAAGTCTTTTGTTATGGCTTTAAAAAAACTAATATCAAAGTTTGTATAAAAGTAAGATTTTAATATTGTTCAGGATTAGTTTATAAACACAATAATCAATAAGTTGATTGCTAAAAAAAATCATCAAAAGACAATGTTTTTTTAAGCATTTCCTTACAGTAATAAAGTTCTACTTTGATGACAAATGTTGACTGTTTGAAAACAAAAACACATATAAGATGTACTTTAAGAGTATTGATACATATTTTTTTGCTACTCAAATAACAAAAAACACAAATAAGGCGGGGATGAAAATCTATCAATTAATTTTAATTGGCCTAACTAAATTCGACATTGTTGGAACTTTTACCAGTATTGTATATCTTATAATATTGTTTTACCAGAATTGTATATCTTACAATTCTGGTTGTGTACATTGTAGGTCATACAATTCTGGTTTTACCAGCATTGTAGGTCATACAATTCTGGTTTTACTAGCATTGTCCATTTTACAATGCTGGTTTTACCAGCATTCTTTATTTTACAATGCTGGTTTTCCAGCATTCTTTATTTTACAATGCTGGTTTTCCAGCATTCTTTATTTTACAATGCTGGTTTTCCAGCATTCTTTATTTTACAATTCTGGTTTTACCAGCATTGTATATGTTACAATTCTAGATTTTCCAGAATTGTATCATATACAATGCTCGTAAAACCAGAATTGTAAAATAAAGAATGCTGGTAAAACCAGCATTGTAAAATGGACAATGCTAATAAAACCAGAATTGTATGACCTACAATGCTGGTATTTCCAGAATTGTAAATATCTTTTTACAATTCTGGTAAATATATGTATACCAGAATTGTTGACAATTCTGGAATTCCAGAATTGTACTAGGATACAATGCTGGAAATACTAGAATTGTTTTGCACAATTCTGGTATTTCCAGAATTGTTGAGAACAATTCTGGAATGAATTTTTCTACCAGCATTGCACAATTCTGGTTGAACCAGAATCTAGTTCTTATTCTTCACTTTATCCCCTAAAAATTGCCTATAAACAACCACAATAAATAAATGAAAACAATTATTAACCCTTAGTGTTCAGGAAATGGAATCAACCAAAGTCACTGAAGCATAGAATATACATTGTACGTCAGTGCGATCAAATCAATGTTTTTCCCAAATACACATACTGAAAAAGTTTAACCGTTTTCTGCTCTTTGGTCGGGTTGTTGTCTCTTTGACACATTCCCCGTTTCCATTCTCTATTCTATTATCATCATATTATATCATCATCAGTATCTTCATAGATAATTTTGTTCTGTTTTGTTTTGAATAACAAACAAACAAATTTTTCAGAATTTAATTTCTGTCTAAACACACAGATTTTGAGTATATCATATATTTATCTATTATTTATCAACTATATCCTCACCAGTAAACATATATCTGCATATGTAAACATTTTTAAATGCACAATATACATGTATTATAATATGTAAACAAAAAAAAATATGATAGATATTATGGCTGCTAGAAATAATTTTTCATAGATTTTGTGATCTATAATGACAAAAGCTTTATTAAAAATATTACTGATCACTAGTTGAATAGTAAATGATAATTTAAGCCAAAACAAAAGAGTTAATCTTTTACAGCACCTCAAAATACAAATTCATTAACAGACTAGGAGAAGACAAATTTAAAACAAAGTATGAATGATTGTCACATATAAAATAGTGTAATGCATTTCATTTAATCAAGAATCCAGTAAATGTACCAGATAATTCATGATCTGAAAATCATGTCTATTAGGCCACACCAAATTGTTTTTCAGTTCTTCAAATTTTACCTCTACGCTTTTTTGACAATGTAAGTTTTAAGAAAAAAAAATTTTGCCACTTCATTTTTCAAAAATGCTGAAGATTCGAGAAATTAAAAATAAAAATTGCATGTCCACTCCGAAAAAGTTTGTGTTAAATAAGGAATTTTTCAATTTTTGCAATAATTTAGTTAAAAAAGTGTGTGCCAAACATAAATTTTACCTTTGTCTGAAAAAAAAAATGCACTTCTAGAATTTTTTTTTTTAAAGTTTCAGTTACTCACACATATTTTTGCCATCCAAAATTCCAAGGAACTAAAATTAAATGTTTTGTGGCCTCAGAACATATGTTTATACAAGAATTTCTGTCTTATACATTCACAAAAATATTACGTTTTGATGTTTGTTGTCAATAGAAAACACAAAAAAAATGATAAAGGGGAGATAATTCATTGTGTCATGAAGCTCAAACACTGAAACCATATTAAAATTGACTTTAACAAGTATACAAACTATATAATGACAATTCTTCAGTAGAAGATGAAACCCACTTTTTTTTTTTGCGATGCCTGTCATTCTCAGTCGAAATTAATGATTTTTTCATTAACTTTCAACTAACATATAATGTTGACTTTTCTGATCTCAGTGACAACACAATTTTAATTAAAATTCCTAATATTGACTGTAATTTAACTGCAGTCTTCATTGATAATATCTCGAATCGCTGAGTACAATTACTTGAATTGAACTAATAGTCTCCTTATTTGTTACTGTAAACTATAATTTTGCCAAATAAGTTATCATAATTTTGTATGTACACGACAGTGCTCATAAGGCTTCGAAGGCTGACTTATTTAATATGTAAATTAACTCATGTACTAAATTTGTTGTTATATATTGGTTGCCGTCATAATAAATGTCAAACAGTGACAAAAAACACCTTATTAAGGTAATTTCTTGGAATACATGATACATTATATTTATTTTTTCTATGCTAATTTTATTCTAATTACTCCTTGATGACTAGTTTTGATTTTTATGGTAACTTTTAAGCTACAGCACATGTAAGTGCAGGTAACAGTTAAATGTACTGACCAATAAAACCTACATAAATTATAATAGGAATTAATCCGTCATATATTTTAATATTGAAAATGCCCTCCTCTTGTAAATATGCCCATAAATAAAAATTTTACTATAAGAAATTTTTTTTTTTTATTGTACAGCAATCTATATATCAGGTATAAAGTAACCACAAGTCAGTATGCAATATTCCACAAATTTCGACTCAATATCACCTTGAAAATTTGTTTTTAAAGTAAGTTTTTGTTTTCTTTGATGTTCAAAAATATAATTATTTGTCATTTAAGGGGGTACAGAACACCTAAGGGAGTTAACTCTTTAAAAATCAGCTGAAAGTTTTAATAACATACTATTATTAAAGAGAAATCAACCTTCTAAATGATCAAAACTAGTGTTTGTCAAACTGCTATAGATCCAATGGAATTATTCCCGTAAATTGTGTGGTTCAAATTTCTTGAAATTTTTATATTTTTGTCAAGAGGTCAAAGTAAATATTTTGTAAAAATTTGATGAAAATTAAACGAGCCAAATCTATTTTAGTCAAAGTGTTGGGTACCCCCTTAAATGTTTTCCTAAAAATAAATGATTATTGTATGAATATTGTCCCTCACAGAATATAAATTACACTTGCAGTCTCAAACAATGTAATTCTCTACTTGTAACAATATTCACCAATATTCCATGCAATTACATACCTGTTATATAACAAACAATACTAACAAACATATACAAACATTATTTCATTCATAAACAAACTTTTATAGGATTACCTCCCTTTATTAACTTCCCATACAAGGTAGACAACTATTTTTTTATATGAATCAATATATTTTTGTGCAAATGAAAAAACAAGGTACACATTAAAAGGCAACGAAAGTATGTACAATTTGCATGAATGTATTTGGACTAACATTGACTGCTTTTCAATTAAACATTTTATTACCTCCCCTAATTTCTAATTTTTACCGGTAATTAAGGAATGTTTCCAATTTTAGCAGTTTATGAATGCCGTAAACTGACCCAAACTAAGTTTATTGAAGTATATTACAGACATGATTTTACGATGTCAACAAACAAAGTGGATATTGGCAAAATCGGACGTAAATATACAGTAAAACAGGAACCATAAAGGTGAAATCTGGATTTAAAAAAACATTCCTTAAAATTTAAACACAAAATACATGAAATAAGATTCCTCGATTCAAGCATCAATAATGACATGGGACTATTTGAATTTACAAGGGGTAGATTAATCCGTTGGTGACGTCACAAGACCAAACAAGATTATACAGTATAACCAATGTTGCCCTATGCTGTTCATCCAATTAAAATGCAGTATTCAAATCAAATTAAATTATTGTATATTGGACCATGTAATGGAAATGCTAAATTTTACCTTAATACATGTATTTTTATAAAAGTGCAATGATACATGTTTGCAGGTAAACAACATGATATGGGTACTTATATTTTAATAGATTAATTAATACTGTAGTTGAAAATCAGGGGAGGTAATTTTTAATAAGCTGGTTATCTGTCAACCGATGATTATCTACATATATCTACAACAAGTTTGGCAAAGAAAGAATTCATTGCAGTTCTAATCATTATAACGTTTGAAAGATACCTGATGCTGCTAGTCAGCAAAAGCTTCAATAGAACCATACATGAACTTGACATGAAATTAAATCATAAATATAATTTTTAAATTAAATTAAAAGATATATGATAAATTTATATGTACATGCAGTTCTAATATACAGTAAATTTAAGAAGATGATTTTTCCAATTCATGTTTATAAGTATCATCATCTGGAAATCATTCAACATTTATAACACACATGTATATGTGTCATGAGTAAACTAAAAGAAAACAAAATTTAAAAAAAAAACAATCACAGCACCAGAATAAATAAAACAATCCAATAAGGCAATGACACCATAAACCAATATCAAACAAGGACAACAAAGAGGGTCAATAGGGGGAAATATTCAATGATACAACGCGACACATTCCTGAGATATAAATCTAGGCCATACTGACCTGATAAATTGTATTTAAGTTTATATGCATTAAAAAGTTAAGGGAAATTTTTTGTATGTTTCTGGTAAGCAGGCCCACATTTTTATTGGTCATTCTGAAAAGTCACTGCTTTAGTGATGAGGAGCCTTTTTTATATAACATACATGTATACATGTGCAAACATTTTTTTTTTTTTTAAATGTTAAAATGTATACCTACAGGTACAGACCCTAATTTTTAGGAGAATGATATTATGGAAAACAAAGCATTTTTTTTTCACTAGTTAAATTTGTTTAAAACAGCTGTTAAGTTTCCCATTTTGTAAATTAGAAATTTCAAAATGTATCTATAACATCTGTACGTATATGTACACACCTATATTAACCATACATGTACATGCATAGAATAGAGAATTGAAATGGTGAATGTGTCAAAGAGACAAAAATCCAACCAAAGAACAGAAAACAGCCCAAGCCTACCAATGGGTTTTCAACACAGCGAGAAAATCCCACACCCGGAGGCGGGCTTCAGATGGCCCCTATACAACAATGCATACTATTTCAGTGAAACATGAATGTACATACATGTACATTAATTGTGTAACATTAAAAATAAGGAGAAATTTATATTTTGTGTAAAAATACAGTGAAGAAATAAGTCCAAAATCCAAAGATGCTGTGTTTCTGGTATCCAACTAATAATAATTTTTTGTAAATAACCTGCAATTATTTTTTGGCCATTTCTGAATAAACAATACCAAAGAACGAGCAAAAAAAAATATAAAATATCAGTAATGGGAACCCAAAAGAATGTCATAATTGATCATTAGGGAAAAGGAAATAACTAATTGTAAATTAATTAAAAATGTGTGAGTCTTCGAAGGAAGACATGTGTCGCCTGCAGACGTCAATTTTTACAAAAGATAATAAAATTTTCTAAAAATGAAATATATATGCACACCTTTGTATTAAGGTTAATGCACAGAGAAAGTTTCATCAAATTGCTTTGAGCGGTTATGGAGTAGTTGAGGATAGAAGTTTTGACCCCCCCTTTTTTCAAAAGTGTCAATTTTTACAAAATTTTTTTCTAAAAATGAAATATATATGCACACCTGTGCATTAATGTTAATGCACAGAGAAAATTTCATCAAATTCCTTGAGCGGTTTACGAGTAGTTGAGGATGGAAGAAAAGTGTGATGACGCAAGACGACAGATAGTGATCCCTATGTGTCGACCATGTGTTCTGCAGGGGACACAATAACTGAAAGATGTATAAAACTGTTTTAGGTACTTTTTTGACATCTGCATAAGTAAAGTGCTCATGATCATTAGTCTTATTTTTGTATTCACATTTTCATCATGAGAGAAATTGCCATAATCAATAGATTTTGTAGTAAAATTGATCATTAAAACACTATAAAATATTTTGAAAAAAAATACCTATGTACAGAACATAATTCTTTAAATGTTTAGCTGGAAAAGAGAATTTTTAAAAATGTTGGCCTTAATACATGTATGTTCAAACTCAATCAAAGGGGTGAAAAAACTCTATGATACACATACTTACAGGGTAATATAATACTTATAAAAGTGTTTATGACAAATTTATAAGTAAAGTCAAGAAGTACCAAAGGGATATTTGAAGAAGACGAAAATACATTTTGTAACTGACAAATTCCGAAAAACAATACAAACACTACAATTAAAAACTAAAAACATATGAACAACATTGGAGAGTAAGCAGTCTCTGCTTCCTGCAGGACACCCGCCATGCTGCCCATAAAGTATACTTAACAGCATTATTGCATAGATATTCAACAGCATAATCATACAGTACACATGTAACCTGAGGAACAACAATTAAGTGCAGTGACAAAATCATGTTTCGGGGTTAAAAATATCAATGCATACACATGTATGGCTAGTACAGGTACGAATGATTTTTTTCAGCAGAAAATTTTTAGTATTGAAAACCATCAGTCAATTATCTCCCTTCCCCATTTTTACAAAAGACAAATAATCAACACTCCCCTCCCATTTAACCTGATGTCTCATTATATATATCCAGGTCATGTGATCAGTGAGCTGTTAATTCAGGATTTACAGTAGGATTTCATCTCAACAAACTCTAATATTGTTTGGTTCGGTCTAGTAAAAGTTTTACCCAAACTACATATAGCTCAAAGGTCTAGTTTATGAAAAGGTTTTTCGGGCAGACAGCCTAAGTATACAAGTATAGTACGTGTATTTCTGAATTGAGCCTATATGTAAATAAAAGACCTCATTGCAATTACTTCAAATAGAAAATGAATGTTATTTTTAAAATCAAATGGTCAATTAATGTTGGTTTACGTTAAATGAAAGCTAAAAAAAAACAGTTTATATTAGTAAGGGATTTGTCAAGAATGAATAAAAAAAAACCAAAATATTACACCATCACATCACCTTAAAATAATCAGATAATCACACCACAGAAATATAATGGTGTGATCACACCACATACAAATACATGTATTCAGTATGGATAATCACACTCTACATTGTATCTAAGAGAATTATGTGGTCACACAGAATCAGCAATCCTTGAACTTTTATGAAATAAATTTCTCATTAAAACTTCATACATTGCATTTATAATACCCCAGGAAATGAATGACCTTGTAAAGTTTATATGTACACCACGGAAAAGTTTTTTTAACTGTCTGTCTCTTTCTATCCAAACTTGATGACAATTTTTCAAGAAGCTGTCAAATTCTCCATCTAGTTTACACTGCATCTTAACTTTGACAACATTTACAGGATAAAATACAGTACTTAACACAGCACCTAGAACTGCACCACAGAAAAAGTCCTGAGAAATTCTGTACGCATGTGATTCTGGAACAGGTAATGTCTCCATCAAATAATCTCGGACCAGGAAAAATGGAATATTGCTTGGTCCATTTCTTATCATCACCGCAGTAAATCCACGATAATACTCCTTAAAACCATACCTGCGAACCTCTTTAAATGCATGAGCTGTATTGTCAAAATGTCCGTGATATTGCCGATCCTGCATCAAAACCTGGATCCGTTCAAATGGACAAAGCATTGCTTCCAATGATCCGGCAATTAATGCAGAAATAGTTCTGTTAGCTGGAAGCCATAATTTGGGATGCTCTGCCTTTAAATTTTCTTGAATTTTATAATATGATCCAAACATCAATGAACTAGAGGTTGTTTTTTGAAGTAAGGGGGATAACAACCCTCGGTATAAATGACGTATACCTTCTTTTTGTAACTGTCTAACCGCTTTATGAACCCGTACGCCATGTAGCTGCTGACGAAACATAACTTTATTTATAGGAAACGTAATTCCTATATTTACAAAAGCTGCACCCCATCCACAAATGAACTCATCGTACTTGTGCTTTTCCATTTCGTGAATCTTATAATTTGACTTTAATGGTTTCTCTGATACAAACGTCTCTTGTTTTTCTATTACTCCTGCCATAATATCCTTTCATTTTACAATGGAATTATACATGATAAAGTTCTCAAGTATCCTCTCATCCATGATCTAAATTCTCATGTGACATACCAGATAATATTTTCTGAAAGTACAAAATTATTACATGGTAAATTTAGAGGAAATTTTAACCCTTGGGAATGATGAACAGGCTATATATCTGTGTATACCAAAAACCTAAAATTTCTATTCTACTTTTAATGACTGCTTTATGAAATATATACTAACTGAAAATTTGCAGGAAATGAAACTATAAGACCACAGTACACTGATTTTAATATTCTCATCCTGTCCTTTTTACACAGCTAAAGAAATTTGGCAAAATTGTACTTGCATACTGCATATGTTTCAAAAATAAATATTCTAATCCAGTCAATTATTACATACACAGATTTAGTGTTTTCCTCTGCCTTCCCAATGACCTTATATTAACTGTCAAAATTTTTAAAAATGTTCATCATTTTATGAAAGAAATAAACCCAACATCACAATTATTATAGCATAAATCAAGTGTCCAATTTTCATCAACTAACACAGTTATAAGAGAGATTGATTGATTGATTCGTTGTTCACTGAATGTCCATTGGCAAATAATACGCTTCTTCAGGACAAGAACCAGTTATCAAACAATTCAAATAGGGATAGGGTGAGACAAAGAGGGGAACCAATTTTGACTGCCACTGTAAAAGAAGGATGATTGGGTAGGGTCAGATAATTTAGACTTCTGTAGTGGCCATGAGCCTACTTTTTCGCAAACTATGGAAGGGGTCCTAAGCGTGCAGGGAGTGTGGCATTCTTCAAACATGTTACCAACTACGGTCGACGGTTAGGTTTTTTCTATATTATGACAGACAACCCCTCAACGACAGGGTCTCCCATATCTGCCACCTGGGGTCGCTCTAGGCACCTCTGTGGGTTGAGCTCCATTAAAGGTGCCTAGCTTAAAAGAGAGAAGGTTTGCAACTCAATGATTCTCAGCTCACCTTCCTGTGGAATCCCATCCTTAATTTAACATGTCTGCCATTTCCATATAACTATCATTCATCAGTTAAATATTCACCTTTATTTTTGTGTCGAATTTTGTGCAATAGCGATTATCTTCATTTGATAGATCTGTGATTTATGTTCAATTTCAGTTTAATTAGCGGCACAGTCCATTGGCTCGGATGGAAGTTCCAACTGTTATGTGCGCAATGAAAAGTCATGCATCGTTTAAATGAATTTATCTGGTATTTTTCTTTGTGCACATTTAAAAAATTTAACATTATATAACAAATCACAGAGTTGTCTTTCTTGCAAAATTATGCTGACTTGCATACCAGCTAACGTATCGTGCCACCGATTAAGTTGCAAATCTTCTCTCTTATACTGAGTCAGATGATGAAAATTGGACACTTGATTTATGCTATGATATAGCAATTTTTCACTTATTTCTGTCATAAGATGATGAAAAATATAAAAACAAAATTACAATGAAGGTCATTGGGTGTTGCAGAGAAAAAGAGGGAAGGCAGCGGAAAAAAGGGGGGATACAACACACTCAATCCATTTAACGTGTCTGTGGTGTCGCCAACTTAATGAACCTTAAACAGGTAATTGTCACTGGATGTTAAACAATAATTCATCAATCCATCAAATCCTACGTAATTATTGATTGCATATATTTGGAAAAAGTTATAGATTCGTTACGGAGATGCCCCTTACCGAACCTCTTCAATTTGTCTAATGCAAGGAAATTTGTTACGTCATAGTACCGGTAATGTCACATTATTGTTATTCCTATTGTATGACGTCAAGAAAAAAACATCAGCCCAAAATCGGCCCCGTGGCACTCAACAGTATAAATTCAAATTCGCCTGTGTCACAGAAAACATTAAACAAGGTTAAAAGTAGCTATACATCTGGTTTGTTATCTTGCACACTACATGTATTTCACTAAAAGTAAAATATGTGTAAAATTTTACAAAATTGTCTTCTGTTTACAGTAATTGTGATTCTGTTCGAACATGTAACCAAAATAATCAACATGCTGACAACACATGTCACATGCACACCCCACCCCCCTTTTTAAAAAAAAATCTGTCACCTATAACTTTGTCCAACACCTTTACCACCACCCATGCGTTCTATTTTTTTCTATTATAAATTTAACGGAAGAAGGATCATAATTGAACACTTCTGCATACCATTTCGAATTGTACAACTACGAAGTTCTGCAAAGTCAAACAACAGTACCAAGTCCTACTTTTAGGGGACGTAATTCTAGCTTTCAATAACGGTAACTCAAGAATCACATAGCAGGTAAATTGGTATAATGTTATTGGTGATGATAATATACATGTTTGTTTTATATATGTAACTCAATAATATTTGTTTTTTACTGTAACTATGCCCCCATGGGCCCATTAATTAATATTGGTTATACTAAAAGCTACTTTTAAAGGAATCAAATTAAATTACTTATTAATTCATGGATCCTCTTATCCACCTTCTATCAAAGATATGTAATAGTTTCTTTTTTTCAAACCCTTCCTTAAGGAAAGAGGTTTCTAAATTCGCTACATGATATGGATCATATGCATGGTTTTTATAAAAAAATTACATAGAGCTAAAATATTATTTGAGACTGCATCGAAATATCGAAAATTGTATTTATTTGACATTTATATTTCTTCAATTGAGTTTGGTTTAAGATAACTGTAGACACTTGGAAATGATGAAAATTAAATCTAGAAGTTTTCATTTCTTTGGTAATTGATATCATAAAACATTTAATCGAGTAAATGCGCCAAAAATTGTTTTGAACATGTAGAAAATGTAACTGGGAAGAAATTTGTTTAATTTTTTCTGTGAATTGTTTAAATACGTGAATATTTTAAGATCTATTTGAACGACAGTGAATTATAGACCCAATGGGTTGGGTGTATTATTGATTTAAGAAAACTGTTCATTACACATTCCACTTTGATAAATAACTTACTTCATTTGTACTAACAAGAGGTCCTTCAGATTGGTCTAATGTATCCAGCCTCAACAACCGTGACGCCTTGGGCTTGTGGTAAGATTTGTTTTTGAAAAAGAACGACATGGGGATAAATGTTTGAACTCCAAAGTAAACTGGCCGAGAAATAACAAAGAAATCCAGAACGTGGAGAAGTCGCCACATGATCTCCAATTAAGGGGGAAAGCCAATACGTCATGTCGAGCAATTAACTTTTATCCGAACAAATGATCAAGTGAATAAACCGGTGGACGCAACAGTATGATTATATAATACAAATTAATAGGACATACGATCAGCATTTCGGACAGGCCCATAATGCAGTATGGTTGACTGAACCGGTTTTGGATGTGCTTTAGTACACCCAAAACCTCTTCTCTTACGATGTGGACAATTTAAGGCAAAATTAAAGCAAAGACGCACAATGAATTATAACCAGTAATACATTCAGATAACACAGGATTATATTAAACGTAAAGCAAACAAGATTCTTATAGAGAACATTTCTATTATTGGCCAATAAATTGATTTGGCATGAAAAATTCCTGTGGCCCCAGCTTTTAAATTAATCTGAGCTTGCTGTGGCCCCAGCTTTTAAATTAATCTGAGCTTGCTGTGGCCCCAGCTTTTAAATTAAATCTGAGCTTGAAAGCAAAAACAAATACGAATAACAAATTTCAAAACAGTATTTTATTATGAAAATAATACAAACAGTAATGACGAAACGATTTCATTCATTCATAGTTCTAAATATTCATATATTTTTACCATTCGCACAAATGGAAAATGATTGCCCTATTCTAAATGTCAGAATTGGCAGAGTTGTAACTATAAATTATACATTTTGTGAAAGAGTTCACTGAACAGTGTTGGTATAATCTGTTATCCATGGCACTTTAAATCTTTTACATTCGCAGCACTGGTTGAGTCTCAAGCGAAGTTTGATGATACGATGGTTTGGTAAATGGGGACAGTATAACCACACTCTGAATAATTTCCAGTTTGTTCCAACACATCTGTAGCGATAAGGACAATTCCAGGAATAACAAGGGATGTTTTGGCAGTACTGTGATCTACAATAAAAAGAAAAAAAGGGGTATGGGTAATTACTTTATTTTCTATTCTAGTATATACTGGTAGTGTTTGTCTTGTGATGTGCAGAGGCTGTTGCTCCTTGTTCAAAACAACACGACTCCCTCCCCTAGCATCTTCCAAATGTAAAGGGTTGCGATGCTCAAGCCACCCCCCCCCCTCCTAAAAAAACCAAAACAAAACGAAAGCGTAAGCGGATCGTAAAGCCTTGACTTTGGAAGATGGACCGTTAGATGTATTATTTTTTCTTTTGTTCAGTTCTAAGGTATCTGTTAACTCGTTGACGATTAACACATGTCTTAAAATTTTATATTGAAAAGAGTTAGGTTTTTTCAATTCCCTGTATCGAAAAGTTGATAACAAATCATGCTCTAATATATCATGTATATATATATATAGTGTTAAAAATAAAATAGTTTGCACATGCAGGTGCTTGGAAAAAACGTATGACCTCACCTTGAAGCATAAACGTCGTAAATTTCAGAATGTTTTAAAGGATTATCATAACAATTAACTGTTTGTATATCTTCTTTATTGTCACATTTGTGCATGTTTTGTCTTATGTTGTATTTTGTACACTGTATGCTTATATCAATGGGATTGTGTTTTGCATTAATAATAAAGTTAATACTTTATTCTTTATTAATCAAATGGACATTTATACCCCGTGGGGTTGAAGGCATATAGACAACAAACACAAACAATAAAATAAAAACAATACACGATAATTTAACTACAATTATGCAGGTATAGAGTCCACCCTCCTCAGTTAATAAACATCGCATGATACGAAAGATTATGTATATAAAGAACGTGCATATTTCAATCCATCGACAAGTGGTAAATAACCAAGAAAGATAAAACAAAAAATTAGCAGTAATTTTTAAGAGCCTTGCGCCATGAATTAGGTTTTACTCAATTATAGTTTTAAAACTGTTTTAATTGTAAGAACCTAAACCTGTTACAGTTATTTACCTGCAGGTAGCATATGATACACTAGTAAATACAGTGGCCCACCATGGTTTCAACAAATAACACCTTCCGCTGCCCAGTCGGTATGTCCTGAATCTAGGCCATCGTCTGAACTCGGATTTACACAAAGATTCTGACGTAACGCTGTAATGAAAAGCAAAATATTAGCCAAACCACAAACTTATTATGCCGCCCCCCCCCCACCAAGTTTCGGGGGAGCATATTCTTTTTATTCTTATTAGGTCCCCAAAAGAAAAGTTCGGGGAGCTTATTATTTTTGCTCCGTTTCTAATTATTATGATTTTTATTATTATTATTCTTTTCCTTTCTTCTTCTGAGCCATGAACTTGTCCGAACCAGGTCTAAAAAAATCGTTCAAGCGAACATAATGAAACTTAGTACAAAAATAGTTGGCCATGCCTAGTTGTGCATAAAGGTTTCGGAATTTTCAAAATGGCCGCAATTCTGTGGATTTTTTTTTGTGTTGGCATCCTAATACAGTACTATTACTTGTTATTCTTTCTTTTCCAGTCACTTTTTGTTCGCGAATGTTCTCAGAGATGGCCGTCCCGATCAAAAAGAAACTTTGCACATAAATAGGGCACCATTAGTAGATTTTCAGTCTGGTTTTAAACATTTCAGAGAGGCAATGGGGGAGGGTGGGGGGGGGGGCATCTTTTATGCTGTGCATAGTTACTATAGTTGATCTTCACATTGGATGTTAGAAACATAAATAGTACTGCTTAGAGGAGAAACCATTCTCATTTTCAATTCTCAACGAGATGTTTTTAGCCAAAACATTTATATTAGATTATGCTGCTGATGAAAGGTAACTCCTTGAAATGCGTCGTATACAGCATAGTATAAATTTACTATATCTAATATAAGTATCTTTGGATTGTTATTTTTAAAGAATTAATCATATATCAGTAAAATAATACAAAACTAATTATAAATACATGTATAATTGATATTTATACCCTGCAAATAATAATTAGTAAGGCAAACTATAGGCAAATATTTCTTGGGCAGCTTGGAAATGACAAAAAAAATGGCAACTTGGAACATTAATTGTATTGTTTTATTAAATTTTGTTAACTACATTCAGCAGAATTGTATATCTTTTGCTTCGCTTTAGAAAAACTTGCTTTACGGCAGTGAGAACAAAAACTATATGGCGTTTTACTTACGGCGGTATAATCCATTGATCCACCGTATTTACGGCAAGAAGAGATTCTGCATTGGCAGTGTCACGTGACAGTTCTTTTTTCTCAGAATCTTCTAATTCTTCTTTTGCTTTGTTTATTTCAGTTCTGTAAAAAATACATAAAAATGAATCTTAGGGAGCAACTATTTGATTTTTATGGATGGGCTAGAATCAAATGTTTGATCCTGCCTATTTTTTTCGTCGAAATTTTGGTCCTGGATTCTTTTTTTTCGACCGCGAATGCGGCGCAAATTTTTATTTTCATTTAAACCAAAAAATTTACTAATTAAAATATAATTACCTAGGAGACATTTTTTTCTATTAAATAATCTTAAAATATACTGACTCGTCAGGATATTCATCATCCGGGTTATCTTCAAATCCTTCTGTCGGGTCGTCATTAATGGAAGGGTCACATATGTCATCACAGACAACGTATGACAATAGAACAATGTAAATCTAAATAAAAATAAAAGGAAAACTAAATATTCAATGATATCAATTTTGATAATACAAATGTGCAATTTGCGTCGATTTACAACTCAACAGTAGCGCTCAAGGTCTAGAATCATACATAAGTTAGCAATCTCCCATGCAGAGTTGTCGGTCCTTGCTCTATTCGAACTTGTATCGAAATACTAGAAACTGACCGTGTGATACTCTCGGAGGCTCGGACAATGTTAAATTAAAAAAATTAAAAGTGAATTCTACAGAATGCGTGTTGCTTCCAATAAATAGGAGTCTCTGATAAAACACTGGAGATTTGGTACCTGCCATACTAGCGGTATTTTTTTTTTCATATCATGAATTAAATATTTGAAAACTGAGAATATATATATATATTTTTTTTTATTTTGCCTTTTGGATATTTTGTTCTTTCCTAAGAAAAAGTTAAATGCGGAGAATGGAAATACATTCCTAAAATAGTATATTGAGCACATTTTATTACTAAATTGCGTAACATTATTAATAGAAATTAATTTGAAACATGTGAAAGCGATTTTTTTATTATAAAATTTAAAATTTGAAATTTGCCATTTTACATTACAGAAATTACTGTAAGAACAATATTGAAATTCATTAAATTGCATGAATTTTTACTACGAGCGTTTTATTTAGTTACTTTATTTCTTTTCTTATTGAGATAAAATGTATAAAATATCAAATGTATTGACGGAAACATTTTTACCGTATTTCCTAAAATAAATTAAATTCGTTGAAGTTCTACATTCGGTCTTAATTAAAACAAATATTTGTACATAAATTAATTTAAAAAAAAAATTGTTGTAAAGAATAAGATATTATTCCAAATGAATATAACGACACAATTTAAAAAAAAACGAAATAGAAGACAAAAAACAAAAAGAAAATGTTACACTATTATTCCTCAGTAAGTTTGCTAATTATGTCTTAACTTACCAGTGTCTTAAGCAGTGTAAAGGAAAACATCTTATTCTCGAAGCAGATTTACTTTAGTTAAAAAGCAGCGCGCGATGAATTTAAATAGAATTTCTGTTTTCCTGGTTGGACAACGGTCATCCAATCAAAATATAGAACAATAATTACGAAAAGATGTAGATTAAAAACATCCGTATTACAAAGCATATTATTATGTTTTTATTTATTTTCCTTTAGGTCTGATATTTTTATACTAATGACTTTGGTAAAAATAAATTTTGAAAGTACATCCTATTTTAGCTGCTTTTTATTTCAAAACTTCTATCATAATGTCAAAATCACTGGTCCAGTATTTAATAAACTTATGTTAATAATATAAATAATTTGATTACTCTTTCCAAACAGAACAAAAATTTAAATGAAATAAAATAAACTATTTTTACTTACATTAAAGTACAACCAACGAGATGTTTACTTACTTCAAATTCTTTTGTGTACAGATTTATGTCAGAATAAAATAAAACGTTGTAAAAGACTACATTATGTAATACACTTTAAAATCACATAAAGTCCGCTATCGATTTCATGCCTCCTGGCACTCCTCATGCGAATGTGAATAAAATGTCTATATATATATATCATAGTTCATTTTATGTATGTTCTGAAACAGTATGAAAACATATTTGTGTTAATAAAACTTTAATACCAATTTTGACGTACAGAATATGGCACATTTCGTCGATTTACGACTCATCAGTTCTGTGCTCAAGGCCTGAAATTTTGAAAACCAAAACACTGTAAAGCCAAAAGGACCTACGGGGAAATGCAAAACCATCTATAAGGCCCGGGGCTATACGGACAAAGCTATGCACAAGGGAGATAATACTTAGTTTTAATTAAAATTAACATTTTGTTATAGTAAATTTAAAGTATAAAAAACAATGATGCAATATATGAAATCTGTTATTATGAAGAATTTGTAAAATTGGGGTTTTAAAATTCTATATCGCAGACTTCTTAAAATTAGGTATACTTATGCATGTTATGAGGAAAAAGCTCAATTTCTGTCGAAAAAATATTGACCATGTACTTTCAAATTCTGTTGCTAAAAATGAAAATAAGAATGATGTATGAGATGATGAACTTTGTATCAGAGCTTTGCAATAATTGTATATTAGCAAGTGAAAGTAAAGGAAACGGCATAAAAGGAAATCTGTATTTTATTTCAGCTGGAAGACAATTAGAGCCGATTGTGGGATAAAATTATAAACACTCGATGCAAAGTGGATTTTATTCTTAAAACTGTTACAGCTATTCTTATCCAAACTGAAATGAACTCCATAATCAAATTAAGTTTAAGATAACACCTGCTTCAATTTTCATGGATTTGTTTTAAAATCTTTGAATCTTATCATTTTTTTTAAATTATAAAATTTTTTTTTCAAATTCTGGAACAGGGTATACGATATAACGTACCATGAAACCGTTCAGGCTTCATAAACCGCGATATAAGCTTAAACTGACCAAACAGAATTGAGAATAGAAACGGGGAATGTGTCGAATAGACAACAATACAACCAAGGAGCAGAAAACAGCTCAAATTTAAGCTACCAATGGGTCTTCAACGCACCGAGAAAATCCTGCACCCGGAGGCCGCCCCTAAACAATAATGCATACTAGTTCAGCGAAATGGACGGCACAGTAAACTCCGAAACATACAAATGAACCAAAATTAAAAAACACACAAGACAAACAAAGGCTAGAGTTTCCTGACTTGGGACAGGCGCAAAAATGCGGCAGAGTTAAACCTGTTTTGTGAGATCTCAACCCTCCCCCTATACCACTATCCAATGTGGAATAAACAAACACACAGCAATACACACACTAAAACACAGTTCAAAAGATGTCCGAGTCCAATGTTAAAAAAGGTAACAGAAGAAACTAACCAAAATGACAATGATCAATATATATTAACAAAGGTCTACCAGCAGTTTCTGACATGCCAGCTCCAGATCTCAATTAAACTGATCGAAAGATTATGTCTTTATCAAAATAGAAAATCGTTATACAAATGGACTATATATTTGAAATACATTTATGACGTCACAGTACCCGATGTAAGTTATACTTTATAATCTAACTTGCTCGACCAATCAAACTGCTCGTTTCATTTCAAATTAAAGTATTCCTCTTTATTTTTAGTTTTGGTATGCCGATTGTTAATATCAGTTTATCTGCCTTATCACATTTTAGGTCATTTTTTTGACGTTTCACATTTTTGGTCTTTAACACCACTGATCAGACATGATTTGTAGAAATTTATAATACAAAGTAAGAAATATTGGTAAAAATGAAAATATTATATAGTAAGATTAGGTCTTAAAATATAAATAGTTTTGGTTAAAATGAACATATTATATAGTAAGATTAGGTCTTAAAATATAGACAGTTTTGGTTAAAATGAAAATATTATATAGTAAGTTTAGGTCTTAAAATATGGACAGTTTTATTTAAAATGAATATATTATATATGTTTTCCACAGATCCTTGGTCCTCAGTATTTTTATTGAGGAAGGTTTTATTGAAATTATTCTGCATCAAAATTGATATCATTCATTTTTAAAAATGTTTTGTCATTTGTTTTTTCAATTATATATAAAATTCAATAAACATATTTTATGAGATTTTTCATTTTACCATCAAAAACAGGGAATATATATGTCGAAAATATCAAATATTATATGTAAACAAGTCTTTAGTATGACCTCAGTTCTTTTTCAGCAGTTCAAAGGAACGGTTTGATTTATGTTAATTTTAGTTATATATTTTAGTTACTGTTCATAAAATCGTTGCATTAGTAGTACTAAAATCATAAAATGAGAAAATATCATAGATTCAACATTTTCTTTTTCAATTTCCTCAGTAATTGTTATGAGGAACGATTTATTGAAATGTTCACATTATGCACCAAAAGTGGTATTACAGATTTAAAAATAAAATTTTGTCATTTATAAAATTTTCATGACTTTACATAAGCGTCATTTTAAAACATATTTTATCAGAAGCAGAGAATATATATAAAAAATATGAAAAATTGTATGTAAAAAGCTATTAGTAGGATTTTTTTCATCACGGTTCAAATGAACGGTTTAAATAAAGTCGTTGCTACAGCAATACATCTTTTGAGAAAGACGTTACTTTTACAATTTTTAGCTCACCTGGCCATAGGCCATGTGAGCTATTGCCATCACTTGGCGTCCGTCGTCGTCGTCGTCTGTCGTCGTCGTCGTCGTCGTCGTCTGTAAACTTTTTCAAACGTTAACTCGTCCTAAACTACTGGACCGACTTCAACCTAACTTTGCAGAATTGTTCTTTAGGGCATCTGGAAAATTTCTATCGTTTAAAATTTTTGAAATGTCGAAAAACATGGCTGTCGTTACTATAAATAGAACATAGGGGTAAATTGCTGTTTTTTGCTAATAACTCAAAAACCGTTACAGATATCGAAAATCTGACAGGGGTAAAATTGATCAGCATGACAAGATCTACCTACCCTGAAATTTTGAAGGAAATTCCAAAACCCATTTAGGAGTTATTGCCCTTTTTTCACATTTTTGGCTTTTTTTTATGTTATTATTTCAAAAATCTTCTTCTCTGAAACTACCATTCAAAATCATATGAAACTTGGTAAGATTGTTGCTTAGGGTACCCTGCATAGAACTGATGTGGGGATTTTTGATTCGTCGAAAAACATGGCCGCTGTTACTAAAAATAGAACATAGGGGTAAATTGCTGTTTTTTGCTAATAACTCAAAAACCGTTACAGATATCGAAAATCTGACAGGGGTAAATTTGATCAGCATGACAAGATCTACCTACCCTGAAATTTTGAAGGAAATTCCAAAACCCATTTAGGAGTTATTGTCCTTTTTTCGTCAAATTTTCATAATTTAACATTTTTCGTCATTTATCTCCAAAACTATTTGAGATAGAAGTGAAATGTAAATTTGAAAAATGTTTGCCATGTTGAGATCTACATACCCTGAAATTTTAAAGGAAATCCCAAAACCCATTTAGGAGTTATTGCCCTTTTTTGTCAAATTTTTAAAATTTTAACATTTTTGCATTTATCTCCAAAACTATTTGAGATAGAAGTGAAATGTAAATTGAAAAATGTTTGCCATGTTGAGATCTACTTACCCTGAAATTTTGAAGGGAATCCCAAATTCTGTTTAGGAGTTATTGGTTTGTGTAATTTGAGGTCGGGTTCTGTTACATTTATTTAAGGTTCACCCTTATTCCTGGTCAATTTTGTCAACTTCCTGCCAGGACTACCACCATCAGGGAACATATTTTAACATTAAACCTTATGAAAAATAAATCTTCAACAAATTTTCCCTGAACAATTGAACCAATTGCAACAAACTTGGTCAAATAGTTGATTAATTGTCCAATGAAAACCAGACTCCAGGTGAGCGATACAGACTCTGGTGAGCCTCTTGTTGTTCATTACAGGGCTATTTTCAAAGTGGTCTATACTTAAGCGTTAGAGGTGCCCTTTACGGCATGTTTAACTACATGCATATTTCCCAAAATTACCAATAAACCAGGATACCATAATACATGCCCTTTCTGTAGAAAAGAAAGCAATAAATATGACGAAAATGAATTGTAAGTCGTCTATAGTATTCATTTTATATTTGGCCGAAAGAATGTTAAAGGGGGTGAAAAGGGGGTGGGGGTGGGGGTAGGTGGTTGTGATTTAAAGAAAAAAAGAAGAAAAAAAATAATCACTGGAAAAGGTCTGCAGATATATGACTTCGAAGCCAAGGGGTTTGATAAAAAATTCAGGGATGGAACTTGTGATGCCCCATCGTCACCCATTTATTTGGAAAGGTTTCGAAAAAAAAAAACAATGCTAGTCCGATGGATGGGGATGAAAAATAGCTGTCCTATGTGAAGTCATAGTGATATCCTTAGCATGCTGAAGATTTCTCTGTAGAAGTCTGAAAAGAGTATTCAAAAAGGCTTTCAACATTTTAAGTCGAAAATGTGCACATCTTGTGTCAATACATCAGTATTTCAATTATAGCCTGAAATTTATAATTTAAATTATTATCTTGATAAAGTTGAATGTTGCGACGAAAAGCTAAGAAGCATCCAACTCTGTCTTTAGACGGTTTTAGGCTTTACACTTTCGGTCATACAGGTATTTAAAAGAAAAATGTCTTCAAAGTTTTGGAATAATGTTTTGATTTTCAACATTTTTTGGCTTTAGCAGAACTGATAAGTTGTAAATCAACAAAATTTACACATTTTGTGTATCAGAAAATTAGAATTTTGATTATGGAATTTATATCGCTATGCTGCCGAAGAGGCTGCTCTCCCGTGACCTACGAAGTAATGAAGGAATAGTAAAAGCTGGTACAACTGGTTTCCACTCCGCAATTAATATATATAACTTTAAAGGTATTATTGTCGTGATTATGTTGCTGTTTCAACTTTATACCTGCAAAAACAGAAATAGGCAACCCAAAATTATTAATAAATGTACTTAATTCAAGAAAACGTCACGAAAATGCCACAAGGAAACACTTTTCTCAAACTTTGATTTATTAATAGATAAAATCAAATTTTAAACATTTCCTTATGGAAATTATTCATGTGGAAGGTTATGATCCCTGGTCCGTGAATAATAGTAAGTAAATATTTACTATCTATCTGGTTATTCTTCTGCGTCGCTGAATCCGTTCTCTTTTTTCATTGGATCAAATTTCGACCAATGAAATCATTTCTGCTTAGTATTTAAAGCATTTGCCGCGGTGATAGACTAACGTCAGCTTTAGTATTTACTGACGAAGAAAGACCATGGCCGCAGTTAAAGAACTATTGGTAAGTACAAATTATGATTTTTAAGAATTTTTTATAAAATAAGAAAGAAAATATAAACTATAAATACACAATCATAATCTGAAAAAATAATTTCTAACAATGTATTACTTTTCGTGGAAACGCATACCACGTTTTTCGACCAGTACTAATTCTTTTCAATTACTTGTAAATTTAATAATGTAATGTTTGATACTTGATAAAATTATTTTCACGACGAAATGTGAAATATGATTTCAGTTGGGAATAACTTTGCTTTTGGATTTCTCCTTTTTTCTAAAGTTCTTTCTTTTTTTGTATTTATATACAGATTATTTCGTTTTTTTTATATTTTGTGTTCAAAGAAGACGTTTTAATCTTTCAGACTTTATGTTGTCTGTTAGGATACATCAGCCTTAGTTACCAAGATGATACGTGTGGTGCAGTATATATCAATCCTATGGAAGGCATAGAAGTAGATCCAAACAATTACCCAAGGTATGTGAACATTTTAAGGGACATGGTCTTGGTGTGTCGGTTTGTTCTTAAAAAATGGCCATCAGATTTAAACTTGAAGAAAAAATGTATTTTATGTATTTTCAATTAATTTTTCACAGATTTTATGTATTCTTAAATTAATTTTTTAATACGCAAAGTAATGTTTTTTCTTAATTCCAGAGAGGAAATAAACAAAGCACTTGAGGAGTTGGAAGCGAAAGATCCGAAACGTCGCTCACAAATCGATTTGGACGCAGCAGCCCAGGAAGTTATAAGTAATCAAGAATTTATACCAATGTAAGTAAATGGTATTGTTTCAACATCAAGCCAATTACTAGTCATAATTCTAATCTCAAATTAAAAAAAAAAAAACATTTAGCTCAGATCGATCAATACAGACAGCATATTTTATTAATTTGTAAAATATTTTTATGTATTTCAAAGTGATTATCTTTACTTTTAAATTTATAAATTCTTTACATGACCCGTATCTTTCTTTTTAAACAGAATTCCTTCTCCTGATTCACTGTGTGAATCAAAGTTTGTCACAGTTAAGCCGAACGGCTGGACATATCTCGACACAAACTATGGAAAATGTTGGATTTTACACAGATGGTGGACAACTCCCATATCATACGCTGAATGCAAGTGAGTACTCTATCTGTATTCTCAATAGACAAGCCGAGTGAGTACTCTATCTGTATTCTCAATAAACAACCGGGTGAGTACTCTATTTTTATTCACAATAGACAAGACAAATGAGTACTGTATCTGTTCTCGATAGACAAACGAGATGAGTATTCTATCTGTATTCTCTATAGACAAACAAAATGAGTACTCTATCTATATTCTCTATAGACAAGGCAGGTGAGTTCTCTATTTGTTTTCTCAAACCAGATGAGTAGTATATCTGTATTCTACATAGACAATCTAAATTAGTACTCTATCTGTATTCACAATAAACAAGTAAAATGAGTTCTCTATCTGCATTCTCCATAGACAAGCCAAGTGAGTATTCTATCTGTTTTCTCAATAGACAAGCGAAGTGAGTACTGTATCTGTATTCTCGATAGACACACGAGATGAGTACTCTATCTATATTCTCTATAGACAAGGCAGGTGAATTCTCTATTTGTTTTCTCAGTGGACAAACCAGTTGAGTAATATATCTGTATTCTACATAGACAATCTAAATGAGTACTCTATTATTTGTATTCACAATAGACAAGTTAAATGAGTACTCTATTTGTATTTTACAATAGACAAGCCAAGTACTCTATCTGTATTCTAAATAGACAAACTAATTATGAGTACCATGTTTTCTCAATAGACACGCCAAATGAGTACTCTCTGTATTCTCAATAGACAAGCCAAGCGAGTATTCTATTTGTATTCTCAATAGACAAGGCAGGTGAGTACTCTCTGTATTCTCAATAGACAAGCCAAGCGAGTATTCTATTTGTATTCACAATAGACAAGTTAAATGAGTACTCTATTTGTATTTTACAATAGACAAGCCAAGTACTCTATCTGTATTCTAAATAGACAAACTAATTATGAGTACCATGTTTTCTCAATAGACACGCCAAATGAGTACTCTCTGTATTCTCAATAGACAAGCCAAGCGAGTATTCTATTTGTATTCACAATAGACAAGTTAAATGAGTACTCTATTTGTATTTTACAATAGACAAGCCAAGTACTCTATCTGTATTCTAAATAGACAAACTAATTATGAGTACCATGTTTTCTCAATAGACACGCCAAATGAGTACTCTCTGTATTCTCAATAGACAAGCCAAGCGAGTATTCTATTTGTATTCTCAATAGACAAGGCAGGTGAGTTCTCTATTTTTTTTTTCAATAGACAAACCAGGTGCGTAGTCTGTCTGTATTCAAGATAGACAAACCAAGTGATTACACTATTTGTACTCTCAGTAGTAATGCTAAGTGAGTACTCTATTTATATTCTAAATAGAAAATCTTAATATACGACAATCAGCACACAAGGCTTGCAATTTTATAAAATATTAATAGAATATATAGCAAATTGAACAAGAAAGACAAATACAAATATATATTTTCTGGTTCATTTTGGTATGTTCAAAACTGGACAAAAGAATTCATTTCGTTTATTAAAGTTTTAATTTAATGAAAGGTCTAAGACACCATCCTGTTATCTTTTTCAACTAGAATTCATCTATGACACCCTTGGTGTAAGGATAGCAGATTTTAATACAATGCATTTACTAGTTTATCCAATATTTTATAAGCCCTTCATACATATAGGTCTTTGTTTGGTTGTACGTTTATTTTGGTTTTTTATTGTTTTTTTTATGTATTTTAGAGTTTTTTGTATCCATTTTGTTTCACAGTTTTAAATAAACTATTTTTACTTTCATTAAAGTACAACCAACGAGATGTTTACTTACTTCAAATTCTTTTGTGTACAGATTTATGTCAGAATAAAATAAAACGTTGTAAAAGACTACATTATGTAATACACTTTAAAATCACATAAAGTCCGCTATCGATTTCATGCCTCCTGGCACTCCTCATGCGAATGTGAATAAAATGTCTATATATATATATATCATAGTTCATTTTATGTATGTTCTGAAACAGTATGAAAACATATTTGTGTTAATAAAACTTTAATACCAATTTTGACGTACAGAATATGGCAGAATGTGCAATTAAAAGCTTATTGTGCTACATGCTAGCTTTGGAAAACTCTATATACGATAACCTCTTTGTGCATTACTAAATACATATCACATCTGTTTTCTCAACATATTTATTCGACATATTTATTTACAGACCACAGACATGTAGGAACCTACCATGTAATTCACGTAACCACAGATGCGTACCATCTAACTTCAAAATATACAAGGCCTGGAGTTGGTGTAGAAACGGAGGTTTTCAATGGAGGAAGTTTAAAATGCCACAGTGTTGTGAATGCAAAAGGTTTAAATGTTAAAGGAGGTGGACAGAACAATTGCTGATTGTTATACAGTGCAGTTAAATGTTAAATATTTTCTGAAAATTTGTTGTAATCTTACTTAATGTTTTTCGTTTTTATTTGAATAAATGACTTATATTTTACTTAAAGTGTCTGTAGATAGATTTCTATACCAGGTCAGACTATCCTGCCTTTCTGTTGTGTGTTATGTGCTCTTTTATGTTATTTTTTTTTGTCAGTTGGGTTGCTTTTATTGATTTGTACGTCATTGATGACCTTTCCTGTTATCTATTTTGTTGTTTACGAAGTTTCTGTGCTGTCGTAATGTAGTTATACACATGTATCCTCGTGGCATTTGTTTTTTATGTTCAATTCTCGTAAGTTTGTTTTGCCTTTGAATTTCGAATTTACGGACTTTTCCCACTGTTCTGCCGCTACGGTATTCTTTTGCCGATATTTTATTCATGTGTTGAAAAAATTGGCAAAGAATATCGAAACAGGATATGCTTACTCTTTCGGAGCACCTGATATCACTCCAGGTTTTAGTTGGGAGTTCGTATTGCCCACACTTTAGTTTTCAGTGTTCTTTGTTTGTATTTCTCTCTCTTTGTCTGTTTTTTTTACCAGTCGTGTTCCTTTTTGGTCTGTCTCGTTCGGGTATTGTCCTCTGGATTATGATTTCGGATTTTGTTTCTGGCATTGTTGGTTCAGTATCTTCCTCACTGGATTAGATAGAGGAGAAACGGTCACAATCCAAAGCCAAGCCGAATTTTGAAAACACTGAAACACAGGACAAATATTACAAAGATATCAAAAAGGGGGAAGAACACACCAAACTAAACAGAATTAGAACAAAACAGCACAAAAAATGGAAACTCCTTTTGAAATAGACAAAATTAAACAAAATAATCGGTCAAGAGTTGCTTACCGTGTTCTGTAAAATTTAAAAAGGATACTATAATGATATGTTAATAAAACAAAGTAACAAAAAGGGATACATGTATTTGTCTGTTGTTGCAGCATAATGCGTACTAAAATGAACTTTAGGCTGTTATTTGGGGGTGTGACTAAACATCGAGTTCGAGTTCGAGTTAGAGTTAAAGTTCGAGTTAGAGTTCGAGTTACAGTTCGAGTTACAGTTCGAGTTCGAGTTAAATTTCGAGTTAGCGTTCGAGTTATCATTCGAGTTATCATTCGAGTTAGAGTTAATCTTCGAGTTAACTCGAGACATTGATTTCTAATGTCATTTATCGAGTTGCATTTCGAGTTAAAATTCGAGTTACGGGTTAAGTTTAGGAGGAGGGAGGTAAAACATTATCTGTATATAGGCTCGTCAAAAGGATACTTAAATTTGTTGACACCCACATACAGATATATCTCTAATTTTTTCAGACACAGAAAAATACTGTCATTTTACCTTATAAAAATAATTTCATTTTACCACATACAATAGATTGAAAACACTATTTTTTTCGTCTTTTTGAACTACCCCCCAAAATACCTGCAATTTTGGACCCCCCCCCCCCCAAAAAAAAAACATTAGGCAACGTGCAGAAACTTTTGGAGAGTACCCCCGCCCCCCGGATTAAGTTATTGTGCGTTGATTTTAATTCCTCGCCGGATATAGGTATCAATGAATCTAAATTGACCGGGGTGTGACTGAACATCGAGTTCGAGTTCGAGTTCGAGTTAGAGTTAAAGTTCGAGTTAGAGTTCGAGTTACAGTTCGAGTTAGAGTTCGAGTTCGAGTTAAAGTTCGAGTTAGAGTTCGAGTTAGAGTTCGAGTTCGAGTTCAAGTTAATCTTCGAGTTAACTCGAGATATTGATTTCTAATGTCATTTATCGAGTTGCATGTCGAGTTAAAATTCGAGTTACGGATTAAGTTTAGGGAGAGGGAGGTAAACAAATTGCCTGTACATAGGATCATAAAAAAATAGCTAAATTTGTTGACACCCCCATAAAGATATCTCTACCCTTTTCATATCCAGAAAAAATAGGCTATTATTTTCGTTTTTTTGAACGCACCCACCAAAATACCTGCAATTTTTGGGACCCCTAAACAATATAGCAAAATCGAGAAATAAATAGTACTAGCCTACGTGCAGAACATTTTGGAGAGTACCCCCCGCCCGCCTCCCCCTTCTTCTTTTTTTGATTAAGTCATTGTGCGTAGAGTTTTATTCTTCGCCGTTTATAATCACCTGGACACCGGATATAGCTATCAAATGCATGTGGATCCTGTATAATTAAAACAAGTTTTTTTCCAAAACTTCCTTAAAAAAATCCGTACACTGAATTATGGGATTTGTGATACAAAACTATATCCTTCAAAATAATATAAACGTTGTGAATAGTTTAGGAACCATTTTATTGTTTATTGTTTTTTTATATTGCGTATTTGACTTGCCTATGTTACTAAAAATAGAGCATATGGGTCAGAATTATCCCAGAAGAAAAGTCTTTTAGAGAAAATCTGGCAAGTTAAAAACGATCAGAAGGACAAGATCTACTTGCGTTTCTCTTTTTGTGGAAATCGTATTACCCGCCTTGGAGTTATTGCCCCCTGAATTGTTGATTTTTAGCTTTTTGTTATTGTTTTTTAATATAAAAATCTTCTCCTCTAAAACTACAGGGCCAATTGGAACCAACAATGGTTATAATAGTTATGGGATGATCCCCTTTAATTTTTTTTATCTGGCGTGTTTGTCTGTCATCCAAGATTGCCGTCACGGCCCGATATAATTAAACTTAGGACCCTATGGGGAATACAATTTGATGATCTCCTCTGAAACTGCTGGGCCTATTGGAACCAAACTTTGGTGAAAAAGTCCTTGGGGGGTCCCCTTCTAAAATGTGTCTGTTGTCCCCGACCTTCAACCAAGACAGTTGCCGGAGCTAATTATAGAAAAGGGGGAAGGAAATTTTTAAAATATTTTCCTCTGAAACTATACAAAGTCAACATCAACCAAATTTTACTTTAATGATCTTAAGATGGTCCCCTTCCAAAACGGTGGCAGCTAATTCCGACCTCTGCTACCACGGTGGCCTCCTCTAAATCCACTGGGCAATTTGGCCTAATTCATCATTAGGGGTGTCCAGTTTCAATATTGTGTCGAAGGATGCACCGAACCAATAACATTTAGTGAACAACCATTTAACTTCAAAAGGGGTGGGGGGGTATGTTTTTTTTTTGTGAAAAAAAAATATTCTGATTCCAAAGGGAAGGAAAAAAAAATAATCATTTCGTCCCGATCGGACAACAAACGTGGCCATCGTGAGCAATTCTTGTTTCTCATTGGTTGATTAATTTTTTTTCTTTTCTGGAACTGCGTAGCCAAATGGAATGAAACCTGACAGGAATCATCTATTGGAAGTTCTGCACAAAGTCTCCTCATTTTTTCCCGATAGGACCACAAATATGGCCACCATGGCCAGTTCTTGTTTCTTATTGGCTGATGTATAAAAATCTCCTCTGAAATCGCTTGGCCAAATGGAACGAAACTTGACAGGAAACATCTCTGGGGGATCTTTACAAAGTTTCCTCATTTCGTCCCGATCGGGCAACAAACATGGCCGTCATGGGCAATTCTTTTTTCTCATTGGTTGATTAAAAAAAAAATTCTGGAACTACTTGGCCAAAACTGTCAGCCAAACTTGACAGGAAGTATCCGTTTGGAATGTCTTATGAAATGAATCTTTTACATCCTGATTGGACGGCAAGCATGGCTGCCATGGGCAATTCTTGTTTCCGATAGGCTATATATATTTATTCCGATATAAAGAAACCTTCTTCTCTGAAACAGTTTGGCCAAATGAAACGATACTTGACAAGAAGCGTCTGTAGGAGGTTTTTTACAAACTTTTCTCATTTTTGTTTATATCATGTGACAAATATGGCCACCATGGGCAATTCTTGTTTCTGCCAGGTGAGCGATACAGGCTCAGGCCTCTGAGCCTCTATTTAAATATGCATACATGTACATATACACAATGTGTGGCTACTCAATACTGTGTGGAATTATGATTGTTATAATAAAATACAAAGTACAGAGAAAATGATGTTATATTCCATTTCTTAAAGAATTAATATACAAAAACAAATTAAAAGTCCTTAACATATCAGAAATATGCAAATGTTTTATTATAAAAACAAATTCATAGTATATACCAGTTTTATTTACTGCTAGTGATTTCATAGGAATAAATACACCTTTTACTTTCTGGGCATTGCTAAAAAAATTTCTGATTCGACTTGGTAAGAAAAAAATAATTTGGTTTTATTGTAGTCGAAAAAAAAATTGTGTCCATACTTTGAAAAAAAAAATCAAACCAAAATTAAAAAAACCATACCCCCCACCCTTGAAATTGAATGTTGAAAGCTTATATATGCTCCTTGCAGCCTCTAGTTTGTTTGAAATATTGTCTGTAGTACAGAGTACTTGTAGGCTTGATATGTCGTGTTCATATTTTTCTAAATTTGGGCCAAATATAGTGTGTATATACCTCCGTCCATATGTTGAAAATCGTATGGTAGAATCTGGTTGACTTGTTTTGCTAGGATTGATGGTCTACACCCGGAATAAAAGAAGGCTTATATTCTCATTGAAATTTTATTAAAAAATTAAAAATTACAAATTATTAGCAGATGAAGCACTCTAAAGACCCACGTAGCAGCATTTTATCATGTGAACTGTGCCAAAATGTCTATTGAACAACACTTCCAATTCGTCACTGATTTCCGTATTAGAAAAAAAAAATTGTACCAGGAACAAGTGCCTTTATCTTAACTCGAACTGTAACTCTAACTCGTGATGTAACTCGATAAATGACATAAGAAATTAATATCTCGAGTTCACTCAAACTTCAACTCGAACTCGAATTATAACTCGAACTCTAACTCGAACTTCAACTCGAACTCTAACTTTAACTCGAACTCTAACTCGAACCCTAACTCTAACTTTAACTCGAACTCGAACTCGATGTTTAGTCACACCCAATTGACCGCCTCCTCATGCAGGGCACATGAAAAGTTTCCGATTGCGTTTCCTCGCTCGCGCGTTTTCCTTTTCTCTTTCTCCTTATGTCCCACCAACGAATGTGGAAGATACACACATATAGTTTTACTCTTGTCCATTTAATTATGTTAATTATTTCCGTAAAATCACAAACTGAAAAAACCTGATCCCGCCAATATCCGAAGTACGTGTATTTATATTGTTCAACCCGCCTTAAAGTACTAGTATGAGGTCCTCCCTAAATCGAAATGCATGTATGATTTTAAAATGTTTTTTTCAAACCTTCCTTAAAACCAGAGGCTCTCTGTAGGCTGTAGCCGTTCACCTGGTACTTTCAGAAGTATTGATGATTAACATATTTTCCCATAGGATCCAATTTTAAAATATGTTCTGCGCTGGTGGCCATATTTTTTCACAAATCGGAACAATATGAGCAATCTTTGTAAAGGGCCTTTCATACGCCATTCCTGTCACCAGTTTGGTTGAATTTTCTTCAGTACTTTCAGAGGAGTTGATAACAACATGTTTTCCATTAGGGTTCAATGTTAAACTATGTTCTGCCCTGGCAGCCATGTTTTTTTACGAATCTGAACAAAATGAGCAAGCTTTGTAAAGGACCTTTCATACATCATTTCTGTCAAATTTGGTTCAACTTCCTTCAGTACTTTTAGAGGAGTTGATGATTAACATTTTTTCCCATAGGGTCCAATGTTAAATTACGTTCTGCGCTGGCGGCCATGTTTTTTGACTGACCGGAACGAAATGAGTAAACTTTGTACAGGACCTTCCATACATCATTCCTGTCAAGTTTTGTTCAACTTCCTTCAGTACTTTCAGAGGAGTTGATGATTAGCATGTTTTCCCATAGGGTCCAATGTTAAACTATGTTCTGCGCTGGCATAGTTATGAATGAAAAATGAAGGGATATGGGGTAAATATACATGAGACAAAATCCCAAAAATACATGGTAAACAAAGCAATGGAACAACGCTTTTATTGTTGTTCTTCATCTTGAAGTCACCGTTATTTTGAAATTTTTGTTATATCAATATTAATAACTAACAAAATTACAGTCATTTTTGATTGATTGGCTTTTTGATGTTTTCTTCATATCGTCGATGTACCGTATATATGTAACGAAACTTAGCAACGGTGTACAACCGGCGCACCCGAGACCATCGGTAACACCGGATACATTTAAAATTGGATGGCTAGGTATGTCTTTTTATGAAAAGCAAACGGGTCAAAATTTAATTATATGGCTTTTCGTACTTGACAAATCAATCAGCTGAAGTGATTGTCTCGGATGCGCTGATTGTATACCGTGTTAAATATCTCTCCAAGATTGCCGTCACGACCCGACATAATTAAACTTAGGATCTATGGGGAATACTATTTGAAGATCTCCTTTGAAACTGCTGGCCTAATTGGAACCAAACTTTGGTGGAATAGTCCTTGGGTGGTCACATTCTAAATTTTTGTCTGTTGTCCCCGACCTTCAACCAAGATAGTTTCCGGAGCTAATTATAGAAAAGGGGGAAAGAAATTTTTTAAATCTTTTCCTCTGAAACTGCAAAGTCAGTATCAACCAAACTTTATTTTAATGATCCTTTGATGGTCCTCTAAATCCAATGGGCAATTTGGCCTTAATCATCATTAGGGGTGTCCAGTTTCAAATTTGTGTCAAAGGATGTTCCGAACCAATAATGTTTATAGGAGAACTTATATAAGCTCCTTGCAGTCTCTAGTTTGTTTGAAATATTGTTTGTAGTATAGAGACTTGTAGGCTTGATATGTCGTGTTCACATTTTTTCTAAATTTGGGGCAAATATAGTGTGTATGTATCTCCGTCCACATGTTGAAGATCGTATGGTGGAGTCTGTTTGCTACACCCGAATATCGGCATCGCTACATACAAAAAATTTGTATCTTAACTCGAACTTTAACTCGAACCGTAACTCTAACTCGAAATGTAACTCGATATATGACATGAGAAATTAATATCTCGAGTTCACTATAACTTCAACTCGAACTCGATTTATAACTCGAACTCTAACTCGAACTTCAACTCGAACTCTAACTTTAACTCGAACTCTAACTCGAACTCTAACTCTAACTTTAACTCGAACTCGAACTCGATGTTTAGTCACACCCGTTATTTGGACATTTTAATTTAATGAGCATCTATTGTTCGTTGACAATGGAATCATGAAGTTTAAATCGACGAAATGTGCACATCCTGTGTATCAAAATTGGGTTCAAAGAATTTCATTTTTATCACTGAGCTGATGGCGCTGCTGATGGGCCCCAAGTCCCTGAGGGTATCTTCAGCTGAGTTGCTAGTTTTTCGATACTAGCCCGAAATTGTTACAATTGACTATTAAAAAATTATAAGATTTGTGAAAACTAAGCAATGTCTCCTTCGCTCTGTCTTTAGCTGTACCCCTTTGGTCATTTTGGCATTTTTGAATTTGCTCTTCAACTTGTTGGATTGTTGTTTTAATTTGAACATTTTAGGCCTTGAGCACAACTGATGAGTCATAAATGGACGAAATATGCACATCTTGTGCATCAAAATTGTCATCAAAGAATTTTAATTTTATTATTACAGATGCATTGTTACAGTTTTAATACCAGATCGTGGTTAAAAAACAGAAACTAAATTTACAAATAAAAACAAGTTTATTTCTTGATGCAATACATCAAATTAAGATTGTGTTTCTGTTCAAATATTTGAAGTGAAAATGCGAACTTAAGCCATGACTTTAAAAATACAAACACATAGATGTTTATTATAAACATTGCACTTCGATAATGAAACAAAAATGAAGTTGTTTCGTTCTTGCATTATTTATGCATGAATATATACCACTTAAATAAAATTTACTTTCCTGGAATAAATAAAAATACCAAAGAAAATTTGATTAATGTGTTGTATCGGAATTTGTGACCTTCGTGAACTTATATCTGCCGATATTAAACAACAAATTCTAAATTGTATAATATTCTGGAAATATAGCAATTTCAGTTAAAATTAGGTGCAGCATTGGGCTGTAAAAAATATATGTGGTACCCGACTATAAAACGCACATGAGATAAATATTTAGTGAGCCAGTCGACACAACAATTTTCCGATAAATAGCGATAGCTGAAGTGTATAATGTATGAATTATAAAGTAAACTTATTAATAATTCCATTAAAGATTTACATAATTTATAAAAAAAAATGTTTTTCTGTGATTTTTTTAATCAATATGAAAAAAAATCTGCTATCAGATTGATATTTCAGTCATTACTAACACAAAAATATGACTCTCGTTATCTCAAAGTTAAAGATACTCTCAAAATAATTCGAGATAACTGTAATTTCGAGATATCAGAGTAGATATAATATACAGTATTTTCCTGATACCAAAGAATCTCTTTGAGATATCAGGGGTTTTGAAATAACGACATGATTTTCAGTATTCACAGAAAAAAATACATGAAATGTTTTTACATAATCAGTGTTAAATCTAAGAGAAACAAGAATCTAAATCAATTGAAAGATACTAAAATGCTCAACAAAGTAAAGATATGTTTCAATATACAATGAGAGTATATTTATCCACTAGCGTCCAATTTCTTCACGCAGAAACAAATTATTGGATCATTGATACTTATCATTAAGGATAGAAACTTTTTGGAAAAAAAAATTAAGTAAGACATTAAGATTGTTTGGATATAAAATTTTGGGTGTTAAAATCAAAACTAATGCCTTCACATTAGTTATCCAAACGAATAGTAGCCGTGCACATTATCACATATATTGATATTAGTGAAACGTATTCTATATAATCTACAATGACAGTATGATTTTTGATATTTACGTGGAAGGTGGGAAATACTTATATCCACTGCTATAAACATTATTATAAAGACACATACCCTAGAAAAGATAAACAAGTGACTGTCAGATAAGAAATGTACGGGATATGAGCATTCAGATTGATAGTGAAGCAATTTTCCGACATCGCTGTTTGGAGCCGACCACCCGTCTGTCCCTCCAAACGCCAAACCTTTACAAACGCAGTTACAAAGATAATAGTTAAGGTCAATTATAAAATACCAATAATTAAAGACAGTCAACCGATATCCCTTCAGACGATTATCTCCCCTTTCCCGAAGCAAGCGTCTTACGGGATTGGTATGGCCTTCCAACATTAAAACACGTGAAATATAAAAAGCATGAACTTTAAATGAAAAGAGCCCTGTGTCACCCTCTTTATATAAATGTTAGTGATAGACACATTGAAATACGGTACATATGGTAAAGAAATAATACGGTGATCTTATAAATTCATAGACTCCAAAGTTTCCTTATTGCTTATTTTAGATGTTAAGAACTACGGATATTTATAAAAATTAAAATGCGAACAAACCCAGATAAATGTACTGTTTAACTGTACTTTTATCAAATGCCTCAATTTTACTGACAGACGAATGGGCGAATTTCAAATATCAACTTATGAATGAATTACCCCATTACCAAATCTAGAGTCAATCTGAATAATTGGAATCATTGGACATTTTGAACTAACAGATTTTGATTAATAATGTCACAGTTTTGTAAGACACGTCTTGCTCAATCTTATGGACTCTTACCTTAACGTGTACAACTTCTTCCGTTAACCAGAACAAATCGGTTTCCCCCTTCTCACCAAGGGGAGAAAAACGTAATTAACTCAACAAATTTTAAACATTAATTCCTAGAAAAACTGTTCAGATCGTATACCCTCTAAACAAAAACTACAAAAAGCCAAACGCAATTAAGACGAAAAATGATATTAAATTTGATAAGTTTTCATAAATTTGTTTCATAAAGTTTTTGATTTTAATACATTATTCAATAAGAAATGTCTAATTCTATTTGAACCATTTTTTTTATTTCAGCATTTTGTATAATATTTCATTCAGTAAAACTAATTTGGCGCAACTGGGTATTTTTTAAACTGGTGCTTATGTCCATTTTCGGGTGCCCCAAATGTCCTTTCAAAGCTTTAAGAAAATGGTACAAATGTCCATCGTCCAATCTATGCGCAAATTGTGTCATTCAACATAACATAGTAAGTAGTTCTGTATTGTGATATCAAGAATTATGGGGAACTATAATAACTGAAAATATTTGTCTATTTGAAAACACTAACAGTAGTCTATTACAAGTAAAATAATAATAAAAATAATGCAAGAACTCATTTTACAAATGAAAACTAATGTTTTAAATTATGTATCTTCTTATCTCTTGTTGAAAAATTACAAGCATTCAAAACATAGCTTCATTTGTATTATCAGTTGTTACAAGTAAAAGGTTTAGTCAATATTAATTCTACATAAAAAGGTTAACAAAGAAATGTCTTTCTAATTACATGAATTATACATATTATAGAAATGGAGCCACACAAAGATAAACTTTACATAGTATTCCGAGAGTTTCCGATTGTATAAAATCGAGAAAGAAATACATGTAAAATATCAACCCACGTGCCGAAGCTTTGAATGATCTTTAGTTCTACAATTTAAAACAACCTATTGGTCGTGGTTGAGTTTTCATTTGAGCTCTAATTTCTGTGTCTGTGTGTGAAACTAGGAAAAGACTACAAGAACAGTCTGTGAGCTGATAGTTTTTCTGTTCTAACTGTTGTTATTTTCTAGGTTAATTCGGCAATGAGAATTGCCCGTTGTGATCGTGTCTGCATTCCCACTAAGATAAGATCCGCAAACGATACAAAAAAACCTACATTGAAACATGATATCATTTGTCTAGACATTTAGTAAGTACTTTCATAATAGTTATTTGAAGTTTAAAGGGATGCATGTCAAAGAATTTCAAAAGAAACTTGTGCTTAAAACCAAAAGTAAAAGTATTGTAAAGACGAATAACTCGTTAAACCTTCTGTAATTCTCGGTTTATTGGTGGAGATCGGCATTCAATATAAAAAGCTTGTGTAAGAACGTACTGTTTACTAATTTACTATTTTGCATTCAGCTGTATAACGTAATACTTTCCGTCGGTAAAAAAATCACAGGAGAAACAACCAAATCACGATGAAAGTTGATAGTAAACAGGTCGATCATGCTATATACAACAACTATTTTATAGCTATCTTAACCGCCGGCTACATGAAATTGAGTACGACACTCAGGTGACTTTTTGCAGGAATTATGTTCATGCTCATATGATATTAATTTCTTTACGTATTATGGTATTTACGGTATTAGATGTGGTAGTCGAATACACCTTTGTTTTATATAACTCCTTGAATATCTCGTGACATCGTAGGGAGTCTAGGTATTTAAACAAAAATGATATGCATTTGGGCTTAATGAATAAACGTTCGGTTGATTTAAACTCTCATAATAATCTTAAACAATAAAACCAACAAAAATAAATATAAACATGTATAGTATACGTTTTTCCTTTTTGGCCTTCATTGTAAAATAAAATCTTATTTTATCTAACCCACGGTAAAATTATATCTTAAATTATCTTACCCACGGTAAAATTATATATTAGACTACCTTACCCACGGTAAAATTATATATTAGATTATCTTACCCACGGTAAAATGATATCTTGAATTATCTAATCCACGGTAAAATTATATGTTAAATTATGTAACCCACGGTAAAATTATATCTTAAATTATTTAGTCTACGGTAAAATTATATCTTAAATTATCTTACCCACGGTAAAATTCAAAGATATGTTTTTATAGGATCTGTGGTAAAATAATATACGTTGATTGGTACAATGTAGCTTCAATAAAATTTTTTAGTTTACCGTTAATCACAATAATTTAAAGCATAATGAATGCTACAAAACATAAATCAATGACCAAGGGACATGATTCTATTGTCTTCTACTTGAGCCCAAAGGCCTAGGCCAGAGTAATGTCCCTTGAATTTAGCATTAAACAGTCTGTCTGATATTATATTTATATATGTTCAGTAACCCTTGACCATAAATCAAGTATTTTATTTTGTTTAAATCAAATCTTTTGGATTGATTTTTCACAGACATAATTTGTTAAAAAGATGGTTTAATGCATGTGGTATAAGGTTTTGTTTTTAATAACATGGGATTGTAAACACATTGTTGCTTGATGCATTTTAGATTAGAATGAAATATTTATAAACTAAATACTCTTTAAAAGATACCTAACAGTGTTGATAAATAAATAATAAACTGGTTTAAAAAATATTTAAAAAAAGTAAAAATAAATAAATACATCAGTTATTCAAATTAAAAATCAATATACTTACAAAAAGTTTAAAGTAATAAAAAATATCATTACTCCTGTTTACTGATTTAGAAAAAGGACACACAGTTAAATGTTTCTTTTTTTTCCGTCTACGTCTTGTTGTATGTGGGTTTTAGTAAGAACAATGTTTATAGTACCCGGATTATGACAGAACATCATAACAAATCATCACTCTTTTCCATGGAAGAAAATGAAACAAAAGTTTTAAGCAGTAATTGTGTAGGTATCTATCTGTCTCAAGATTAAACACACTTTTTAGTTTCGGTATGCAGCGTTCGACTCAATGAAAATAAATTCGATGTGCAGCAATTCCGAAGTTTGCCGATAATTACCGAGGTCACTGTCATTACATTGTGATATTTGGGATAATCATGTGGTCAATGATTTTTTTACCGAAATTTAAGGAAGTTACTTAATAATTATATTGGTAAATGACGAAATCATATTCTGGACTTCCAATATTGATATATTTATAATTAAACTATAAACTTGCACGACACCACTGTCAATCAAACTTATCTACATGATAAACTTTGAACAAAATCAACAATTGTCCTTTCTAACAATCTAAGAAACAACATACTTAAACATAACAAATTAAAATTCTGATTCACAAATCTCGTTGATTTGACGAGAACAAATACAGGTTCTCTCCCTTTGATAAGTTAAAAACATGTGCACGTGGTAACACATACATATATTTATACTTAATATGAACAATGTAAAAAGACGCTTAAAATATCAATTTTAATATCATTATAAATCAAGCGTTGTTTGGACCCAGTGAAGGGAGATCTGCATATTTGTCTTATTTGCACTTATTTAATACCGATACCACCCATTTCATTTTAATCATTTTAAAAAATTTTGTTCGATAATGAATGAGAAATAGTATATATGAGACACTTTAATGATTGTTTTCTTTATTTAAAACAGTAATAAAACCTATGATTACCAGAAAGTAATAACGCTGACTACCATGAATGTTTGTCAACTTCAACAGTTTGGGTAAAAAAACAATATTAAGATGTTCCAAGTGGCTATGGATAAAAGAACTAAGAAGAACAATATTTTGCAGATTAATTATACAGATCTCCCCTTTATGGTCATTCATTTGCAGCTACTGGTAAATATCAATAATAAAAATTGGCGGTGCAAAAACAACATTTCAACAGTTAGCTTGTAATGTTAATGTATTAAATCTCGTTAGATTCTCTACGTCTTGCAGAAACCTGAACTTGTTTCCTCACTTCATTGTGCTTTGTTTACGCTAACTGTGAAACAACATTTTGATCCAGTCGTCGTACAACTAACATGTGCGTCCATCTTTGATATGAACCATTACATCACTTGTGTTGTAACGCCATCTAATGTTCGTTACGTATTTACAGCCACTAAATTATTAGAAGTGGGAGGTGACGACGACGGAGTATGGTTTGCAGATCGTTGTTCTGAGTTCTTAATTGTATCAGTTGGCGAGACCTTTGTATCTGGTTTTCCATTTTCTACATGTCCACTGTTTGGTATAACTAAAATGAAATATGTATTTTAATTCATGATTCACATTGGTAAATTACACGACATGAGCCATAGAAAGTTATATCAATCGTTCTATAAATAATAATCCAAAGCGATATGAGAAGTATGGAACACGTTACAACAAATTCTTTAAAGTACACCAGTGAACGATGAAAGGTCAATGTAACTTAACGATCTACCTTATGTCTGCAAAGATAATCCTCAAAAACATGGTTGAAACAAAATATTCTTTGATAGCAATTTAAAAGCACTTTTGCTGCATATTTCAACAATCTATGTCGCATCTAGACTGAAAATATGAAACTTTGAAAGAATAAACCAAAACGTTACAATTCAAATGAATAAACTGATTTAAAGGTGTTGAACAAAAAATCCAGAAATGGAAAGAACTAAGAAGGAGAGAGTAAATCTTATTTTCATACATATGTCGTAGTTGTATAACAATATAATTCATTGCCAGAACACTAATATTTATAACTGAACTGATGATACCCTCGATGGCTTGAGTCACCAAGCAGTGACGTCTACTCACAGATAGCAATACGCATGCTCTGATAGGAATTTTGATATTTTCAATCACGCTTTAAACTGTTTTTCGACAAGAAATATATCTGTACCAACATGATCAATTCGGACTAACCCGACTCGCTTTTAAGTTTTTTAGTTTACGTGCTGTCTTGTTCTGTTTAGTTTATGCATGTTTTTTTCTTTCAGTTGTACATCATCGTCGGAAACCCACGGCCGGTCGCGCTTACGCTTTGCTACACTTACCCCCTAGAAACGCGTAAGCAGGACCGGCCATGGATTTCCGACGATGGTTATACATGTATCCTTGTGTTATTTGTCTGTTATGTTGCACTCTCACGAGTTTGTCTAACCTTTGGAATTCAATTCTTCTCCCACTGTATCCTTTTGACGATATTTGTTTCTATGATTGTGTTTTGTGCTCTTTTATGACATTTTTTCTAAATTAATTTCTGTCAACTGCAAATTCTACAGTCAATTCATATTTGCATGTGTGTGTGTGTGTGTATTTTATTTTAATTTTTTGTATGGTAATTCTGCTGTGCTATAATGGTAAGTTATGAGCCCAGAAAGATGAGTAAAGTACATTTCAAATCTCACAACTCCATGTACTTACAAAAAAAAACAATTAAAATCGCATGATCTTCTATAGGAATGAAAGTAAAACGCTGAATTATGTCAAGTCGAAACCAGAATAAAAAATAAGATTGAAAATTATGACCAATTAGGTTCCGTAGCTGTGAAGCATTCATGATGGTACCCATAAAACGTTTTCCTGTATTGGTTTTGTCGACTGCTAAAAATTATGTTTTTTCGATGGTAGTTTTTATGTTATATCTCAATGCCAACCTTCCGATTAAAACAAATATTTTATTTATTTCAACATATAAATCCCAGTAAAATCAGTATCTTATAATTTTAAAGAATTTACCTACCAGTCATGGTCAAACCTTTGTCTTGGAAAGTTCAAATCCTATGTGCAAGACTTGTCAAAAAACACAGGAAATAAAACTTGGTATTCCAAAATCAAAGTAAGGTCCTTGAGGGTAATAGAAACCCTACTTTTAACAGAATTTTCAAAGGTATCAATTGAAAATTCCAAATAAAAAATTGTGCGAGCACCCCATAATCACAGGGTAGGTCAACAATGTTACACCAATCATTTAAAACCATCCAGTGGGTAGACTTACAGACAACAATACTTTAAAAGAGTACAAAACAGAGACAGATTAGAGATACGAGAGTCAGGATATTCTGACTTGATATATATACTGAAAAGTGGCTGGGTTAAACTAACTACTGAATGATCGCAGCTCATACCATTGAAAAACAATGTCGACAATCATGGGTACAATGTACATGTAAAACATTTATATTTTCAATGTGGCCGTACAACACCAATAGCTGAATGATTGTTATGGCATTGTTCACCTTTCCTGTTATCCATTTTGTTGTTTATCTAACGCTTATCAAACCTACGTTTTGAATCCCTTGCGCGTGACATTGGAGGCGAAGCTGATACTGAATTAGGGTGGGTTGCAGTTGCCGGAACATTCGTGGAATTTGCAGACAATCCCGCCGCTTTTGGAGCCATGATCAAACTTGTTAAAGCTGTAGCACTTCCTTGAGTGTCTGAAATTGAACATCATGGACGTAATTAAGGCATTATTCAATTTTTGGTATACAGAGTTGGCATATGTCAAAGAATAACTCTAAATTCAAAAAATCAAAATGCAGAATTAAGAACAAATTCTGTCTGTCCAAGTTAAAACGAAATTAATACAATTTGTATGGGTTGAAAAAGAAAAAAATATTTGAAAATTAAAGCTACAGTAAATAAAGCACTATTCATTTCATGATATATAAGGAACCTATATTTTTTTAAATCAAAATGAAGAGACAAGTTTTTTCGAAGTTGCTGTGTTCATCCAAAGTAAGTTGGACATGAAAATAACTTTAATTGGTAAACTGAGATTAACTTTTACGTGTACATACATGCATAACAATGTCAAAAGGGCTCACAGAATGTTTTACTCAGAATATTTAGTCTACATTAAGTATCTGAAAGTTACAAAATTTGATACATTTAATTAAAAAAAACATTAAGAACATCATATGTTCAGTAAATAAAACATGACTTAAAATATAAAAGAAAGAAGACTACAGAGAGACAAAGGCAATACATGTAGAATTGTTCGAAGTTCGTAATGCGGTCTCCACTGTCGGAGTCGAATCTGAAATTATAGAAATCCCTTTACCACTTTATTGAGACCCTAACTATTCAAACCTATCAAAATCTTTCATTTATTAGGTTAATTATCGCACTTGTTCAACTTTGAAATTTTGACATTAAATTTTAAAAAAACATTCAAATATGCATTTTTGTACAAAACTGCAAGAACTATTTTATGTGTTAAATTATATAGTTAATTATAAAACGTTATCTTATATACACAATGATGCATAAAATGCACTTAATTCGTGCGTTAAATACGATTATTAATTATAAGTAAAGTGCAAAAAGGCTATTTTGTTCATTAATATTACATTGTGTTAATAACACATGTGACTTCAATGATAACTTCGTATAACGTCACATATACATAGATAATGGTCAATTGTTTATCAGGAATACTACCAAATGGAAAAATAACATTACCATTTCCTACAATAATGGAAAATATAAGACCTTCTTTTAAAGTAAATACAGTTTTGACCTGTGTTATTTGATTTTTTTTTTATCAAGTTACTTTTCTTAATTAACTTTCATATACTTAATTGTAAATATGGAATTTTGTAGTTTCAATCAGTTGCTATCGTCTAGGCCTGTACGTATAGAGTCTATATTGTTCTATGGTGACCCTTTCCTATAGTATTAATTACTGTTCATTATGAAATGGATAGTTCCCATAAAGTACCACTTCATGTGGACAATTGGTTCATAAGATGTTTTATACTGATCAATCAAAAACAATCAATATCGTCCATAGCAACATGTTGATTGTCTGATCAGAAGAACATGTAATAGTTCTGTCTTTGTAAGATTCCTTCACCCTTATTTTAATACATGATGCTCGTTTAGCGACTGATGTGGGCAGTTTGTCATAACTTCCTTTTGACAAAAACAGGTCAACTAAAATATTTTTATTTGCTTTTATTGTTTTTGTTTTCAGCATTATAGGCTTTGAGCACAACTGTTTAGTCGTAAATCGACGAAATTTGCACATCTTTTCAATCAAAATTGGTATCATAGAATTTCCTTACACTACAAATGTTTCAAATTAAAAAAAAAAAACCTTGATACTGCAGTTTAACTCAAGCTTGATTCATATACACAAATACCCAATATTACTGTTTGCATATTTTTAATTGACAGAAAAGTTAAATATGAAATAGCAGAACTCTACTAAATGTCCAAACAGCTTCCATATCCTGTAACGCTGTGGTTCAGCTAGAAAAAATTTAAACGCAAGTTCTAAAATTCAAAGTTTTTACTATATCTACTACAAGAACTACAAAAGCAAATGATCAAATTTTAATTGAGAACAATTACATTGAGAAGCTACAAAGAATAGAAGGAAAACAAAAAAAACAAAAAACAAAAAATAATGCTTTTATAATCTTGAGAAAACAAGACACGTTGTACTTTCATTTGACACATTATTTGGCATTTTGTACTAGAAAGATGAATTTTACTTGCTTAAGTGGGTACAGAACACCTAAGGGAGATAACTCTTTAAAACTCAGTTGAACGTTTTATTCACATACTATTAGTTCATAGAAATCAAGCTTCTCAATGATCAACATAAGTGTTTTAAATTTTTTAATTTTTTTTTTCAAAAGGTCAAAGTAAAGATTTCGTCAAAATTTTAGGAAAATTAAACGAGCCAAATCTATTTTAGTCAAAGTGTTAGGTACCCCTAAAGTATATCATTTGAGCGGTGTTCGGTTGGTTTTCGTATATATTTATATACGGGTTCTACGCATAAACCCAATACCAGACTTTTCCCACTCTGTATAACTTGAAAATAAACATTAAACATTTTGACTGCTTTCTAATCTAATATCACCGCCCGTTCCTATAAAGTTCACATACATTTCTTAAAACTTAAAAGCTGATGTTCTGCGGCGTAAATATTTGAATTCAATCAGAAAGGTAATCTTTTACAATATTTCTAAAAATCTTCGACAGATTGCAAAAAAAAAAACAAATGAAAAATGTTATAAGAATTACTTTGATTAAATTTCTAGTCCAAATTATGTTTTCTGAAACAATCATCAATTACAAAAGTCAATATTAATATGTATGTAAACTAAATATACAGCAGTGTAACAAATGACAGGTTCTTTATAAAAAAGGTACGTGAAATGATATTTTCAAAATAACTATATGAATTTGAAATTTACAACAACAGGTTACAATAGTAAATAAGAGAGTATTCAAAGCATGAAAGAAAATGTATAAAGCCACGGTAACACAAACATAAAGGGAAAACTAAGCGGCAAGGCAAGGGAAGGTCAAATAGGAAAGGATTCTAAAGACTATAAAAGGTCGTAGGCAATGCAGGAAGCGGAAGTAAAACACATAATGTCATGTTCTGTTGCGGAATAGTCTTCAATACTAACCAGATGCCTTAATTTCAGTTACTTTTAGTGGTGTACCGGGATTGGAACTTATTTCCACGAGTCTAGGTGGAGACTTTTCAAGATTGGATTGTGGTCGGGATCGGGGCAGAGAATCCTCTTTATCAGTATGATTTAACATCAACATCGGAATACTCTCCTCTCCATTCCGGCCTAGAGCAGAACATTAGAATGTTATTGTTAACGATGCCATGCACATGGAGTAGTAACAAGGAAACATATTAAGAGCAGAGTAAACGTAAGCAATAAATTCTCATCCATACCCACCAATATTTATCCGTTCACATTTGTTTTTCACTCTTTTCTTTTCAACAGAAAAAAATTCTTGTTTTCAAAGTAGAAAAATGATACAGAAACCGGGTTTTCTTCTTATCAAAACCCCCATCCGCTTTACATTGTATACAGATGAGAATCTTAAGATTTTTCACGGTCTTAATGAATAATTTTAGTGCTGATATATGACTGATTCAAACAAATTTGAATATAAATTATAGGAAATATTATATAATGAAAAGATTATACAGAAACTTGGGGTACAGAACTACTCCACGTATGCATACCACACAAACATGTTAAGTATATGTGTAACATATATAGTGTAAAACACGGAAAGCAACTATGTATACAGTTATTTACGGCAGATATGAATAGATGTTAGTTTTGGTCCAAAAGCTATGGTTAAAAAAAGTTATGCCAAAATAAAGAAAATCTTCTGTTTCCGATAGTATAAAATTAATGTTTGTATTTAGGCATTTAAAAAAATCAAAGCGGTTTAAATCTGTTATATACTGAGCTTTTCCTAACTTTAACGGTGCCTCTTCGTAAAATGGCCAAACTAAATTGTAGGAAGTCAACGAAAATATAAGTATCAACTTGGTTACCGGAAACAAATGATGTTTAATACAGACTTATATATATGGTACATGTATGTATCGTAATAATGCATAACAAATTATTTATCATTTCCACAGTTTTATTAGTGATATAAAAACAGGATCATTGTTAGTTAGACCAAAAATTATGTTTAAATTGAATATAAAAATATCTAGCCGATAACGTTTATTCTAATGTTAACGAATGCATAGCAAAAACCATCGTGTTTTTATTTGTTATACTAGTATATACATCAAATATGCAAACAACGATATCATGTTTACTAACCATAAATGATATAAGAGTTTTAATTATGTCATGAGTAGTATGTTAACTGCATTTACTTTTAACAATAAATTTATATATAATGGTGCAATTTAAAAAAACTTTTTTAAATGCAAACTCTCAGTACTACAACAATACAAGATCTTTGTAACAAAAGCTGGTACCAGTTTCATAAACATTAGCACGACTATGATTAGTCGTAAGTATGATCTGATTGCGTTATTCTATTGATGTCCTTCATTTTAGACTCGATCTTGGTCGTACAAATGTTTGTGCATGAAACTGGGACCTGTCCTAAATTATTTGAACGGCATAACAAAAAGGAGGTTACCTAAGCTTAATAATTATTTTATTCATGCTTAAGCTCTGCGTTAATAATACAGTACACTCCTCATTGTGTCTGACGTTTTTGTCTTTATCCTCCGTTTATGTCAAATAAATTTGTTCAAATAAATATACGTTGCACTACATACAATCCTAATATCACAAACTTCTTATTATCTCACTTCACTTTTGATGGTCTCTTAAAAGTTGAAATTACGATGGTCATATACCAAATTTATACATTGTCGTAAAATACAAGAGTCTATTAGTACGGGCCTTAAAAAAATTGACGTTTATCAAGTCTGTCAACCGTTCTGCGGCGAGTACAAATATACTCTATATTTTCCGATTATGTAAATATATTGTTTTTTATCCTGTAAAAGTAAAAAAAAAAATCTATTATATAGACAAGGCATGGAAATGAAAATATTTCTAGCCAATTTGAAAGCTGGCGTCTTTGGTGCATAATCTAAGGAAAGCATGGCGTTATAAACACTGTGGATCTGTACAAAAGATAAGGACAAGAGTTCTAGACCATTATACTTTGCTAGAAGCAGAATATTGAAAACAATAAATTTTCCAGTAAACAGACCGGTTGCAGTGTAAAAAGGTATTGCCGTTCTACTGTAACAAGCTTTCTGTCTTGATACCAATAATCAAAATGCAGTTAAACGAGTGCTTGAAGCCTGGTTGTAAATAGTCATATGTTAAACGAAGCCACAACATACATTTTACTCTGTTTCATTGACATTTATAACTGATCGATAGTTTTTTTTATACATAGCTAAAGGTTCCGAAAGCATTACCTAGAGTTCCTGAAAAAAAGTGAGCTCGTCTAATGACTATACATAAAACTATTTAGTAAATGTTGAAAGAAGTCTTCAGTTCGGAAATCCGGTAACATAAACACCAAATCACTAATTAAATGAAATGAAAAGAGATTATTATATAGAAAAGGCAAATGTGTTCCTTTTGGTAAATAGCCAGAATCAATAAGTAATTACGTATTATTTCATGATGAAAGCAGTTGAAATGACTTTGTACTTAAAATCTGCAGTCATTGCAATTCTTTATGCATACGGGAACAAAATATTCACTTTATTTATATTACAGCTGGTCGCTCATCTGTAGTCAGGATGGACGGTATTTTAAAGTACATGAACTATTAATTCCATTCAATGATCAGTAAAAAGTGTGTCGCCAGTGTAAACGTCTGTATTGCAAAAAGAAAATGGATTTACAAAAAATGTTAGTAGAAGCAGTTAAAAAATATCAATTACTGCATGCTTGGGGAGACAAAATCATTCATCGGGGCACAGAGGGGTCTTATAGCATTCACCTTAACTCAACACAGAGTCTCGTTAAGTTAAAAGTGGGATTGTCTACACAGTGATAGTTCTAAGTACAATACGTTCAGATTTGATTGAGTTAGATACGTGAAAAAGGTTATCTCTATTTAAAACAAGTCTCAAAGGGATTCGGAAGATCAATAACTGGTATTTCGGGGTAGTTGTGAAACGTAAAAGCTACTTTGAGAAAATGGCAAAATATTATGAGACCACGAAATATTTTCCATCCTGTTTGTCGAACATTGGAACCTTTTTTGGAAAAGAATTTTAAAACTTGCCTATAGAAATGTCTCAATACTGCATGTTTGCTTCATGAATTCGTAATTTATAACTGTAGTTATCCTGCAATCAAGCCATTTCCGGTCTATTAAAAGGGGTAGAATAAATTTTAGTCGTATTAGGTCATTGACCTAATAAAGTCTACTGGTACATGTTTACATGAAGAGCGCGAGGAGCGTAGCGAATGTACCAGATGACGTCGTGGCGTTTCCCGCGTTTTCACTGTCGTTTAATTTCAACTTCAAACGTAAGTTAAGGGATTTTACGCATCTAAAGGGGATTGCAGAATAAAGACAAATACAAAGTCATGTCTTTTACGCAGGTCTATTTTCATTTAGAAGTTAATTTCTATTTTCAACGTGATTTATCATGTTAAGTTTGTGTTTTTTTTTTTTTCGAGAGTGCGTATTAAATATATGAAGTTTTGTTATAATTGTGCTCTAGTGTCTGTTGTGCATCATAGTTCTCCCATCCTTAATAAGGCACAAATCAAAATTATATTTGTTTGCTGCAGCCCTCCAGGCCCTCCAAAATCTACCGACCCAAAATGTTTTATTGACCTTGCCAGAGAATTTTTTTTAATTCCTCATTTCAGTAGAGTCACATTAATTATTTTGTTAACTGAGTTCATGAATTAAATCATCAATATGATTTTTTTTTAAAATGCCTACCTACCTATACAGCCCTCTTAATTATGGGTCGGGCTACAGCAAACAAAACATATTTCTAACCTTGACTAACCTATATATGGATCGAATCATTTCCCATTGGCTGAATTCTGATTTGTCGTAAGAGGTTGATAAAACTGATAAGCGTTAATATGGAGAAATAATATCCCTGTCTTAAACTTTAAAACACGAAAATAAATAAATAAGTAAATAAATAAACTGTGTATTTTCATTTAAAAGAAAGCCTTTTTAGCTAGGTCAATATATTTTGTTCAAAATGGGAAATAATTCAGTAAAAAAGTATTAAATGTGTTAAATCTAACAGCCCAAAACCACCAAAAACACATACATGTACAAGTTTAACTATTTAAAAATAAATTCAATATGTCAGTTAAGTTTTCTGAAAATGGAGCATGAACTTTTGTGATAAACACAAAATAAATAAAATAAAAATAAATTAATAAAGGTCAAAGTTAAAAAAAACAGAAGGCAAAACTTGTATATGTAACATATATATAAGTTATGTCATAAAACCAAGATCAAAAAATCACCCTCACTAGTAAACAATTTTGTCTTGAACGACCATTCGTGATTGTTTCTCTGTCTTGACCTCTCCCTCTCCAAAGAGTTTCGTAAAGTATCAAGAGGACAAGATCAATACAACATGAGCAAGACCGGTCAAAATCAGTTCATTTTAGATTAATCAAGAACTCAAATCAATTTACTAGTCCTGATTTGAGTTCTTGATTCCCGGTAAGGTTATATACATTTGACTCCTTGTTTCAACTACTGACCGGACCATCAAAAATATTTGTTAACAATAAGAAGTGTGAGTCATCAAGTGAAAATACTGTATAAAGTATTATCTTTTGAACAAGATATTACTTTGAGATGTCAGGAATTTTGAAATAAAAGAGAGTCAAGTGAACATAGAGTTTTTTTGTTCTGTAAATTTGCTTTGCTCTGAAAAAATTACAGATAAGGCAAAACAAAACAGGGAAAATCAAAGAGAGTCAAGTGAACATAGATGTTTTTGTTCTGTAAATTTGCTTTGGTCTGAAAAAATGACAGATAAGGTAAAACAAAACAGGAAAAATCGTTGAAGTCCAAAAATGTTTTACTAGTGTCTCCAAGCTACAAAGTCAGTGGTACCTTACCAACAATTTTTCCAAATGGATAAGCACCTGTCGTGAACAAAACACACTAACATATAATGTCTATATCATTAGAATTCTACAGTACATTTAATGGATATCTACATTACATTAATGAAATTATTACATTTCTACATTACATTAAACAGCTTAATATATTTCTACAAATGTTACATTTAAGAACAAACGTTACAGTTAATTGCACATGTGCAGCAAAGCATGGAAATATATATTAATGCATATACACAAGCAAAGGTGGGGTGAGACTTTAGACGTATAAACACGCGCTTACTTTATGAAATTATATGATCACTCTTTGTATAAATCTTATCTATTGAAAATATACTGATCTGTAATTTTACTTGTGCAATATTATACTTGGATTTGTGCGATATTGCAAGCGACGTGACTGGGTTTTAACATATATATGTGTATTTCTAAATATGCAAGTGAAATTCTTTTGGTGCTTCTACTCGGCTAATACGAAATATAAGTCCAAGATGAAAAGAACATCCAGTCTAAAACAAGACGAATTAAACCAGCTGATGAATTACGGACAATTTAATTCCATTCATTATCATTGGTTGAATTTATTTACTGCCAAATTTCGGACCAATCGTACCGTTTTGCTGTGCAATCAAATATTGCCTTTGAGGCTATCCCAAAACTGACAAGAAACAATGTTTCTTAATATAAATGCGAACAACATATATTAAAATCTATCAATTATAAAGCCATTTACGTCTAACGAATTCATTGATAGAGAAGTAACTGATTCGTTCCTTAATGATGCTCGCTGGTTATGTTTTGGTTTTTTCTTGTCAGATTTTCGGAATCCTTGGGTTTTATCCATTTCTTAAACATGTAATTTTTTGCCCATGAACCCCTACTTTTTCTTTTATAATTCAATCATATATACCTTAAAAAGGTATTTGACAAAATTTTATGAATCCTTTTTATTTTTTCATATATCTTTGAGAGATTGAAGTTGTCAATGCAAAGACAATGAAAAATCAAGAGAAAACCCATTTCCTGCAAATTTTCAAGGCCTTGTAGCTCTAAAATGAGCACAGGAACCTATATTTCTTTCTTGCTTATTTGTTTACTATTCATATGTTCTCTCAAACTAAAACACCAATTTCAAATCCTATTTATTTCCTATTAGACCAGCGATCATCCTTAAAATATCAGCTACTTATTACTACCACGTTATGCACATTATTGGAAGAACTGCATTGGATAGATTTGGTCTTTAAACAGCATCATAATTCTGATCGCTGAAGCTTGAAATGTTTCCGTAGTTACAGTCGGGAATTTTCACGATTTTTTCGGGAAAAAATCAGGTTATTATTTACTTATGATTTATTGATGACTCTGAGTTGATTTAAAATGGTTTATTATGGCGATGTATGTTAAGTAGGTGAAAATGACGTTTTAAAATGATTTACATCGTACTTTACAAGGATACCATTAGAAAAAAAGATCTTATGAATGGGTAGGGTAAGAAAAAACATCCAAATATCCAAATTCTAATTTTTTTGCCAGAATTATTTTTACAGTTCTTAACTATATATATTTTGCAATATCTCATCAATCAAAGCTGAAAGTTAATCAATTAGGAGAACATGAGGTTTAACACTGATAACTTCTTGTTTACTGGACAGCTGTTGTTTCAACTTTCCATTAACCCTTGTTTGAACTTGGCTCTATACTTTGATCGCCACTTCAAAACACAAATGATCTTTTTATATATTATGTTTGATACAAACAGTTCGAAATAAAAGGAGGAAAACCTATCTTTATGAAATTTAATTATAATAAATGAAAAAGCATTGACTTTGAAAAAAAAGTTTGTTCAAGCATCGTCTAATACGAATTGGCGATACCGAAGTGTATTTGGAATATGAGATAAAGGTGGATATAAGTAACTGCTTGACATTTTTTTAAAGGTTAATAGTTTAAAACTAAGGCGTATACACATCTTTATGAAAACACTGTTCTATGAACATATTTGTTATGCTTTGTTTAACATTTTTGTACTGATTTTAAAGCATTCCTTTCAGAAAATCTGGGGACATATATTTCACTAACCTTATTTGAAACTCTTTTATATTAAAATTTCAGATATCTCAACATAATTTATCGGTCCTGAGATTACACTTTACACTACACATACCTCTTATATCTCGAAATAATTTATCTCAAATTATTAAAAGTTATGAAAGTGCCGTCAACTTGAACACATATCAGGGGTCAACTGTACCTCAAAGAAACGCATATCTACGGCATCAAAGGAGGAAACATAGCTGATTGTAACAACAATTTTTTCACCCTGTATTTGCTTTAAAGATGACATTTAGACAAGAAGAAAATTGGCATCACCTCATTTATCAAGTATTCCTCTATAAGATCTAACATCAAACATCCGTCAGATCTTGGATAAATGGCTTATAACACTTATTTACATAACCGTATGATCCCTACAAGATTCAGCAACAGAAGGTCTAATAAAAAGGTGAGAAATATTATTGTTAAACATTAAAGAAAAGATATATTTTTATTTTGACGGAAAAATTCACAGAGAAGTTGATAGATTTTTGAAAGATCCTTCCTAATGCCGGTATTACCTTGATGTGCTTTCACAGTATATGATTAAACTGTGAAAGGTTTAAAAAGTTTTTTCTGAAAAGATAAACATAAATATTTGTTATGAAGCGCAGAATCATGTGCAATTTAGTATAAATAGAAAGTGATGAACAATGAACTCCGAAGAGGAAGTTTTCACACGAAGTCAATTTTAGGACTGTAGAAAAATCGAAATATTCCTTTCGTATCCCCTTACAATATTCATCTTATTATCTTAAAACATTCTTTATGGCGTTTTCTGGACTGATGAAGTCGCCGTTTAAACTTAAAAAGGGGATTTCCTCAAATTTCAATATAATAGAGGGATAGATACGTTGTTGGCCTTTTATTAATGGCTGACAAACTGATTATTATAACAACAGCGATGTACATTTATTCACCAGATCGTTTATTTTAACATGCGACATTTATGGACCAACCATTTAATTTTACATTGGTGCAAGGAATTTGAAAAATAACAGGCTCTAAAATTTAGTGAAAGAAAAAAAAACGGTACTGATATTATGTGGAATCGCATACATGTGTAGCAGTGCGTGTATATTTTGAAAAAAAGTCGGGTAAGTTTCCACATCGAAATAGGTCCATGGATGCCGTTGAGACTATAATAATCAGTCATGGTCTAAGATGTGAGATGGGACAATTCCGCCCGAGGGTTCACATTTTCCAGTCAGAAACGAGGCTCACATGGAATATGACTGTCCCAAACACATAGAAATGTGAGAAAATCGATCCCCAACCCCAACCCTTTAAAATAAAATGGTTCTTCTTTAAATTATTATCTCCATATATGGTAAACGTGCACACACTTATAAGTATACAACGTGTAACCTTGCAAGGGAGGTAATCTTACAAATTATCTTAACATGTCTATTTCAGTGATAGCAAACACGGACATTTCTACAGTCCTAACTTGACACAGTGAAGATCACATCAAACTGCTATATCAGGCATAGAACCAGAATTTTTATTCTGATAAAAATACTTTATTAAAGTAATAAACAGAGAACAAGAAATGTGAGTTTCTACGTTATAGACAAATCAATAATTATATATGAAATTATTCGTTTCATTTGATTATTATTTTTTCTTTATTAAATTGAAATGTTTGAGCAAAACTGGTTCCATGCCTGTTTCTACGCTAACAATGCGAACAGTAGTAAGCTTCAGTAAGGTTATATGATTGGGTAAGGATGTTGTGTACCGCATTAAGACTAGCTAATGCGCATGCTCCACACTGAGGTACATTTGACTTACTACGGAATGGGAACATTTCCTGAATTGCACCACCTTGTGCTAAATAAAGGGAGACAATAAACAATCAATCATTAAAAAGGGAGATAACAATAACAATCAATCAAGAGGAGATAACAAGATCAATTTAACTGTATACAGACAAATGTATGAATGAATTCACCAGTCCCGAATCATTATCACCATTTTATTTCCATTGCTAGGATAAATTTCGCAGAGAACACGTTTCAAACAAAATAAATCTTTAAATAAGTAATTACGAAAAAAATAATTCTTTCAATATTTACTGAACTTATCAAAAAATGGTTCAACTGAACTAGCTTTAGAGATAAAATTGTTTTCTAGTTGGATTATTGGTTATTCAGAAATGGTAAATCATTCAAAATAGTCTTTCAATTCTGAAAAAAAATGGATGCAAACAAAACTTAACTACATATCTACCATAGGTCAGAAAAAAATATAATACTTATGGTAAAGTATAACGTTTTGTTCTATAACGGGGTAAATTTAACATGCTTTATATAAATATATATCTATACCAACTTTCTTGACCATAACGAATTGTATCATTATTCTAACACACAACCAGGTGTGGGTGTCTTAAGTTAAGTATTATTAACGAACCCATAGTTAACTTTCATATTCTATATGGACTTAAAGTTTTCATGCACCCATCCAACATACAAACTTATTGTATACTAACATGACTAATGGAAAGATATTGGCTTCCAATTTGAATGGTCATATAAAACAGATTTGTTTTGGGAAAAAAATGGATCAAAAATTAAAAATAATACCTAAAAAATAATTAAACAAAAATACATTCAAACGATGAAATTTAGTCCTGGCTTAAGTTTAGGTTTTATCTTTAAAAAATATAATACCGTCAACGCTAACTTCTGTGAATGCAAATGAAAAATAGTAATGATTTATCTCCCTTATATCAAAGTTACCAAGGAAGGTAATTGTAAATATATGCATTTTGTCCTTGCAAAATGGAGGGAATTTTTATACCTCCACAGCTAACTTGATCAAGAACGATAATTGACTGTTTCATATCACCAACGCGTTCAGTATGACAGAGTTCTAAAAACAGATACTACTTAAATTGCTAGAAATTCAAATATATAGGTCATATTGACTTATATGCAAAGCATCTAGAAACATATCTAAAAAATTAACTAACACATAACAAAATAACCCTGAATATGAGTTAATATTAATCCCTGTGTGACTGTGTCTTGTATTTTCATTTATTACACCAATGGTTTCTTTCTCCGTACACCAGTCACGAAAAAACATTTCTGGTAAAAATACGAAAGTTTTTTTTTATTTATCGAACGCTGAAAATTTCTGTTTACTAGAATGGAAACAAGGAACGTGTCAAAGAGACAACAACCCGACCAAAGAGCAGAAAGTAGCTCAAGGCTACCAATGGGTCTTCAACGCAGCGAGTAAATTCCGCACATGAAGGCGGGCTTCAGCTGGCCCCTTAACAATAATGTATACGAGTTCAGCGAAATGGACGGCACACTAAACCCAGAAACATTCAAATGAACCAAAATTAAAAAAACACACAGATTTTCTTAGTTTTGAGGCAATCAGTCTCCTGAATCGATTTATCTTTGCTGGTGTTTGCTTCACTTCTGTGTTTACAATATTCTCTTTTCTCTTCAGTGATTCATCAGTTTTAAATGGTTGTTTATATTTCATTCGAAATCAACTAATGAAATAATTTTATTTCATAAATTTGGAGAACTGATAACTACTGTTTTCCTAGTTAAAGTTTAGCTCACACGTCATCCCGATGATGAATATGACGTCATCCTGTATAATCCTATATCTGCGTTTTGTCAATTTGGTTCAATCATATTTCTAATACAAATCCTCTTACATTAAAAGCTATGGATTTTGAGACGAAATTGCTGGTTTAATATCGATTTGGAATCTTATTCCCTGAGCCAACTGGTGTAATGTTTTATTACTCCTAAACATACTTAGGTTGTCATGGTTACGGATATTCTTTATAAAGCAATTGACCATATATTACGGAAATTCGTTTATATAACGTCCTAATAAATGATATTAGCTGTCGTGCCAGAAAATGATTAGTCTGATCAAGGATGTACCACGGACTTCTAACGAGTATATTGTTTGGTGAATGTCCCAACAAGCAAAATGATGCTGACAATATATTTATTAATCTATTGCAAGAGACTTCGAATAACAGCTTTTATTCTATATTCTGAAAACATGGTTTGTTGTGATAAAAAAATCCTTTAAAAACTACCTTACCGCGCCAATACGACCTATTTCTCCAATTATAAATTGTGACACTCAGATATTATATCCTCAATGTTTGTGTGTATTCAATTCAAATTAATTACATACAAGGATCGCTGAAAAATCCGCCCTAAACTATTTCCAAATCTCTTTCAAGGGTAATATTTGCTCGAAACAAATCTTCAATTATATTTGTGTGCATCTGAAGTGGAGTAATACACTCACTTCAAGTGTGAAATATTTTATCGAATCACATTCCCCGAATTTTGAATTTACTCAGCATATAGTAAAAATTTAAACATAACTGATTTCTACGTATGATGAACAGCAATCCCTAATAATAGACAAGCATTAAAATAAAAATGGAATAATATTGATAAAACACAAACTGAAATGATTTTTTTGTTAAAGATAATATTTATCAAAATGAAAACCTTAACATGGCAATTAAAAAAAATCTGATCAATAATAAACAATTAATTACGTGGACAATAACCTGATATTAATTGTTACTAGGTATTAATGTAGCAAAGATATAAAATAAAATATGTCATTACCGTGAAAAACGACAAATACTGAAATATATCTTTAAATTATAAAAAAAAAAAATAATAATAATAATAATAACCAGCTGACCAAAGTTTCCCCCCCCCTTCATTTCTACAAATTGTTAGTTCATTTCTACAAATTGTTAACATAAAGTTGTTAACATAAAGTTGTATGCATGTTTATAATTTATTATTTTTTATACGAGAGTCGTCTCCATGTTGTATAAATTGTTTACAATAAGAATGTATCAGCCCATCGATGTTCATCTATGTTAAACAGAATGTTAGGAAACTTGCCAACATCATTCATTGTTAAATTATTAACAGTGTGGGAGTTTTTGTATTGTCTGGGACGATACATAAGGGTAATTCCTTTTTAACTGGAGAACTAAATCAAAGGTTTTTTCATGCTCTGGGTTTCCAAGAGTCAACACCTTTTTATTTTTACTTTTTCATGCTCGTGATCAAGGCCATATTGGTCGAAACATTGGATGATTTAAACTTTTTAGTTTGGTTGTTGTTTTTTTTACGATTTTATATTTGGTTTTGTTAGGCTTGTGTACATTTAAGTTGTTTTACGCCCCTTTTGACATCTCAACATTTCCAATTATTTTCCTTGTTTTCTATTCTTTATTGGCTGTTTCGCAACATACTTAGTTTTTTGTTTTTCCATACTATCCGTTTCGTGTTGTTCTTGGTTTTATACTGGCATAAGTGTCGGATAGCATCACATCGGATAGCATCACAATGTTATGCCAGAATCGCAGGAAATTCTTAATGGTAATCTGACGAATCCCCCACAACTTCATTTCATGCAGTTGTCGTATTTGTTCCTATAACAGAATTGGTGTATTGTGGTTTTATGCCATTGTAAGACCACCTTTTTCCTGGCAACAAGATTTTACTTTGTCAGTGAGAAACATTGGTCGATTTCCTCTCTTGACCAAGTTACCCAAGGGAGATAACAAAATAGCCTCCCTTTTGCACTGAGGTCCTAAGGGAGACACGCCCAGTTATTTCCCTTTGTTACCTTGGTTAAAGGAGATATTTCACCAATGTTTTTGATCAGAATTGAACACTCTTCTCCAGTAGATTGATTCTTATTCACAACCTCAGTGTTGACACCTTAGTAATCATTACTAAAAATAGGTGCATGTCGACTTATTTTTCATGCTAATGACTTGTACCCTTCAGATCTCCTCTATACAATTGAAGAGAAGCTTCTTTGACGGAGCCGATAATATTAATATTTCCCATTATTTCTATCTACATAATGCCTTTCTACAACATTCTTGACACCTGGTTATTAAAAAAATGATACATCATGTAGTGCTAATGATTATCCTCATAATTGTATGTTCTTTTTAATTACTAACACAATGTTATTTGTTTTCAAAGATGAAAATGCGTACATCTCTAACATGAGAAAATAGACCATTTATATGAACAATCCTGCCACTTATATGAAAATATACATGTAATAATGCATTCACGCGAATGTAATTTAAAATTTACAAACTGTCATATCATATAAATGTAAGGACGTATAATGGGTAAGCGTCCATTCCACGGGAAAACAACAATTAACCATATCATCATGGGTTGTAAACGAGTTTCCCAAATGGCAGTTTGGCCACACTGGTTTGAAAACACAGAAGAATGAATTTGAACATTCGTCTTAGATTGCAGCGTCTCAGAACTTCAGTTAATTGTATGCTTTCCAAAGACAACTCGAATTGGGAAGAGATCGTTTTTCAACGCAAAATGAGAATAAAGCTGACCTAAAAATTAGTTCAGATATAAAACTTTCTAGTGATAAAACTTCATGACCTTGACTTCAATTTCATGGTTGAGTGACGTGCGTCACATTTTTATGATTAAGTCCCTTTCTTAGCAAATTTTCATGAGTTATATACGATTTATATTTCTTTTAATATCAGCTATACTTTAGCATTATAAATTAAATTTTCAAAATTTTTGGAAAATATTCTGTCATAAAAAAAAAACACGTTCAGACCTTTTAATTCTAAAATGACAGCCAATAGATAATTAGCCTATAAACCAATTCTTAACATTCTAACATAAAGTGAAAGATCACACCGTATCATTAGAATGTTTCCAATTTCTATAAATAAGTCACTGAGTTAATGATTCAAAGATCATTTCACATATATATCTTGTTAGCAAAGATCAAATATTCATACAAGCTGTCTAATTGACTAATTAGATAATTGCTTTCCAATAACATGAACTGGGATATAATTTTACGTTTTCAATGAATTCTCTGAGGTCTCATATCTTTGTAGTGGCAGACCCAGTAACAAAGCGACGACCTTTTAAAAGCAGACAATTAATTTACATTTAAAGCTAAATGGCGAACAGTTATCGTATTTCTTACTTTGAGGCTTTTAGTTGTTGCCTTATACAGTGTCATATATTGTACACCACTACAGGACATTAGATTATTGTCTTCGCACATAAGGAAGCAACCATTTGATTTTAACGGGGGGATAGGATAAAAAATTTGATCCTGCCTATTATTTTTGTCGAAATTTTGGTCCTGGATTTCATTTTCAGCCGCTATTGCGGTCGAAATTTTTCTTTTCATTTACACCAAAACAATTCCTGATTGACACATGTCCTGCATTTTTTGACACCTAAAGTGATCCAAAATCCTGGTCGTACCTTTTTATTTCAAATTTGATCCTAGCCCCACCCCACCCCCTCCCCCTACAAATGCTACCTTACATACTCGATTTTTGCGATTTTACTTTGATAATGCGGCCTCGCATAAAATTATTTACACACACACACACATATGTATATATATAATATTATTTTTCGGTGAAGATTAATAAAATTATATGAAAAATAAAAAAATATGAATTTCTGTACATATCATTGAAACGACTACCGCATGTGCATTCGCGATCGGATTTCTCGTTTTTAAGTCTTCTATACAAACGAATAAAAAGCTCGAAAATGCTTATCTAATAGTATTTCTTATGCCATGAAAATATACAAAAATGTTTCTCTACAGTCCTTTTCTAAATTTTTTGTAGTTCTGACAACAAAGAGTATCGCGTAACAAACTGTCAAGCATCTTTATATCTTGATTATACAGTCAAGGTTATATAATGAAAAAAAGTATTCATTGAAATGTCATTTTAAAACTTAATATACAAGACAAACTAGTGTTTTCTTAGTTAATTAAATTATCATAAACTTTGTACTCTACATTAGATTAAGTATTATCCTAACAACCATACACACAAACAATATAGTGCAACATTACATTATCGACGATCTACTAACAATACAAATTTCTTATATAACAAAAAATACGAACTACTATGGTATATGATACATACCTATTCTGTTGATTTTTACATCTAAAGCTCCAGGGTGGTTGTGTTTTATAGCATTTACCCTCCTTGCTCCTTGAGGACCACCACCTCCTGGTACCCCTGGGGCTTTCGGTCCCTTCGGTCGTGGCTGCTCAACAGGCAGTACACGTCTTCGTTTTTTCGGCAATTTGGAACGAGCTTGTGTATGTGAGTAAAACAGAGCAAAGTTGCTGACAATGACGGGAACTGGTAAAGCTATCGTAAGTACACCAAGCAGTGCACATAGGGCGCCCACAAACATTCCTACATAAGTCTTCGGAACCATATCACCGTACCCTACTGTAGTCATGGTAACAATAGCCCACCATAATCCAACTGGAATACTTGTGAAATCGTTTTCGGGATTATATTGTATTCGTTCCGCGTAGTATATAAGAGCTGCAAACACAACTATCCCTAGAACAAGGAAAAATACCAGTAACACTAGTTCTCTAGCACTGGCTTTGAATGTATGAATAAGAATTTTAAGCCCCGAGGAGTGCCGAGTGAGCTTACACAATCGCATAATACGAATGATACTGAAGAATTCTAGAATGTCACTTTCTTGTTTTAATTTTGTTAAAAGAAAATCTAAATAGAACGAAAGCGTTGCCACTATGTCTATGATATTCACAGGGGCTCTCAAAAACTCTAATTTATACGGAGCTACTATTAGTCTTATAATAATTTCGAATGTAAACCAAGCGTTACTTGCACATTCTATATAAAAGAAAGCTTCATGAGGTTCTGTTTTTAGTTTTTCAATCCGCCATATTGTCTGACCGGAAACATTCACAGTTGAATTTTTCAAAATAGGTACTCTCATTTCCGGGTGAGTCTTAAGACAAAATGACAATATAGATGTTACAATAAAAAAGACGGATACTACTGCTATCACCTGAAACGAGAAAAAAATAATCATATTTATAAACATTCTGTAACCTTTTCTAACATCGGACTCGGACGTCTTTTGAACTGTTTTACTGTGTTAATCGCTGTGTGTTTGTTTATTCCACATTGGCTAGAACTATAGGGGGAGGGTTGAAATCTCACAAAATATGTTTAACCCAGCCACATTTTTGCGCCTGTCCCAAGTCAGGAACCTCTAGCCTTTGTTAGTCTTGTATGTTTTTTGAATTTTGGTTCATTTTTATGTTTCGGAGTTTAGTGTGCCGTCCATTTTGCTGAACTAGTATATGTATTGTTGTTTAGGGGCCAGCTGAAGCCCGCCTCCGTGTGCGAGATTTCCTCGCTGCGTTGAAAACCCATTGGTAGCCGCGAGCTGTTTTCGGCTCTTTGGTCGGGTTGTTGTCTCTTTGACACATTCCCCGTTTCCATTCTCTATTCTAGGTCTTGCTAGATTATGGAATATGTTACTACAACATTTTTAAACAAAAAAAAAAAAAAAAATAAAAACAAAACGAGTCATAGTACTGAAGAAGAAATGTCTCATGCAACATTATTATTTAATAACTACTGCTAGATTATGTCGTATTATAAATTATTTTATAACGTAATATATCATGCATGTAATAATGTATATCTAGCTGTCAAAATGGAGATAATATATACATTTAGTGAAAGCGTTTTGTTTAAAAATGCAAAATATCTTCATTTTCTGTTGGAAAACACACCATCTAGAAGACCAAAAGAAATTATATGGATTTTATCAATTCTCTCGAGTATTTTGCTAGAATAAGTTAACGAATACAACAGCTAATGTTATTGGTCAAAAGGTTTATTTTGATGAAATCCAATATTTCGTCATTACAGCTTTCCGAACAACGGTAAAACTAAAGATCTATCAGAAAATCCTCAACAAAAAATTTTTTGTTTGGCTCAAGGAAAAACGAACAAGAAATTTATCATAAAGGCGACCAAACTCGTGATAAAAATGAACAATACAAACTCCTGTAAAGCCAGCAGTGAAGTGGGACAACTAAGTTGGTTTCCTCCTACGCGTATTGCACTAATTTGCAATTCCCTAGAAAGATCACTTTGGTAAGCTCTAGACCCCGATCGAAAAAAAACCGCCACAGTGGTCTCGTGGTAGCATGCTTGCCTTGAATTCGGAAGGTCACAAGTCGGGTCGTACCAAAGACATTAAAATTGGTATTTGCTGCTTCTCCACCAATCACGTGACATCCAGGAATAAGAGCAAAGGACCTTTCGGCTAGGAGTTAGTATAATATGTCTGGGAGAGGTAATATGTCTTTCCGCGGACTGTTATCCCTGAGCTAGCACGTTAAAAATCCGGCTCAACCTGCCGGTATAGTACAAAGCTGGTTTCATATTCATATCATATCAACATTTCTCGTCTTAATAATTGCCACTGGACGTTAAACAATAATTCATCTATACAAAGGAGCAAAAAAAATCCATTACATCATCGTTAGTATGCGTGCGTGCACATCTACTAGTATTGTGGATAAGATTTGTTCTGAAAGTTCAACTGAAAGATTGAAATGACAATACAACATCATCAGTGGTCATAATGGTAATAACATTCAACTTCATAAAACATTAGATAAATAATCAAAGCATATTGGCAATTAAACTGCAAAGCATTGCCTCCATTATCTTAATTAAATAAACCTCCACTTAATTTTATGCCAAATTAATGTTTTGAGCTTCTGTCAGCTCTTATCTTTATTGGAGTCATATAATATTTAATCATCATAAAAAGCTATATTCGTTTTGTTAAAGATATTTGTTTGTTAGGCCTTGTGTAATTTACATGGTGGAGTCTTGGAGCGGAGTCTCGGCGGAGTGTAGCTTTGGGGTAGAAAATCGTCCTTTTTGATTTTAAGCAGGGTAATAAACATACTAGATCACAGTACTGAATTTAATCAACTTGACAGTATCTTAACTACGTAAATCACCAAAATCATTATCGTCAATAAATACGTGATATATTTCACTGGCCAAAGACTCTATATGAGTTTCTATATGAGATATTGTAATGTGGCTGTCATTGATGTTTTCATCTTAAAAGCTTTAAACACTGAAACGTACGAAACACAACGCATGTTTGCAAGTTCCGGATGGCCCCTACCAAAAATGCTATAGCGGATCTCCCTTGTGCACAGCTCTATCCTGAGACAGTTTTGGCTTTACCCCCTATTGGTAAATTTTTGTATTTTTGAATTTGCTCGTTTAACATTTTGGATTGTTGTTTTGGTTTTAAACATTTGAGGCCTTGACTTGAGCACAACTGATGAGTTGTAAATGGACGAAATAAGCACATCTTGTGCATCAAAATTGGTATCAAAGAATTCTATTACTATATATTCATTATTATACTAATTCGCTCTGCATTACTGTTCGTTGTTTTTTAAGTTTGATATACGGATTCAATTCAGCGGGAAAAATCATTCAAACCGTTGTAAAAGAGACTGCAAGGGACAATTAGAAATGTGAGCACTTTATACAGTGTAACAGTTCAAATTTTAAGATATTCCCACAGTGCCTGTTATGAACAGTTAGTTGTCTTTAATATATAGATACTTCTTGAATTTTACAAACTGTGTAATATAAAACTACGTTCGACAGACAGTGGCTATACTATGTAAAGGTTTCAAAACGTACAATTAAAACAAAATATTTTGACCATTAGAGTTTGGATTTTAATATTTATGGTTAGGGAGCAACCATTTGATTTTTATTGGGGGGGGGGGGGGGGGGGGGGGGGCTAGGATAAGATTTGAACTAAAAAGGCAGGAGCAGGGTTTTGGCAAAATAAAAGCACAGGATCACTTTAGGAGTGAAAAAAAAATCAGAACTTGTGTGTCAATCAGGATTTTTTTTTTGGTTTAAATGAAAATAAACATTTGGCCGCAATTGCGTCCTAAAAAAAATTCTAGGACTACAATTTTCACGAAAAAAACATTTGATCCAAGACCCCCCCCCCTCCCCCCATAAAATTAAATGGTTGCTCCCTTAGACACGCTATCTCATTTCCACACCTACAGCTGTGTTGGCTGAAAACAATAAAGAGAACTACAGATATTCTCTGTACTGAAAAACCCTCAAATAAAACAATTTTAACATGCTTTCCTCTTCAAAACTAATAAAAACCCAATATTATTAAGTTTATATAAAGGAGAAAGAACCGAACGCTTCTCAAATAAAATCCGTTTCTAATGTATGTAATACTAGCTGCAGTGTATTCGTTTTTTCCATTAGAAGTAGATTTTCATTAGATCGATGCTCCCAGCGTCCTTTCTTATATCTTCCTACTTGAATTGACAATTTCCCTGTCAACAACGGTTGTCGTCTGCTTCAAAATTAATGGCAGCCATGTTTGCTTGAGTTAGTTAGTATGCACGCAGTGCCGTTAGATTGACAACAACCAATGTATTGATTCGGTTTTCCAGTTGATGTAAACACACTTGTATCGCCAGAAATATTAAATTATCTATTTCTTTAGAAAGATTGAATCAATCTTAGGAAAAACGGCATATAAATAAACATTAAATACTGTGACTTTTGACGAAATCAATATCAAGCATGGGGAGCAACCATTTGATTTTAGGGAGAAGGGGCTAGGATCAAATGTTTGATCCTACCAATTTTTTTCGTCGAAATTTTGGTCCTGAATTTTATTTTCATTTAAACCAAATATTCCTGATTGACACAGGACCTACGATTTTTTTTCACACTTAAAGTGATCCGGTCTTTTTATTAAGTGATCCGGTCTTTTTATTTTGCCAAAATCCTGCTCCTGCCTATTTATTTCAAATCTGATCCTATCCCCCCCCCCCCCCCCCCCCCCCCCCCGAATAAAAATCAAACGGATGCGCCCTTACAGCATTGAGAATCTAAAATATGTCAGACTGTAGAAAAAATGTCGCTGGAATGATGATTAATAACATAGTTACTACATAGCCATTGTTATTTCCCATTTCTGCCTCGGAAGATTTGAACAGCTTTGGTATCTAAATACTTCATGTATTTTGTTGTTTCTTCATCAAAGTAAATGTCTTATTGAGATTGCAAAGACTAATAATGACAGACTAGTCGAACACGACGTCATTGACAAGACAGAGCACTAATTTTAAAAGTGACAAAAATAAGAACAAGAGGCTCAGTGGGCTGAGCCTGTATCGCTCTCCTGGCCACTTTTTTTCACGGACAGGGAAGATTTATGCAAACTTTGTAAAGGACCTTCCATAGATGCTTCAAAACAAAAATCAGTTCATTTGGCTTAACGATTTCAGAGAAGTTTTAAATTTCGACCAATCAGAACATGTAAATGCTCATGACGGCCATTTTGTTTCACGGACCGGGATGATTTATGCAAATTTTGTAAAGGACCTTCCATTGATGCTCCATACCAAAAATCAGTTCATTTGGCTTTACGGATTCAGAAGAGAAGAAGTTTTAAATTTCGACCAATCAGAACATGTAAATGCTCATGGCGGCATTTTTTTTCACGGACCGGGATGAGTTTTGCAAACTTGGTAAAGGACCTTCCATAGATGCTCCATACAAAAAAAAACAGTTCATTTGGCTTTATGGTTTCAGAGTAAAAGAAGTTTTAAATTTCGACCAATCAGAACATGTAAATGCTCATGGCAGCCATTTTGTTTGACGGACCGGGATGATTTATGCCAACTTTGTAAAGGAGTTCCATAGAAGCTTCAGGCCATGTTTCAGTTCCATAGGTCCAGGGGTTTCAGAGGAGAAGATGAAAATGTAAAAGTTTACAGACGGACGGACGACAGACGACGGACGCCAAGTGATGACAAAAGCTCAAATTGCATGTTGTTTATGTTATTTTCTTTTGACGGTCTGGCGTTGATTGATAAGTCATTGTTGGCCTTTCCTACTATGCGTTTTTATTATTTACTATAATCAAATGAATATGAAAACTATTTTCCCATGTTCACATGGAAAATAAATGAATATCGTTCACCATATATACACCCAATCTTAGTTTTATTATTTCTGGGTGTCTGTCGATTAGTTATCGACACTACATGCACAATAAATTCTGATTAAACTGTAAAAATAATTGTGTGAACAAATGTTTTCATAAACGAATCCTATTTTCCATGTTGGTGATTTAAAAAAAATCTACACACATCAATTATTTTCAACATTCGCTATTAATGCATGTTTTATAAACCCTATTCACAAACAGTTACAGTCATAACAGTTCTGGTATTCAAGAACTGATCGCACAATTCATTTTCTGTCGCCATTTTTTTGTTTCAAGCATCCTCCACTTCTTAAACTTGTCTTAATTTCTTAACAAACTTGCTTAAAATAGCCTTCTTGAAAGGTTTAAAAATGTAAGTTGCCAACATATCAATGATGATTTCTACTATTTTTTTTCTTCAAACATTTGTTTACATTTTCTAGGTCATCTGTATGCAAATTATTTCTGTTTCTGGGTACGAGGGGTGATTTAAAAGCAAGTTTCTTTGCTTAAACTTTTGATATTAATATATAGGGATTTCACAAGTTAATATAATACATGAATATCCTTCCATGAACAAATCAAATCTATTTCCCACGATGGAACATACTTTCACCAATACGTGACGGAGTGCAGAGCTTTCATTTTCTGTCGTATACAGAGTCCTTGATATTTTTTCTGTTTGTACAATGTTTGTATTTTATAACATCCATTTTGTAGCTAATAATCTCACAAACGTCACTGCTTATAATCATTAATTCAAAAATTCGTTCAGCCATATACCGTTAAGATGTCACTCGTCACGAACTATTATCAAACGTGTTATCAATCTGCAGCACTGCTGTATTTTATGATAAGCTTCGCTTATCAACTGTTGCAGTACTGCAGAAAAAACCCAACAAAAAAAAATTAGTAAAGAAAGAATTGTTAGGTTAAATACTCACCTTCGCAGGTGTCGAAGAGTATGGTTCATCAAACAAAGCCCATATTTTCGGTTGAATTCTTTGCCAGCAGCTTAATTCTCCAGATCGATAATCATCTTCCCAGCCGAATTTTTTCATAATATCATCTTCGGTAGGTTTGTCTGTATCTAGATCTAGCCGATCCAAAGTAGCAAGGACTTCCGCAGTATCTCGATGTGTTGTATACGTCATCCAGCAACAAGGTTCGACCTGATTTGAATCGAGGCCCCAAAATTCTAGTTCCTCTTCAAAAAGAGGCCCACATACATCTGTAGGATAATGTAACTTTCCTGATCGGTAATAATTCAAAATTTGAGCAAACACGGCTGGATGCCGATCAAAGAAATATTCGTTTAGTACGGGATCATAGTTTGCTAAAGCTTCCGTTAATCTAGACAAACGGGTGGCCGGAATTTTCTTTAACGTCGCTTTATAGGTCTCATGACGTATGCCACCCACATTTACAATTACCCTATTGTCTGCGTCCATAGTATTTATATTCATCGTCATGGTGATGGTTTCTATAGCTACAAGACTTATAGCGATGTAAATGAAATGATTTAAGTATCCGCTAAATCGAGGAGGAAATAATGTCAGTAGCACTTTTTTCGTTTTCCCATCTTGAGCCAGTTTTTTCTTCAGTCATGTACTTTATATCTGAAAAAAATAAAGTATATAAGAATCTATAAAAATTAAATTTTATAAATTTGATGTGATTTGATGTAATGTGAACATGTAAACAAATAGTGATAGTAGTTTTCAGTGTCGAAAAGTCAAAAACGAAAATACAACCCAAATCATGTAATGTAAATTCGTAACACAAAAATTCAAATAACTAAAACACCATTGGCTAGAACCCCATTGTACACCCCGAGTTTATTGGTGGGTCCAGTTGTTCACCTTGTATTCGTGTTATCTTGTGTGTTTAGTGTTTATGTTGCTAGTTTGTTCTCCTCCTCCAATAAATCAGTTTTGTCCTTGTCTGATTATCTATGATGGTTGGATGGACATTCCTATTTTCCTCACTTTGTCATACTGGCGTAAAGTTTTCGTGTATTCTTTTGAAAAATATTTCCCACAATGCACTGTTCTGTATATGTTTTTGAAAACTTTCCAAGAAAGCACAAGATCTGGCAACCTATCATAATAAACAATAAATAGTAACAAAATAGATGACTTGGTGGATTATTGTTTAACGTTCTGTAGAAATTATTACATGTTTATCATGACGATAAAATGTTCTGCTTTGTACCATACCGACATGCTGAGTCGGTCATTTTAACGTGCTAGCTCACAAAGTAACAGTCCGCAGGAAGACACGTCACATCCTGGGCATATTATTCTGATTCCTAGCCGACCAATCTTTGCCAGGATCGGTCGGACAATTTTAGATCAATTCAGCGCAGATAAAATTAAGCATCGCATAATTCATTTTTGACTTTTAGCAGACCTGTTTACCCCATCTCAATGACCTCAGTAGTTTCAGACCAAGTTGTCAGTAGTTTTGCAATGTTCTCAGTAGTTTTCAAGAAAAATAATATGTACTCTTTTTTATTTGAAATAGACTATGTTTCATCAGTACTTATTCACTGTATCTCAGTACATTTACTTTCTTTTCTATATTTCAATCCCTGTTTACAACTTAATCTGAACTTTCATTGCTAGTATGATTTATTGGCAACTACCAAATTTATACAGATTTTCAAATAAGAAAATTAAGATTTACTGGTACAAAATGACTGGACAGGTTTCTGACTGAGCTTTCAGCTATTTAACTCAGTGTGGGCCTTTGATTTGATGTGTCTGCCAGTCATCTTTCCCCCATGTTGACACAAGAAGTCTCTCTCACAAATGTGGCAAAAGATATGGGTTTGGCTCTTTTTTTATTGTCCCAAACATGGAAAGTATTCCCTGTAGGACTCTTTGAACTTCTGACAGGCTTCTTTGCTCTTTTTAGGAGCTGGGACATTATTATCGTCGTCTGGATGACCCCCTTTCCGCTTGGAAGCAATGCTCTCATTTTTGACCAAAGTCTTTCAGACGCTTTACATTGAACTAATAAGATCATTGCATTCAAGCGCTTTGATGACTTGGTTAAAAGTAAATCTATTTTCAAGATTTTAATGAAAAACGAATTTTTGCTTCAGCATTATCGATCGTCGTAGTTTTAACAGAACAAATCGTAGATCGTATTTTTCAGCATATTTCCGTAGAAACTACGGCGAAATCGTAGATGTAAACACCTCTGTTTTAGGGTCTGCTCTTAACCAGTCTTGATTAATTTGCAAGGCATTATATATTGTTTTGATCTTTTTATCTTAAAATTTCAGACACTATAAGACAGTCAAGATTAAATAAGACAGGAATGGCAATTAAGATCAAAAGTGTGTTAAGACTGGAATTTGTAGCATTAGAATGAAATCTTCTTTAACAAAATGCACTTCCTGTCCCATGTAAAATGATATATCCATTGTAAAGCCAAGACAATATAATTATCTATGTTATTGTTCTCTAAAGCTTGTGTCGGGATAGATTATCCAAAGTTATTCATCAATGTCTTGTTATTCAGACACAAAATATTATCTGAAAACCATTAAAACTTAGAGAAAGAAGAAAACACAATGAATATTTTCTTCGATACAACCAAACATTTTTACACAACACGCTAGCTAAAGAAGACCTGCCATTATTCTATAGTAAAGTGCTCATTTAATGATATATTGATTTCATCATCGAGAACTTTCCTTCTCTTATCGTTTTCAGTTTATGACAAATGAAAAACCGTATTCTAATCATTTAAAATACAATTATTTATACCATTTACTAGAAATGTCAACAGTGCGTGGAATGATATTCTTTCAGATATTGTGGATAGGTATGCTCAAATAGAACACTAGATTAAGATCTGCAAAATAATCAATATTGGACTGTCAAACTAAGAAAACAAACTCATTTCTGTCAATAAAATTAATTTAGTTTGGTCATCAATACGTCGGGGGTGGCTACAACTGGGAATCGAGTGGAAACCGTTTTCCTGAAGTGGTGCATATCTAACTGAAACACTTTGGAACACTTTAAATTACTGATTGCGGATATCAGAACAAAAGGGATCGGTTCCATTTTCTGTTGTTAATTGAATTTTGTTATAAATTTCGGTTCTTCGGTGATATCTGGGTAAGAAATAAACAAACAAGTCTTACAGATACACATTATGTATTTTATTCTGCTTCAGAATTTGTATTACTAGTAGTAGTTATTTTCTTTGACATATATAATTTTTATACGTCCGTCGTAGACGGGGCGTATTATTGTATACCAATGTCCGTTCGTCAACACTTCGTACCATAACTCAAATTTGCTTCAATCTATTCTCGTGAAATTTTAACACAACATTAGGATTGAGGGAAGAAAGCTCCCTTTGATGACGATTTTCAAATTTGTCATTCCAGGGTTATGGGACTAGAGATTGTCCAAATATATGTCGCTCACTAACTCCAGTACGTATTGACCGATTTTCTCCAAACTTTAACAATTCTGATGGTCTGTATACTTTTTGACAATTTTCACGTGTCGTTACAGAGTAACTTTTGGGGACTGGCGTATCATGCACATAAGGCACAGCAGTTTATTCAATTATTGCATATATTTCTTTGGTCATAATAGAATTATTTTTGCATCAGAAAGTTAAGTGATGCGATTAGTAATAGAAAAGACCACTAAAAACAAATACCACATAAGTAAAACTATAAAAACGCATGAAGAGAATAATCGAATTAAGTACAAAAACGGAAACAGTTGTAATTTACAAACCAATTGCTCCGGAAAGAGGAAGCATGTCCAAAACGATCAACAAAAAGAATGATGTCAAATATTCAACAAAAGTAACTATAGATCCCAAATTAACACACTATTCCATATGACAAACATTATTCCATAAGATAAACATATTATTCCATGTGATAAACATATTGTTCCATATGATAAACATATAAGATTAAGTACATAAATAGACAGACAATACGAATCAGCCAAAAGTTTTATATTTAAGTTTCGTTTTTGTTAGGGTTCGTCTTATTGACATTTAGCCATTTATCTCCTTTCAATTCTATTAATTAACGGACTTTCCCCGCTGATTTGTCGCTTCGATAATTCTTTTGTTGACATGCAATACGCTCGGTTCTAGAATAAAACAGTTGACATAAATCGTCACGTTGTACTAGTACATTTCTTAGAATGCTTGCTGTTAACTGATAACTAGATCTAAGTACTATCTGACAAATTCATTTTACACTAGATGACTACATTTGTAGACTAGTGGTTTAGAATACAAATGACAAAACTGGTATTGAAATAAAAATCCATTTTTACCCCTTAAAGTACTTTAATGTGCTGTGACATGGTATGCATTGGAATGAACCCTATAACAATCCCGGTGACATTATAACAATTGAAATTAACACTATAACTATCTGTTTCTGAATAAAATCAAATAACCATTAAAAAATATGTGTTAACATATTGTCAATCAATATTGATACCAGTCATTACAAAGACACATGTTGTATGTATTATAAAGTGTATATTTCATATGGACAACATATTTATAGGTTTTATCTTCGATCAAATCTAAATGGCTATGAACAAATGACATTTTGTTTAGCGTGATTTTTAAAACATTCTTGGGTTCTTTAACACTTGGTCATATGTTTTGCATTAGTCTTTTTAAAACTAAAATAAAATTTTACTAATAATTAAAAAAATTAAACTTGATGTCGTCTACAATACAGTTGAAATACAAAACTGCACGTCCATCATCAAACATCTTCAAAACAAAAAGACATAAAAATAGCTCTTATATTATGATGTATTACCACTTAGCTTATGCTGACGACTGAATATCAATATAAAGGTTATCGCATTATCTGTTTAGAATTTCCGCGACTTTCAACTTTGTTCTTTGCTGTTTATGTTACATCTTTTAAATTCCTAAAATCATTAAATGTCACGATATTATAAAGCTGTGGAAATGTTTCATTCAGATATTAAATATCAATAAAAACAATTTTTTTTTAACATTTTAATATTCATTCAATATTCAAATCAAAGAGAAGCTTGTATCAGCTGTGTCATTATCAAATGAATCATCTATATCTTTTATATTCTTTATAATTGTATAAAAGTGTAAACATAAACCTCGAGCTACGGGCCTTCTTGAACTTGCGTAGTTGTAATGAGATGCAAAATTCCGTACCAATAATTTACTCACAATAATCATTTCTTATCTGTTCTATTGTTTTTTCCTGCAGGTGATCTATCTGTCGTTTAGCTAATTTCATGAAATCTGCATTTGACTGAACAACCCAGTATGAACTGAAAATAAAGCGATTGCCAGTTTTTATGGACTTATCATTTTTTATCGGGGAGGGGGCTGGTCATTCTGAAAATAAAATATTCAGAATTTTGCGATCCCCCTTTCAAAATCTCCAAAAATTTTATGACCCCCATCCTTTTGACTGTCAAAGGTAAAATTTCGATCCCCCTCATCAAATTATGCGTAACTATGGTACTTCAATATAGTCTATTTTCATACTCCATGTTTTGATGAAAATAAAGCATGGCAAACTCACCATAATGTGACAGTTATCTTTTCTTCAAATGATAAACATCGGTTGTTTGATCTCTCATAAAAAGATTTTTGATACCACAAATCACGATCAGGAAAAATAATTTGATCACCCCTTCTATCATAGTAATACAGCTGTCAAAAAAGTTTGATCCCTACATTTTGACCAGCAACACCGGCCCCCTCCCCCTCCTTCCTCCCCGCTTGCTGATAAGTCCTTTATTGGTGGAGGAAGCTGGAGTACCAGGAGAAAACCACTGACCTACATCAGGAAACCTGACAATCTCTGTCAATTAAGATCAGAGTCGAACACATACGTATAAACGAATTGGATTCGGGCATCACATTTAACGTCGATGTTTCACAAATTTATGGTTAGTATTTATTCAGTAACTGACATCTATAATATCAGTTTTTATACAATCAATGTTAACGGTTGGACATGATATACTTCATCGGCATTTAGAAATTGTAAACATAAAGACACTGTATAGAGGATAGTGCGCAGTCGCTTCAGCTGAGAAACACTGGCGTAAACTCTAGAAATGTAGCTTTTATTTGGCCAGGATGAAAAAAAACAACTTTCATTTTGTTTGAAAATTAGTATAAAAATATTTATCACTAAACATACACCGACAGACATTATCCGTTATATAAGTCTTACGGTAGCCTTTAATGTGTTTACAAATATCTGCTATTTTCGTTCCTTATCTTTTTCTGATCTCCTGATGATCAATGTCAATCAATAAATGGCGATTTGAGGTCTTAAATTAGATAATCGATGAAATCGTTTCAGTATCGATTATAATCGGTCTTGAATTAATACATTATAAACTTCAATTTCATAAAGAATCGACGCTCTCAGCTACTCGAATGGTTGCAAATCTACTGTAACAGCAGTAACACGTATTTTTTAATGGAAATATTGTTTTTATCGAAGGATAAGTTTTCATTTGTATGCTCTGCATACTTATCATAGCATCAATGCTCTTTGTAGTTCCTAAAATCAGTTATATAATCGATTAGCTAGGCTAAACCGATTATAACCAATCGTAAGTTTCGATGCCATTTGAATAACACTAAAATCTTTAAAGCTACCCATTTTTTCTATCTGTAGACTTTGAATTTTGAAAGTACAATCAATTGAATAATACTACTGTCTTCAAAGCTACCTTTTTCTTCCATCTGCTAATTTTCAATTGATAATGCATAATAAAGATGGCACTCAGTGACACATCAACTGACTTTTTTGTAAATCGATACGAACGAAGACTAAAAATAAAAGGCTACATTCTACCAGTGGTCAAAAAGGAAGATTTTACGGAAATGAACAACGTTCGATCCGGATTAATTTTTCTTAATTATCCGAAATTCTGTCATATGTATGATATAGACATCGTCTTACAAATCGGATCACAGAGGAGATTGGAGATATAAGTTAAATTTATAGGTCTGTTATCCTTTTTAAAAATAACAATCCAAAGATACTAATATTAGATATAGTAAATTTATACTATGGTGTATACAACGCATTTCAAGGAGTTACCTCTCATCAGCAGCATTAAAACCGATCTAAGGAGATCTACCATGTGCAATACAAGGAATGAACCCTTAGTATTTCTATTATTTTTGAATTTTGCTAAATACTGGTAATTACTGTAACAAATCAATGAATAATCATGTCAGACAAGTCTGACGACTGGGTTGGCGAATACCCTCGGGGACCTAGGGTCCACCAGCAGAGGCATCATCCCAGGAGTTTCAAAATAACAATCCAAAGATACTAATATTATATATAGTAAATTTATACTATGCTGTATACGACGCATTTCAAGGAGTTACCTCTCATCAGCAGCATTAAAACCGAAACATTTAAACATATCCTTACAAAAGTATATACATTAAAATGTACCTAAGGACAAGGGTTTTTTTATGAGGAATAAACATATTCGCAAACATTTAAGAGATTTGGCGACAACACTTCAAACCAAAAATATCTACCAAGTAAACTGCTAACAGCTAGTGACCCAGTTTAGTTAAATGGCCTCTTTTTAACTGGCTGTGGGATACCAATACAAAAAGCCTTGCGACGCCATTGGATTCTAGGGCTAGACATGCAAAGTTACAAAATCTATAATACGATCGTTGTCAAATCCAAAAAAAATCCGAATAATTGTATCCTTTGCATTATAGTTTACATTTCGGACTTTAACATAATCAACATTGGTTAACCAAAATTATTTATCATGAGTATGGTTATTTTTACTAAAAATTTCCATTATGAGAATGGCATCGTAGATTCACGTTCACGGACGCGTGAAAATGAACTGCAGGCTCTTATTTTTAAACATACTGTCGGCCGGAGCGATCTATTTATAGAAACAATACAATTAACCGCATAACTATGAAACACTAATTAAAACTCCCGTACAACTTTATATTATCAGGTCATATCTCCCTGATCTAATTAGCAATTATAGGTCTACACTGCTTTCATTCTGGCTAAATTTTCCAAAAGTGGTGTATGGTCTATTTGTCATTTTCTTGTAAAAAAAATGCCACTTATCTGTCAGCAGGTTATATTAACCGTTAAATATAGTGAGTTTTTCAATAAGTGTGCACAAATAATTATAGATCGGATTTTTGAAAGTATATTTCATTAATACATGATTTGCAGTAGCAGCCGTACATGATCCTGAAGACAGTGATATTGAAAATATCAGCATTTATGTAAACATTATAGAATACGAATTTATTTTATGATACGGACTTTATCCGGTTTGTCATTAGGCTCACCAACCAGAAAACATATTGCCTTTGATCTTTTTATCGCTAATATTTAACAAAGGGCTTAAAGTTTAGGACGTCGTAAGATGTTAGGTTTCATAAATGATATTATGCTATTATATTTCTTTCCGAAAGGGAGAAAAAATGTTATTTCACAAGTGAAATAAAACGTTTTTTTTTCAGTCAAGGGAATTCGTTCATGAGAATCATTGCTCAGTTATCATTCTCTGACCAAGCTACCCGAAGGTTAGGGAGATAACTGATTAATATTTTGTTTTGGTCATTCGTTGTAGATTTTTATTGGTATTGGAATTTCACGATTAGTTTTTCTATTAATAATTTCAGCGTATAAAGCTTCATAACATCCAATATTCAGCATTTAAAAATACGAACTTCAATATTAAGATAACTTTTTGGAGATTCTCTTACATTGTAGTTTCTAGAATCATAATATCCTTTGAAACAGCTATTCCCATCTTGCGGAGCTCGGGATTCATACGTATGTTATCATTCTTTGACAGAATTATCGTTCCTCACAGCATGTGTGATTTCGTGGTTACTTGCGGCATTTCGCTAGAACTGAATGAAAAAGATTGAGGAGTTCGAACGAAAAATGGAATTCCTGACAAACAATATTAACTGTGCAATGGAGAACTTCGAACTTTTCCATTTTCTCCACTGATAAGACATTGAAAATCTTCATATGTATCCCATCTACATAAAATTGACAGCATATCCTATATATATGAGGAATTCTCTTCACCTTTCGGGGTTTTCTGTTTTATCGTTCGGACTGAAAGATAAACCGGCGTGATTCTAGTGAGACACCTGCTGTAAAGAACGACAACTTTTGGCGGGATAGTCAACCGCAAGTTAGGAATAAAGTGTTAACAGTTGTTAAATTTTACACATAGTGTCCTTGGTGATCTTGGAATTTTACAAAGAATCTAAATCGACCAATCACACACTGAAAAAAAAGCTAGTGAAAGGAATACAGTGGTGAAGGGCAAACTAAACCATGTTATAGTAGAGCAACTTAAAAACAGATAAACAGGGCTTTGATTGTTGTTGCTTCTTCAAAGAAATATTTTGCTTGTGTTCATCATTATAAAGTGTTTAGTAAACAATTAGTTACACACATGTATTGTAAGTAAACAAAAAGGTTTGTAAGGAAAACAATGCAGGTGTGCACTAAGTAACATTAACGAAATGTTATATACTGAACCGCAAAAGAAACGTCGCTTTTTCAAAATGTTAGCAAAATTCAAAATAAATATTAATTAATGATTTTTATATAATCAGTATCACGATTACATCACCAGGTAAGATTAAATTACCTGTGAATTAAATTTTCGGTTGAATAATTTTCAGTTGATATCGTAGAGCGACCGTACCTAAAACCGCTCGTGGGACACACTTGGCGGTAATTTATCTTAAATCTTAAATGTTCGTGAAATTCATGCTCCTTTGTGGGTATAAAAGGCCGGAGAAAATTAAAGAGTGTTAGTATCAGTGTTGACACAGAAGCTATGCCACGTCTGACTCCACAACAGAGAGAACAGACCATTGGTCGATTGGATGCTGGGCAATCTGCCAGAGTTATTGCCAACGACTTCAACTGTGCTGTTCGAACAATTGAACGTCTACGGACACGGTACAATGCAACAAACAGCACAAATGACCGACCGACCGAGTGGTAGACCCCAAGTCACTACCCCTAGACAGAATAGAGGCATTGTTCGTCACCATTTGATGAATCGGTTCACCCCAGCTACCGAAACTGCCAGAAACACTGTTGGAACACATGGACGACCCATAAGTGATGATACGGTTCGTCGGCGATTAGCTGCTAGAAGCATGAGATGTCGCCGTCCAGCAAGAGGACCTATTGTTACTCCTCGACACCGTCAAGCTCGTCTTCAGTGGGCCACTCAGCGACAGAATTGGCGAAATCGACAATGGCGTAACATCATCTTCTCTGACGAAAGCCGTTACTGCATTTCAACAGCCGATGGCAGAACCAGAGTGTGGAGAAGACGCGGGGAACGTTACGAAGACAGCTGCATTCTGGAAACAGACGCGTGGGGAGGACCTAGCATCATGGTATGGGGTGGAATCGGCCTTAACGTTAAACTTGGTCCAGTCATCTTTCAGAACCTTGGCCCAGGCAGAGGAAATGGCGTAACAGCTGCCCGTTACATCGACCAAGTCTTGACACCCCATGTTCAGCCCCATTTCGCACGTCATCAAAACAAGACTTTCCAACAGGACAATGCACGTGCGCATACCGCAAGAGCCACAAGAGACTTCCTACAGCAGAATAACATTAATGTTATGGATTGGCCGGCTTTGAGTTCAGATTTAAACCCTATTGAACATTTATGGGACGAAGTTCAAAGACGGTTGAATAATGAGCAGCCAAGTCCGACAACTGCAGCTGAACTTTCACATGCGTTTCAGAGAGTATGGGCACGTATTCCGATGGCGTTTATTAATCGGCTCATCAACTCCATGTACCGAAGATGTGCCGCAGTAATTGGTGCCGGTGGAGGACATACACGTTATTAACGGACGTGGGAGCACAGCATTGAAAACATGTGACGTTGCGACAATTGTGACGTTTTTGTGAACATTGTAACCAAAAGACTGTAAATCATTCATTAAATTTTGTAAAAAATTAATTTAAAATATATAAATGTCACTTTGAAATAAATGTATGTGAACATGTCATTTTGTGCGACGTTTCTTTTGCGGTTCAGTGTATATAAGCTAAGGAGTGTCTTACATGTACCATGAAACGTTTACGTTTAATCTTTTTGGAAACTAATAAGTACCCCCCTCAGCCTTATCGAGTCCTTATAGCTGATCTTTGGCTTGACCTGTTTGATCCTGATCATTTGACTGTAACTTCGACATAATGGGTTATTATTTAGCTTTTCAGAACATTTTGGGAATTGATCACAACTGAAAATCATCAAAAATGATATTTAAGATTACCTATTAATTTGTTGCTCCTGTAGCTATAGAAACGTATTCCGCCTATATATCAGCACTATTTGTGTTTTCTACGTCTTTGTCCTGTGGAATGTTTGTGTACCGTTTTTTTTTTTTTTTTGTTTGTTTGTTTAGTTGGGGTTTAACGCCGTTTTCAGCACATTTCGCGGCGGCCAGTTTTTATTAGTGGAGGAATCCGGAGTACCCGGAGAGAACCACCGACCTTCGGTAGGAAAATTGGCAATCCTTTGTCAATTAAGATCGGAGTGGAACACACCCCGCCACAGGTGAGATTCGAATTCACCGTTCCTTTTAAACAATGTAGCGTGCTACATGTACATGTAGTCCGAGATCTCTTGACTGCATGATATTTGATGCGTCGTTGTAATAATTCAAATTACATAGCATATAACTTTTTTTTACGGCAATTGACTGTCGGAGTCGGATACCGAATATTCCGTTTTATCAGCAATCCGTACATATTTCCTTCGATCTTTTTGCCTAATATTTTCGAGTATCACGTACAGGCTGTATCACTGAAAATATCAGGCAATATATCGTGTGACGTAATGCGGAATGATCTACTTATCTGATCGTCCAATGAAAATGAATTACCGATAAACAGAATAATAGGTAGTTTCCTTTTTGATACTGACTATATCATGTGGAATATCTAAACTCGCCCTATGAAGGGCTCGTCTAGATATTCCACATTATACAGTTAGTATAAAAACGTAACTACCTATTATTCTGTATGTATTGTACCGAATTTACATGTATGCACATTTGTTCCCAAGAGATTCTTGTCAGGAACCGAATATTCCGTTGTATTAAAGGTTGCTGTAACATGGACCGACTGTATATTTGAAGAATTTAAAGGAGTATCTCTATCTGTCGTGTATAGTTTTGTCCTTAGATGGTGTTTGCTTTACTTTTTTCGATCATTTTGGCATTTCAAACGGTTCTTCACTGTCTTTTCTTATTGTTTCGGTTTTCAACATTTTGGAATTTGAGCACACCTGATGATTTGTAAGTCGACAAAAAGTGCACATTCTGTGCAACAGAATTGGTACCATGAATATTTCTGTATTTCTGTTGCCAAGGATTTTGATAAACACGTCTCGTCATCCTTTTAATATACACAGCTTTACTGCAGAATAACTTATATACCAGCAAAGTGATATACGCCATCAATAAGAATGCGTGATGTCCCACAGAACCCTCTTTAATATCTTTCGATATATTTTAACCTAACTCATATCCGCCTATTACGTCAAGAATACATCAAAATCATATTTTTTGTAACTGTTTTAATCAGTTAGACAAAACACTAACAAAAGTACGGAAGTCCTCTACACATGGCCCCCCTTGCGTAAACAGTGATGTTTTAAAGTTCATAAATATATGTTATTATTTGAAATTCTGTTTTTGAAATAATCATTTGTATTTATCCATTAATGCTGAACTGACGACTTATCATTTTAGAAGTGAAAAGCATTAATTGCTAAGCAAAGAATTCAAAAGAAATTATTTGTTTGTTCGATCTAAAGTATGCAGGTACTTATAAACAACAAAAAACGTAATTAACACGGAATGATTCACGTGGAGGTGCGAGAAAATACTTAAAACAAAATGTACTTATCAGAAAGTACCACAGAATATAATTAACAATGTCATGTATACATGTATTTATTTTGATACGCCATTTTTTCTGCATCTTATGTAATGTCAGATGCCTTTTTTTTTATACGTTTCGATAATCATTTCGGCATACTTTCCTACACAATTTATTATCCCTGCACTTTCAAAGGAAAGTTCGGGGATATAGTGATTGTCTCCGTCTATCCGTCACACCTTCTTAAGGCATCAAATCCTCCTTCATTTTGGGTTTAGGAATTTAATTTCTATATAGAATGGTTGTATATGGTTTTAGAATTTTAATTTTCTAAAATTGGGGCACACATGGGTCGAATTTCATATATTTTTCAATTTAAGCATTTTATTTCTATTCAGTATTGTCATGCGCCATATGTAGATGTGTAATAAGTTATAAAAAATGATTTTCATAACTTGAGCCCATGCATAGGGGTGAATTTCAAAAATGATTAATTTAAGCTTGTGACTCTCTCTCATTTTTCATTGGAGTTAGTGATTTAAGGTATCCGGACCATAAATGACCACGTGATTATTCAAAAGTTCCCGGATGTTCCATACAACGCAATTGAAATGACCTCGGTAATTATTGACAAACTTCGGAAATGTCAATATAACTAACTTATTTTTACAGACTCTGCATATAAGCAACAAAGTGTGTTTCAACTTGAGAAAAATATATATACAAAATCCCAGTTTTAAATTGTTTGGTTCAGCCATTCACGGTCAAAACGAGATACAATTTTCGATCATGAACTATTATGGTCCGGATACCTTAATTTCTTCATAGAATTATTGCATAATATCTGTAAATGGGTATAAGATTTTAGATCTTTGAATATGGGTAATTGTTCCAACTTATTGCGGGGGGTGCGGGATCACTGTCGCTGTCGACAGTAGCTTTCTAGTTTATAGATAAGATGCTAATTTCCAAACTAAGATTACCTGAGATGTTAAGGGAATAACGGTTTGAATTCAAATGAGGGAAGAAATGATTTTTTTAAAAAAACCCTTTGCTTTAAAAAGCCAAATAAAAATATAAAATATAAAACTAAGACGGCGTAAATAAGTATATTTTTCGAAACCATTTTTCTCCAGACTCATTGTTTGGGTAACCATAAAACTGGTTAACCCCATCACTACTCGGTGTCTGTACAAAGACTATCCTGACTTTGTCTTTACCAAGTCAAACTATCCTCACTCTCTGTTGGTTCTTTGTTTGTGTTTTGTGCTCATTTTGCTATTTTTCGTCTGAAGGTCTGTCCATTGGATAGTTTAAATTAATTGGTGTGCAATTTGTGACCTTTATTTATTGTTCATGGAAACTGAAAAAAATCAGATCTCCGAAATCAATTCATCGACACACCTCCCCGTGGCAAGACAGTGTCGATCCAAAACATGAAAATGTTACCTATATACTTACAAAGTGAAAGGTTGGCACATTAAAAAAATCTTTGACATGAAGATTTTTCAGATCTCAACTATGTTTAATGTTACATTTAAATATCCAGTGGCACTGCTCTTTTAATTGTGCGCTTAGGCAGACCTGGATAAATGATATTTCTATTTTTATAAATAAATATTTACATTGTAATTAATTATTTTCATACTTAATTTTATTATTTATTTTATCATTATCATTTTGGTTAACATGCAGGTAAAAATGAAAGCAAACTGCTAGAAATGAGTAAACGAGACAACGCAAGTAGCAATAAATGTTTAATAAGGTATCTTACAAAACGAACATATGGCTTTTAGTAATTATTTTCAAATTTTCATATTAGAAATTCATTGAATTTTTAATAGGAAAAAATTTAAATATTACCTTATATTAATTATGATCTAAATTTAGATTTAATGACGTCACGGATGTTCTGCGAAAGATAATCCTTGATTAAAAATGCCTTCCGTCTGTCAAAATTTTGTCAGATTATTGAAACGTTTTCCGTTAGTTATCTACCGAGTAATTAAGCGCAGTGATGACTCAGATGATAGTATAATAACTGGTATTTTAGCAATAAATATTTAATATGCTTCTAGCAATTTCATGGTAAGCCCATGCTTGTAATATTATATTAACAGGAAACGTTGAATGTATATAATAGAAACACATGACAACCTGCTGAGGCCAAAGTATGGGCTGCATATACACATACAAATGTATTTATTTCCAATTGTGTAGCCCATATAGAACAGTATTGTCATCTTATAATTACCAAATACAGAACACAATTAACATAATAAAATGGAATTATTGACAATGATTGGTTTGAATGGTTAAGAGAGGCATGTTGTAGTTTTTTACTTACAAGATTCTGTTGTTGTATTTTTGTTTGCTTGTTTATTTCAGTTTGGTTACAATTTTCAAATTTTTTACTAATAACGACAATGTGCATAATAATTATAAACAAGAAGCCGCCTGAGTGACAGAAAACCAGATTTTCCTGGCTTCATCACTGTTTAGAGCCGTCCGTCCAACCGCTCGCCTGCCTTACACCGCCGAACTATTTACCTGATTTTTCAGTTTGAAAATCCGGTTGATAAAACGTAAAGATTGGCAAGTTAATCACAGTTGCAAGAATTAAATATTAAAATCAATTTTGCCTAGATCTTAGCTGTATTCGCGTAATACAGTTAGGAATTGGCTAAGATCTACTTTTCGTCAGGGAATTGATATTTTACTTTTAACAAAACTTTTAATATATTTTTTGCAAGTACCTTATAAGCGACTAAACAGTGGGAAAAGTCTCTAAGATCGAAATCCAAAGGTAAGTATAAAAAAAGGAACATAACAAACTAATGCTGTAAGGATAGAATGGAGAATGGAAACAGGGAATCTGTCGAAGAGGCAACAACCCAACCAAAGAGCAGGAAACCGCTCAAGGTTACCAATGGGTCTTCAACGCAGCGAGAAAATCCCGCACCAGGAGGCGGACTTCAGCTTGCCCCTAAACAATAATGCGTACTAGTTCAGCGAAATTGCTCACTAAACTCCGAAACATACAAATCAATCAAAATTCAAAAAACACACAAGACTAACAAAAGCTTGAGGTTCCTGACTTGGGACAGGCGCAAAAATGCGGCGAAGTTAAACATGTTTGCGAGATCTCAATCCTCCCATATACCTCTAGCCAATGTGGAATAAACAAACGCGTAGCGATACACACAGTAAAACTCAGTTCAGATGGCCGAGTCCGATCTTAAGATGTATAACTAAAAGAATAAAAAAAAACCATATAATTAATGAACTATAAACAGAATTAAAACAATAACATTACAGAAACTAATCCAAGTTAGCAATGAGGTTTCCCACTGATAACCGGGAATGACACCAGGTTCTCACTGCCGGGAAATGGACACTTTTAAGGGATAACGCCCTCGTGGAATTATAGAGGTATGACCCGACTGAATCAGCAAATTCATCTTATAATTCTATAAGATACATAAAAGGGAAATAGGGGGATATGAAAAACGCTACACTGGTTGACTTTACTTATGTCATAAATCGTTTTGTACAAGCTGAATCTTGTCTTATCTTTGCGTTATCATTTCAATGTTTATTTAAACGTCTATATATTCATTTCAATTAAGATATCACATAGCTTTGAACTGCTAACTGTATATATAAATAATGACGACGATCTTGTGGTTACGCAGAAACGTATTATCCCCCTTTTGTAACTCTTTCAGGATCAGCTAATCGACTCATAACACTGTAATTGTTCATTGGGTGCATTGTTACACAAGTTAACAGTAGTCACAGATTATTATGAGCTTTTTCCGTACACCCAATATATCATCCCAAGACAATCTGAGGTCCGAGATATGGGTAAAGAGGTTATACATGTACCCGGGCCGATACAAAAATGGCATGCCCTTGAGGATTATATGGATTTTTTACTATAAATTTGTACCGGCACAGATGGCCTATAAGAATTTTACATCGTAATTCCTTAGAACCTTTGCATGATGAATGCTCAGGGTTGTTAATTCTTGTAAAGAAAATAAGTTAATACTTATAGATTATTACATGGCATTTTCCATATCGGCCCTAGTATCATCCCTCGACCCATATAGGACCGAGGGCAGAGTCCTCGGGCTGACATGGGGGTCTCGGGATGATACCAGTGCCGATATGGAAAATGCAATGTTATAATCTATTTATCAAATAGTTTCAACTAAAAAGATTATGCCTGTAGAAAATAGGGAAAAAAACGATATGTCTAACAACCAAAATTTAATCCAACAACTCAAAAACAATGTTTTACAACTTCATAGTATACAACTTCATAGTGGAATTTGTTCACTTCACTTTTATGGATTTTGTCACTGTAAATTGTTGGTTTTTGCCTGTTGCAAAGTCCGATATGATTCGACTATAATAAAATAACTTGTAAAATCCTAGAGGAGTGACCGCTAAAATGGATTTTGCACTTTGATTCCGTATCAACCCCGAGGGTTAGTATGAATTTTGCAATACAAAACACTAACATCCCATACATAGGACCTATATAGATTTTATATGATATAAATCCATATATGCCCTTAGCCATTGGTGATCAAATTTCCTGAGAATAAAATTTGTAAAAAAATAATTTACGGCAAAATCCGAATCGCATCCCGAGCGATGATATTGGTCAATGTGTGATACGGCATGTATACATATTTTTCCGTGTTTTATAACCTTTATCGTATCATTATATTTCAAATTCTTCACAGAAAGTATGGCGACCTATGGATGTTCGGTGTGTCAGCGAATTCCGAAAGAATTTCCGGTGTAGAAATGAAATAAAGGTTTTCGATGAACGGATGAAATACGGAATAAACATCAAGTAGTTCCATAGAGGTCTAAAAAGTGTTTTTCGTTTTGTTTTTTTCGCATTTTATTTGTCTTCTATTACATGCACCGACACAAGCTAATTCTATTTTATGCGGACTTACTTTATAATAACTAGCATGGCTGTAAGAATTTCAGACGAACTCACAGAACTTTAAGATTTTAACATTTATCATAATTTCTTTCTCGTTTATCAAACAGAAAGATGTCAGCCGAAGTACTATTTTTGTAACAAAGTGAGGAAAATAAATATGAATATGCATAGTCGATGCTCTGTGAAATCATTTTTTACTGATTAAAAACTTTCATTCTGTTCTTAATATATATAACCCGCATTAACATATTTTAAATTATGACATAAGAGTATAATTTTCTGAAATAATTGAATAATATAATTAACATGTAAAAGGGGGGGGGACATACAGAAATAAACTTGTCATGGTCGTTGGATAGATATTACTATTTTGTCTGACAATTTTCTTGCACAGTGCGATGTATACAACAGTAATTGATATACAATACTCAGTTACCGATATACATTTTTATGACCATCCAGGGCCCTTGTTTTCCAAATCATAAACTGCATGTGAATGCATCTGATCGTATTAAAAAAATTTCTCACAGTTTTGAATGTAACCACTTCAACCAGAACACTTACTGAGGTACATACATAATACAAACCCGGGAATACAGATTACCAAAAAAATGTTTCGAATGCACTTTAATCATTCGTAAGCAATTCCATTATTTATCAATCAACTACACGCGTAATATGCACGTTCCGCGCGTGCGAATGTAATAATTAATTGTCCATGAAATGTTGCAGTAAATGTGATAACGGCCTCCTATTGTTTCTTGTTGATAGGTATTATATTTTAAGATAATTCTGTAGGGGGTCCTGAGGGTCGTGGCATATAGCTGTAAATGAAAATCTTCTAAAAATTTAGAAACTTAGTTTCCCGGTAATTATTAATTCAAATGGATCATGTGTAACACGGAACACGCTTAAATTATGATAGAAACATAGATGCCAGTATTTTAATTATCATGTATCCCAACGCCTGGATATCACTGATGAATACCACCGTGTACAACAGTTAATACATTAAAGACAGCACTATTTTTATTAATTCCCAGTATTCCTACTTTTAACAAGTCTTAACTTGAGTGTAATAGGTTTCCAAGGGCTTATTAGACAAAGGGCGTGTTTAATTTGTTTTTAGAATTTTTTCGGTTTTCTCAAACATTCAGTCATACTATCAGATCTCCTTGAAAGTTTCTATAAATATCTCAGATTTTTTGTGGAAAATTAATTATAAATCTAATCACTGTTTTTCTTGTTACAAATAGCTTTCAGTGAGAAATGAAAAACAGAACCGTCTTTCCGGTGTTACCTGTTATACATACGCATAAGATGACAAACGAAGAACGAAACCTTCCGAATTACGATAAAACTAGAAATTGTGTCTGTAAGACACGGATACCCCGCCTAAAATGTAGGTCATCATGTATGAATGCTAAGTACTATCCAATGCACATTCACTGATGAAGTTTCATTGATACACTATGCTTAGTACCAAAGAAATTAACCACACTATGCCTAGTTCCAAAGAAATGAACCTAAACGCAAAACTTAACCAGAGTCACTCAATCGTAAAATGTAGATCATAATGATGCAATTATTGTATGACTGCTCAATACTACCAAAGGCACATCCACTGATGAAGTTTCATTGATACACTGTGCTTTGTTCCAAAGAAATGAACCTAGGTAGGTCATAGCGACCCAACTGTTGCTGAACTGTGTTGTACTATATATATAATAGGACTTTGTACTATACAATACGACTGTAGTGGTGAAATGTCATTGATATATTACTATGGGTTTCTGAGTAAGGGAGCTAAACGCAAAACTTAACCGAATCGGGACGTACGGACGGACAAGGGTAATCTATATGCCCCAGGCACATTCGTGGCGGGGCATAAAAAACACCAAGAAACTAACCCCAATTCAGACGGGCTTTTGCAGTGACGACGATCAATAAATATCACGACTGCTAAGCCATCGAGGTCTTGTTTTTTTCTTCTTAATTTTCCATTTTATTATTTCAGTAATGTATAGGAACTATATGATATGTATTATAAAGAGATCGTTTAAATATATAAAAAAATTCTCGACGGTGCATTCGATTGGTTATACATTCAAGGAACATGAGCTTTATAAGAATTTGTTCAATAATTCTAAAGCCATGAGAATTCTTATTTGATTTATGTATATATTGCACGATTTTGACGCAGGCAGATTGATTTTATTTGTCAATTTAAAATTATAAAGGTTGAGAAAATTGATTTGGTGTTGAATATTAGATCTATTTAACGAAGTTTCTTAAAATAGCTTTTAGTGGTTAAACATAATATATTTCTATGCACTAGATAGCTGGTTACTCCGTAAAGGAGTATAGGACAAATAAATCACGTTTCTAAACAAACAAAACGGGTCTGTGAAAATTGAAAAATATTATGAATAACTTGGCCATGTATAGTAAATGAAAATTTGTTTACACAAAATGTCTTGGTGATAAGAGATTGTAAGGTTTTGATCGACTAGCTGGTGTTTGGCGTTCTGGTTTGGAGTGATTCTTTATACAATCAGGCCATTCTAAGATTATATAACACCACTTTTGTCGTAACCTGGTTGAAACCTTGGGACATCAGAGAAAATTTTGTTTTATTTTTTTCCAATCCTATATATCGATATCCGATATTATCAATGGTTAACATTGCGCTGGCGGGCGGCTCCAAACAGTGGTTAGGGAAACTTAACTTTGTTGTCTGAATGACAGCTTCTTCTTAATAAACTCTGTTAACAAAAAAATCTCAGAAGGGGGGGGGGGGGGGAGAATTGAAATGCATTTTAAAGAGAAAATAGTCAATGCAAATTCTCTTGAGGATCGGAAATATTCACATATTCACGTTTTAGATGTACTTCTAATTTCCATATTCTCAGACAGTCCCAAAAAGGCCGTCTTGGCATCAGTGAAACTTTTACTATGGTAATACAAGTGTCTTCTTGTAAAGCAAAAAGGAAAATAAGGCTGCCATTATTGTTGAAACGCCATTAAATAAACCACTTAACAAAATTAACTTGTAAAATTCGTTCCATTATTTCATATAAGTTAATGAGATACTAATTTGATTAATATATATTAATCCAGGTGTTCCAAAAATATCACAACAACGTTGTACCAACACAACTGCTTTGATGAAATGTGTGACAGTCTGTTAATTAATCAATAATTTTACATTTAACTATAATAGAGACCACGGGAGGAAAACAAATTTTATTAAGATAATACAAGCTTTTTTAAACGAATCTGGTAAAAACTATAAGACTACCTTGAGAGAAGTTCAATCAATTTTGCATTTGAAGAGAAAGGGTCCAGAGAAGGGCCACTTTCCAATGTATTTGTTTCACTCATAACTGTTAATTTTAAATTTTTAATACTTGAGAAATTCTATAGTAAACGATTTTGGTTAACTAACAAACCTTGTATACAATTTGTTATAATACTGTCTGGAAGGACACTCAGAATCAATACCCACTAAGATGTCGCATGACAGGATATAAAATAATATTTCGGTTCCGAGTATATTTCGTGTTGAAAAACTGTGTTAATTTTAAGGACAAACATTTTGTTCATTCGTACCAATGTTAAATGACTTAAATAATTTGCCCAACTCTGCAAATGGTCAATACGGTTCATTTTGTTTTCATTTCACAGTTTAACAATTGGGATATTTGATCTTTCACTGTAGATCTTGATATTTTTGGAGCTTCCATTAGCGTTTATTTATTTTTTTTTGGTTCTTGTGTGCAGGTAAAAGATGTGGGGGGGGGGGGCAAATTTAGAGTCTATTATTATCTATATATGAATCATGTGTTTGTTTACTTAGAATAATTTTATATTTTGACTATTCCTACTATACAAAATATAGTAAAAAAGTAATAATTGTATCATAACGGCATTGTCAACACTCTTGATCATAATTTGCATCCCATACAGTAGTACAATAGTTATTATTATTTTTTTTCTGTCTGATGTCTTATGATTTTCTGTTATATTCAATATTTAATGATTTTGTATAATTATATTTATGCCCTTAGTGGGCAAATGATTGGAAAAATATATGGACCCGCTGAAGATGCCCGCCCCAGTTCTACCGTATGGTTTTCATACAGATTTGTATATTTTAATACCTCTGCTGTGTTAATTAGATGTCAAGGTGCATGTTGTAGATAAAATATGCATTTGCGTCCGATCGATCTATCTGATAAAACATGCCAAACTCTCCTGAGTACGTTAGAAAGTGGAATTTGACCCTGATTTTAACTACAATCCCACTGAGAGAAATTATAAATAATGAACTTCTCTCCCACAAAGAGTCAGACGTTATCACAGTTAGCAATATTTGTCTATTTATGTTGGATAAAAAAAGCTATATTACAAGGGATTAACATGTCTTCTCTTCTTCAGCCCACATTTCATAATTACCAGATTTATTATATGTATGTTCAGAAAAAAAAACATTTTGTATATACACACGTATATTCAGCCTGTTTATTTGGCAGGAAAAAGGGTACTTCATTCTTAAAGTTCCCAAGACCTGAATCTACAGTCAACAATCACAAAATCAGAAGTAGATTTAACCCTTACGAGTTTTAGGAGTTTTTAAGGGTATTGTCTCATTTTCCTTTACCCCATATTTTTTCATTTTACATATAGGTGGTAAGTGAATCATAACACAATCTTGTTGGTCTTATACCTCAACGTTGCTTCTGTTAATTTTTCTCTTTCACTATAATAGTAAGGACGTCACATTTGGACAGGTGAAAATAATTACAGGTATAACAATACTTGTAAACAAGGATTCCTTATAACAGTCTGAGATGACAGTTCATTGATAAGGTGAATATTTACAGTTTTACTCCAACATGAATTCGATATTGTAATTATTAACACAGATATACCATATGATTTATAGAAAATAACATGGCATTGCTTTAATTTAATTTAATTGTTTTACTTTGAGACAAAAACAATATTGTAGCATTGGATCGCGTATTATATGATATTTAAAGATACACGTGCACATTCTAATTTACAAACCCAATTTCTAACTATTGAACTAACATTTTAGATCGCTTGTCCGTATTTCATCGTAATTTCAAAGATAATATTTTATACGATTCGAAATCCCAAAAATCATTAAAACATGTTACCAAGAACAGAAATATTTCAAAACCTCTCACATATTCTGCACCGAAAAGATAATAAAAATGCTATATCTCTGAAACCGCTTAAAAAACGTTCAGTTCAGTTAAAATTTCGCCAAATTGTGAATCAGAATCTTCAGTCATTCCCCTTTTATGTAATATTCTCACAAGATCGATAAATGTTAATTTCTAGCTTCGTGGTTAAACTGTCAACCATCTTTACAGATGCCAAACAAATGTAACATTTCATTTTCAATATATAAAATATCCTAAAATCGATTTGATATAAAATCTTACTCTGCCCATATGTTTTTATATGTATAATCTTATTGAACGACATGGATGTAATACACGATTAGCTTAAAGAATCTGTCGACCTAACCATGATTCCAGCTTAAAGAAAAACCTAACATAATTAAAGCGAAGATATCTGAAAAACGAAGGTTTGCAGCAGAAATAAAAAATGTACCTACCTATAAAATGAATCCACAGAATTAACCAAAATTATATCCATAATTTAAAAAATATTAAATAATATCCAGTGATCGAAAAATAATTTTTGTGTTATCATTATGGTGTAAAGACTGTTTTTCTGCCATCAACATCACTCAAATCGATTTTCCTGGAGCTCTGGGCTATACCATTTTTCTCGTTGATAGGGGAGTTTAGCGCGATCGACATTTACTTAAAAATTGATTTTAGATCAATACCAGGCAGAGAGGTTTTGATCTCGCAATCTGATAGCGAAACAAATTAATACAACCGTTCTTTATTAGAATAGTTTTCTTTTGATAACAAATTTGATTATCACTTGGTTTTAATTTTTTGTAATTATGAGTACTATTTCACGTTTTTTTTCTGCTCTTGTAATAATGTATAGACTTCCAAATTATCTAATAATCATAAATAAGATAATTTCTTAAAAGTTATGAGAAAGCTATATCTAAATTTACAGTTTATGAATAAAACTTATCGCACAATCGGTTTTAAACGAGAGCCTGTTGATCTTGACAAACAATAATCATATGAAATCAAATCGCGTGTAGGATAGTGTAAAGTACTGTGACTGAGAAAGATTTGTCGTTGACCAAATAAAATTCAGTAAAATGCATTTCCAACGAGTCGAGTGTGTCTTCAACTATAATAGAAACAAATTGGTCAATATGTTTATGCCAAAATTTGATTACTAGTACCTTCGTCTTTGAATGCATTTCCAACTAGTCGAATGCGTCTTCCTGCCACAAATTTCCCGAACGTGTACCATTGTACATAATGGCTTTCAAGTAACATTAGAAATTATATCCATGTTGGATATACTGAATTTATTTTAACTATTAAGTGAGTTCGTGTGTGTTGTTTGTCGCCACTGTGTATGTTTTATGTTTCTCATCCTTGAAGTCCAAATGTATATAACAGCCCGTTCCCGTCATCAGTTTATTATCTGATTAACGTTTACCCCATATTCTTTCATTTCCAGATCTTACAGTGAACCCTAATTGCTCAATGTAGGCGGAAAATAATTTCTAGAGATAGATGTTTTGATTTTGGAGACAAATTTTTCAAGGGGTATGTCTATGTGTTTGATTTCCCATGCTTTTCCGAAATTCAATCATGTTTATTGACTATCTTTAAATGTAGTTATTTTTTCAGCTGCATTTCCGGGAGTAATGGAAAAATGAGCTTTGTTATTTGAATATGCCTGATATCGGCTTTGTAAGATCAAATTTTAATCAGTTACATAAATACGAACGAAACAGAATGTTGAGTCCAGGATTTAGTTTCATTTAAGAATTCACTAGTTTTGAAAAATATTAAATATCAGATTTTTAAAATATATTCGGAAAGTTTAAGACAATTTCCAGTTGAGATTTTTTTATGCAATCTATAAAAGCTTAAATAAATAAACATCATCGGAAAAAGTTCTGATATTTAATAGTCCAACTGACATAAACTCAATATCAAACAAACGTAGAGTCCAATTCACATCTCGCCGTGTATACACGTGTCCGACAGGTGCTAGCCGCAAAATCCAATGTATAATACGTACAAAAATGTTGATTTATTTATTTTCTCTCTTTAATTATTACCTTATTGTGATAGTAATAGTTCATCAGGAGGTGTTAAAGCAAATTAAAGGAACAGCGCTTTCACTCCTGAAACGTTAAAAGTGAGACCGTTACGGACAAAAGCCTCTTAAGGTACCCGGACCATAATAGATCATGATCGAAAATTGTATCTCTTTTTGACCGTGAATGTCTGGATCAACCAATTTAAAGCTGGAATTTTGTATGTATATTATTCTCAAGTGAAACACACTGCAGAGTCTGTAAAAATAAGTTAGTTATATTGGCATTTACGAAGTTTGCCGATAATTACCGAGGTCATATCAATTGCGTTGTATGGAACCTCCGGGAAATTTTGAATAATCACGTGGTCATTTATGGTCCCGATACCTTAAGTCAATTCATGAAGACCCTAAAAACTCAGATGATAGTAGTCAATGGTTGTATACAATTATCATGTGTCTTACAACCCACTTTGAAATTTTTCCTCAAAATACGGGTTTTTTTTTTAAAGTAGGTTGTAACTTCCTGTGTTCAGCATCCTCCCAAGTCAGGTTTTTGTATCTACGTTCGTTCCTACAAACCGCTGACACCACACATTCATATTTTGCGGGTCGGAAGTGAACGATTTTTATTGGTTCTTCTCAAGTTCACAAGAGAATCCATTTGTAGAATTTACTTGCTCACACACCAGGCGGCGATATGTTCGTCCCGCAAAATATGAATGTGTGATGTCAGGGTTTGTAAGAAAGAACGTAGATACAAAACCCAGACTTGGGAGGATGATGTTCAGTGAATTGGTCGAATACAATAATCAATGTTCGCATGCACTTTTAGAACCTCAAAATATTTTAGGCAGCTTGAACATTTATTTAGACGTACAACTGAAATTTCAGTTCTTAGGTTATAGTCAGGGCTGATATAAATAAATTATATGAAAATGAGAAGATACAAAGTGTAAAGAAATTATCTTTCGAAATATGTACTGGCAAATTAGTATGTATACAAATTGTAGTGTATGCAAACTATATCATATCATGTAAATTTAGGAAGTCCTGTGTATTCAATCTGATATCATAGAAAAAAATCTTTGAAACTAACTTGGAGTTAGGTACACTAACTTACAAGGTCTTCTCCTTTTAGCACATGAAGAGCATACACATATTTTGTATACAAACATAATTCTTATATAAAATAAAGATTTAACGAGAATATGGGGGGACTGTTTTGTTTTTTATATGCATATGTTCTTACAGGGGTGATCTGAGGCTCAGTTACATTCCAACTCCTTTGTTCTTACAGGGGTGATCTGAGGCTCAGTTACATCCCAGCTGCTTTGTTCTTACAGGGGTGATCTGAGGCTCAGTTACACCCCAGCTCCTTTGTTCTTACAGGCCCGGGGTGATCTGAGGCTCAGTAACATCCCAGCTCCTTTGTTCTTACAGGGGTGATCTGAGGCTCAGTTACATCCCAGCTCCTTTGTTCTTACAAGGGTGATCTGAGGCTCAGTTACATCCCAGCTCCTTTGTTCTTGCAGGGGTGATCTGAGGCTCAGTTACATCCCAGCTCCTTTGTTTTTACAGAGATGATCTGAGGCTCAGTTACATCCCAGCTCCTTTGTTCTTACTGGGGTGATCTGAAGCTCAGTTACATCCCAGCTCCTTTGTTCTTACAGAGGTACGTGATCTGAGGCGGATCACCCCTGCCAGATCACACCAATAAGAGTTCTTTGTTACGTTTTAAGTTGGCAGGAACACTTTACTCACGATTAAAACCTAGACTGAAATGTATGTAGAAACATCAATCACATTTAAAAATTAATTAAAATAAAATTTTTGAAAGAATCTAATGAGATTCATACCTTGGACCCTTAGTACATTGTCCAGACGCCTTAACCACTAGACTACGGAAGCGCACCCCGAGGAAGCGTTAATTTTACCTATACAAACATGTGCTATGGGTTCCAATGGGGGTATGCAATACATAATATATATAAAAGTAAATCTAAAACGTATAATAGTACTGAAATCTTTACTTTAAGTTTATTATTATTTACATCGAATGAGTTGGGATGTAAAATAGTTATCCCACTCAGACTTGGTGTGTCTGTATAAGATCACACTTCGGGGGATAACTATTACTGTGCAAAGGCTAATTCAACGATAACATGGATAAGTCGTTATTGATTAATTACGCACAGAGTTACTTCCCTTTATATCATGCTTTTTTATATTACAGGAAATCGGTTGAAAATATATTTCAGTTTTTATTAAATTTTTAAAAATATGTTAACTTTTATAATTTTACATAAAAAATCCTTTGAAATTTAATAATAAAATGAGTTTCAAAAATATTTGCAATAATGAATAGGTTGTAAAGCGCTATTGTAACTATAAACCGTTAATAATATGTAAATATACTTCAATATACCAAAAATGAGATAGTTTGTTGAAACTGTTCAGAATTAATATTTCTGATTAAGACCATTAAAGTGACGAGATCAAAAGTTCATTGTAGGATAAAAACTTAATTCACATATTGATTGACCAATATGGGCATATGCTTTGAGAGTATACTTTTTGTATCATGGGTCCTGTTTTTCCTCAACAATATATGTTTGTTCTGTATATGGACTTGGACATCACTTTTAAAAAATATTGGAATAAAGTGATGTGTATTTTTAGTATGCATAAAAAGGCACTGTTAAATTGTAATTTTATACATATCATTCAAAATTCACGATCGATAAAGTGTTTTAACGGCGTAGATACTATGATTGATTTCGCCCCAATACTCTCGGCCAAAAATTTGCTTTTCGGTACGATTTGATGGCTTTTATATGCTTTAAAAGTCCAAACATATGTTAGGGCCGAACTTGAATCCGAATTTTCAATCTATAAATCGATGTCGGATAACAAAACTTGCAGCGATTTTTACACCCCACCCCAAACTATTTGAATTAAGTTTTTTGTCCTACATTGAAGTTTTGATGTCGCCCCTAACCAGAAAAAAAAACTTTATATAATAGGTCTATAATACATGTAAATGATTCGAACGCTGAATTACGCATGATGTCGTTGTATTAGTGTTTCAGCAGGCTGCGGATGCAGTGGCTAATATTTCGTTTTACGTTCTTTATTTCTACTTTGGCCTGAAATAAGAGGGGTCCTTCAAAGACAAAACTGGTTTTACCCTGCTGCATGAGTCATGCACCTATCCCACGTCACGAAATTGTAAGGCAATGTTATATTTCGTTATGCCACAGCATTTCTAGTTTTCTGGGTGTATATGATAGTTTAGTTTTTGATATTTTGTTGGTTGACCAGGTCAACTGCGGAAAACTAGCATGTTTATGGAATCGTTATATGCCTTTCACGCAGAATAGTAAAATTGGAATCTCATAAAAATGTTTGAAATGTAATACACCCTACACAGCAAAACTAATAAGTCATAAATCGACGCAAAATGCACATCTCATGCCACCAACTTGGTATCAGAACATGTACTGTTCATTTTTTCTTCGCCGGTTGTATATCACCAAATTACTCACCGAATCAGTTTCCGTTGAAAAAACCCTGTCAAAACTCGAAGTAGTCGTTCAAATATATATCAAACATCAAGGTTTCCAATATAGAGTTAATTTTAGATGTTAATCTTCTTCGTCAAATATTTATTGATTTAATGTGGTATTTTTCTAACGCCTTTTGTCATATTAGCAGTTTTACTCTATGATTATAATTATTACTAATGACAGACTTTGCAAGTAATTAATTGTTTTACGGGTTTTAGTTTTAAATAATTTATAGCTACGGACAAGCAGAAATCGATCGTGATAAATAGCGTCAAAGAATAAAAAAATGAAGATGGAACAAGATCATCTAAAACATATTGTTTCAGACCTTTTTAATTTATACTTTGGATTTACTGTTATACAAAATGTTCAATTTTGCAGAAAGTAATGATTATCTCTCTCGTGCACTACTCTGTTTTTGATGGCTTTGGCCTTATCTTTTCGGCCATTTTGACATTATTTGAATATTTCTTAATTTGTTTTTCAACGTTTTTGGATTATTTTTTTTTTTTTTTTTGGTTTTCAACATTTTAACAGCGCAACTGATGACTCGTAAATCGACGAAATGTGCACACCTTGTGCATCACAATTTGTATCATATAATTCATTATACGTTCGTGGAGACAATAATATCGGACGAAGCCCGACTAAGTGTAGAATATGGGTCTCAAATCTAGATATCAAGTAGACTGTAGTTTCAAACCGGAAGTAGCATTTGTAAATCTATCCCAGAAACCCTCAAAAATACAGCGCGACTTCCGATTAAAATATTTTCGCACTTGCACAAACTTAAAAAGAAATTATGTTTTGGCGATAGCCAAAACATAATTTCTATACGATATAATTTTCCACCGACTTTTTTTCGAGTTTTTGTGCGCATTGGGAACTTTATTCGAAAATTTCTTCAATGACCTACAAATATGACATCATAACAACGGCTTCCAATATGGCCGTGTTTACATGACGACGGACTTCTTATTATGATATGGGCTTCGCCCGATTTTAGGCTAAAGTCTACTTCATATTACCTGCAAAGTCATGCAGTGAAAGTTACCATAACATCTTTGTTGTTTAACGCGCACGTTATTAACAATATCTAATTGGTCCCCCGTGAAGTACTTTACTACGAGAAGGCGTTACCTTGAACAAAAGTCGAAGTGATTATATTTATTAAAAAAAAAAAAAACAAAAAACAAACGTCCAAATAACAGCGAACGCTATAGGAGCATATACTTTTTCGACAAATGGGTCATTTAAAAAAGTCTTTGTTTGATTTGGGCACCATGTTGTGTTACATACTAAGGCTACAAAAAGTTTCTTTCGCCGGAAACGGAAGTAAGGGAAATAACTTTATTTTAAAATTATAATTTTAGAGTCAGAATCGTGATACCGGAAATTAGTATCTGCAAAGGTCTTGGTCTTGTCTGGTTTTCCGATTAAAAGTAATATTATTAGCTAAATCACACTTTATGATTGAATAAAGTAAAGTGAAATTAAATCCAAACCTTTACTTATATTTCTGGTGAAGTCCAACTAAATCCAGAAATTATTTATATAAAATGTAACAATTTTCCCCCACATAACACTCCCCATTATAATTGGGCCAAACAAAAAAATACACGTGTTTCCGCTAACCCTACCTACCCTTATTTGTAGTGCCTATCCTAACACTTTTTATGCCATTTTTGAACGAGTACTGTTAAAGTCAGACAGTTTCCCTAGTTGTAGCCAACTAAAAACTGTTTGTAAAATAAAACAATATTGCCTACCTATCTACTCTTTTTTTCAGCACGTTAGCGGAAACATATGAATTATTTTTTTTAGCCGTAGGCTATATTTCAGATTTTTATAAATATTTTGCTTGTTGAGCTGCATCTGAATATGATGTACATTACTTTAATACTTTACATGCACGTGCTTGCAATGCACATGGTGCTACTAATGTTATAATAAGTCATCTACTGGTTCCGTCTCTTCTTGCTCTTCAGTGTTCGATTTTCATTGTTTTGATCATCTTTAGCTTACTGTTTATATTGTTGCCACTGTTAATATGGAATCATCAGTTATTTACCCTTCAGAGACTGTCGTAAACAAGTGATCTTACACTAATACGTCATTCCGTTCTTTATAGAAGATGTAATCAATTTTACCATACTTCAAATCAATTGCTTAAATATCATTTCATTATTACAGAAAAGTGAAATCGATTGTGGTAATCGTTATGTACTACAGTGTAAAATCAATTATGTTACCGGGTATCAGATCTATTGGACTGGGAACGTGTTTGTCTAAAACGTTTGAGAAAAGGGTGAGAAATGTAAATAAGAATTTCGAAGTTCGAAAATTAGGATTTGATGTCTAATTGAAGATTTCCATGACAACCGAATAGTTATTAACAGGTCAACTGCACTTGTAACAGCAGAACATTGTTTGTCTCCCAAAATTAGCTACCGAACAAACCGGGGATAGAACCCGAAACATTTGGTACAGTAGTCCACCGCTTTACCAATTGAACTAAAGGAGTACTCCACTATCGCAGCTAACGGAGGGTGGTTATCACATTTCGTGGTTCGATAACTTCTATCGTCTCAAGAGAAGCCTCGTTGCACTTTTCCCACACCTGAAGATTCATCGCCTTACGGGTTACACCCGTTGAACCTTAAAGGCTACTCTGAAGATGTCGAAAAGTAGCAGTAGGTTGAAATGCTGCTAAAGGAGCCGCTCTGGCTGGCACCCACCAAGTGAAGCGGGATTAGCATAAGTTGCTGTAACTTGTTTTCCGATCTGCTATACAAACCGCAGTATATACTCTTTTTATAGATATCACTATTTTTACATTCATAGAACTGTTATTACATGTTAAGTGTTTATGATGCTTATCATAAAACTCACAGATTCTATCACAAGGATAGAAAAAAACTAATATTGCTTCAATTAACCAAAAGTATCTAATAATTATATTCGCATAGTTGAATATAATTGATGAGGCTGTTTTTCAGTTTTCCTAAATCAATCCAATTTATTGTTAAACATTGAATGATACTAAATGAGAATTTGTCAACAAATAATCTATGATCAGGTAATTATCGCCAAACTACGGAAATTCTAATATAACTAACTAATTTTTACAGACTCTGCATATAAGCAACAAAGTGTGTTTCAACTTGAGAAAAATATATATACAAAATTCCAGCTTTAAATTGTTTGGTTCCGCCATTCAGGGTCAAAAGGAGATACAATTTTTTATCATTATCTATTATGGTCCGGATACCTTAAGTCATGTTCTATGTTGCAACAATAAAGACAGAACATAGTGCCTTCCCGAAATATTATGTACATTGTCTATGTCTTCTGACTTATTTGTACCTTAATCTCTTAAATGATGCGCTAGATTGCCATAAAAAGAAATTGAAAGGAAAAACGAAAAGGTTTTAAACATTCCATGCAACGCTAATCAAACTCTTCGTTAAACGGTATCCCATTGAATACGTCGTTCTCAACTCCACAATGACATTGATCCGAGACAATAAACCTGAAAGCAAATATCGATTCGGAACACTTCGGTTAATTTTATAACCAACTATTCATTACGTATATTATATTGGTATTCTTGGTCTAAATCAAATTAACGTTAAATAACAACCAATAAAATTGGAGATGAAATTGTTCTCCGGATAACAAAATAGATCGACAGGTGGTTGGCGAGGATGGAAATATTTACACTCTGTCAGGAGTAAGCAAGACTTATTTTATGTCCATACTGGGAAAATAAACAGAGCAATTAAAAGAGCATTAGCCTACAACGTCATTACCGCGGAACGTAGTCGGACGTATTGAAATGATGCTGAGAAAGTAATGAGGTCATAGACCTAAAGTAATGTGTAGCAAAGAACATACCAAATTAATTCTTTTTTCTTTTTTGCCTTCCGAAAGCACCAAGTTTTTACAATTTTTGGAAAAAATCATAGTCTGCAATTTTGATAGTTTTGGAAAGTCTCAGTCACACGTATAATTTAATTTAGTAAAAAAAGAAAAAAAAATGAAACTGTTTTGATATAGAGTTAATCATAAATAAAATGGCCAAAATTACTTTTAGAAAAGGGTAAACTTAAAAATTACGCTCTCCTGTCGTAATCGGTCGTGGCTTAAAAATCTTGTTATGTTTTGTATTCGGATATTGACCTAACATATCTTTTCATCTTTTCGAGTATATGCGAAGCCAAATTATTGTTGACGAGAGCAAAAATTACATTATTATAGAACCTTACCGATACCAAACACTAGAATAATTGGAAAGGGTAACAAAGGACAGAGCTAATTACGCAGGACAGAGTTTGCAGTCAAACACGTATTATTTGTGGTACATCAACTTTTCGTGGATTCGTGGACAACTCAAACCATGAATTTGAAAACCCAACGAAATATATCAAGTTTTTATTGTCAAGCTTTGTCAGTATAGTTGTCATGGAGCAGGGCCATTTAAACCATATGAACTCGAAATAAAATATCCTTTGTAGATCCAGTCAAAATGGTTAAGAATTATTTAATGTAATAAATATAAAACGGGCACTAAATGAAAAGTAATCAAAGGCAAAAATCCCCAAAATTTACCTTCGATCAGTTTCTGATCAGTAAACAGCTGACTAGAAATCCAAATATTTTAAAGTTCAAGGATATTATGGTAACAAAAAAATAGATTAAAATTAATTAAACTGTGTAAATTGATAAAAATCATAAATAAAAAAACGTGTCCTCCCGGCTAAAACTTACTTGTTCTCTATATTATATTTATTGAATGTGTTATGTGTAATTTGTGATACTATTTTGTGCTGTATTGTGATCCTGTAATGTTGTATATATTGTAAATAGTATTTCTCTGTGCCTAAATGCTTGGTTTATGAGAATAAAACTATATAAATTATAAAAAAAAAAATTACCTTCGACAGTGAGGCCTATGCTCGTAACCAAAATTTTGTAACGCCAAGAATAAAAACGAAAACTTGTGAGCAATACAACCAAAAGGACCTAAACAGTTTAGCTGAATTCCAGCGAAGGTCAACTTTGCCCGAGCGAATTGAAACTCTACTTCTAACAAAATATCAAAACGTTTCAACTGGAAAATTCAAAACAAAGTATAATAAATAACTGGAAAATTAATCAATAACAAACTAACCAATTAATGACATCCAACCAAAATTTTCCAGACGAAAACAACAACAAAATAAACAAAGTCAGGACAGTCTGGCAAAGGAGTATTTATATTTGGCTTTATGGTTTTGTTTGTTTGTTAAGTTGGGGTTTAACGCCGTTTTCAGCACATTTGGAAATTCCGCGGGGGCCAGTTTTTATTGGTGGAGGAAGCCGGAGTACCAAGAGAGAACCACCGATCTCCGATAGGAATGTCAATTAAGATCGGAGTCGAACACACCCCGCCACAAGTGAGATTCGAACTCACAACCCCAGCGTTGACAGGCTAGTGATCATTCGTAGTCATGACGAACTACCTATAGACCACTCGGCCACCGAGGCCCTTGGCTTTATGTTAGATCAATATTAATATTTTTAGCAGATAGATTTTCCTATTTTTTTCCAGGCAGAATGTTGGATGGATATACTTTGAAATTTCAATTTAAAAAGCATAAGTCTTGATTTTGAGATGTTGGTAAATTTTATATAGATTATATAGAGAAAATCAAAATTTCACGTACAATAAAAAAGACTGACAGAAAGAATGTTTTACAGAATTGTGAAAAGAACACTTATCTGACATTCTTTCATATTCTTAAAAGAAAAATTGAGGTCACCGTTCATTTTTTCTTGCTATTTCCAAAAAACCAAAATTTCCTTTACATTTCATTAGAAAGATTTACCGCCAATTATTTCCCCTGAAAAGGATTCTTTTTAGAATACAATTTTGTAATATTGCTATTTATGCATTTTTGTCAAAATATAAATTTTACATTATATCAAATACGTTTTCTCGTTGAAAATATTTATTTACATACAAATTTGCAAGATGCTTGAAACAGATACTTTGTATTAGGTATGATCTACCTTCTATCTATTCTGGCCATAAAGAATATAAAGTCACTATAAAAGTATGGAACATAGTATGATTTTCAACAAGGTAGCCGATAGCCAGATAAAATTGGGGGAAATGTACATAATTTAGACAGAGTGTCCATATCTGTGTAAAGGATATGTCAAACGGAAAAATAAAATAAGGAGGATATTTATTACATACAAATGAACAATGAATCAATCAGATGCAAAGTTAGCCACTTCAGAATCAAACAGAATTTTTTATTTCCCTAGTTTATTTGGACCCTTATAAACTCCATGACCCTAATCAAAGGAAACTTCTGAGAAAAATATTAATAACGAATTGTTTAAAACATATTGATTTAGTCATATTTAGTTTTTTAACCAATATAGCTCATTACATGAAAAGTATATTAATTGAGTCTTGATTGCAAACGGAAGCAATTAGGAAAAATTGATCTAGTCCCGTAATTAACTTGAAACCTAATACGTTTTGATACGAATATTTTGAGGGGATTATTTTAAGATAATCTTAATAGTAATTTTTTATTTTGTAAACGTAAATTATAAATACCCAAATTATCTATAAAATGTACATCAGCATTTTGGTTTGAAGTTGCCGTTTACGATATGCAGTTTATATCCTATACGAAACTAAGCCCCTTGATAGTCGCCATCTTAGATGACAGATCAGCACCAATGTAACAACATTTGGTAAGCACCTCATAAGGAACATTTATGCTATGTTTGGTTTCAATCCATTTAGCGGTTCTATAGAAGAAGATTTTTGTATGAATTTACCATAGGATCTTATGTTAAACTAAGTCTCCTGCTGGCGGCCCTCCGACGGATCGGCAACAAAGTTACAACACTTGCCATGTTTAGTTTCAATCCATTCAGCTGTTCTCTAGAAGTTCAAAATGTGAAATGTGAACGGATGGACGGACGGACGCAAAGTAATGGCAACAGTTCACATGACCCGTCGGGTAAGGTGAGCTAAAATGGTGATAGAAATTGTAGGTTGAACGCTCCCTGATACGGAGAATAAGGGACACTTTAATGTTTTTAATAAACAATATGCACAGATAATAGGAATTGTAAACAATGACAGACGTTCAGACAAAAAATAGCAAACATAGGGTATTCTACGATTACAAAGTTCGCCTCGTTTTCCCCGTTGCCTCTAAACAGCAATGTTACTATTGAAAGCACAAAATTGGTCAATACTGATAACAAAGTTAAAAGAAAAGATCATGGTGTCAAAGTGATCTGTGTCTCACTAGAACTGAGTACTGCAGTCGGACTTAAAACTTAAACTATACTTAAAAAAAGTTAATATAGCACGAAATGTAGATCAAAATGACCTACTTTGGGTCGGATGTGGTCAGACTCCCCCAGATGCATCTGCATACCAAGTTACATAAGTGTAGGTCACATAATATAAAGAGAACTGCATACTGACGTAAAATTTATACGCAGTCAATGAAGAATAGAATATAGGTCAATGTAACCTACTTTGGGTGGGATGGAGTCTGACTCGCTCAGATGCACCTGCATACCAAGTTACATGACTGTAGTGGCACAGTACCAGAGAACTGCACTCGGACGTAAAACTTAACCAAAGTCGATGAAGCATGGAATGTAGGTCAAAGTGACCTACTTTGAGTGGATGCAGTCAGACTTCCCTATATGCATTTGCATACCAAGTTACCTGAATGTAGGTGGCACAGTACCTGAGAACTGAACTCGGACGTAAAACTTAACCTAAGTCAATGATGCGCGATTAATCGGTCATAGTGACCAAATTATGGTGGGAGGCTGTTACTCTCCGAGATGCACCCTGACACCAAGTAACATGATTGTAGGTCCCTTGGTATCAGATAACTGAACTCGGACGTGAAACTTAACAGAAGTAAATGAAGCGCGATAAGTAGGTCAAAGTGACCTAATTATAGTGGGAGGCTGTGTTACTCACCCGGAGATGCATTCTTACACCAAGTAATATGATTGTATAGGTCACTTTGTATGTTAAAACTGATTTTTTACATAAAATTTAAAAGCCAGTCAACTGTGTAACATGGGTCATGTGATCTTCATCTTATGTCACATTGTCAGTCTCTTCGACGTGCACCTGCATACAAAAATATATGCCCCTATGTCAAGTAGTAACTGAGGACGAACACGCGGACGCGGACGTGGACCCCGGGGAAACTCCATTAGTCCCCCTCAACTTCGCTGAGGCAAACTAAAAATGGCAAAAACACAAACAGAAACAATATATGATTAGGATAGTCTGACTTGGTACAGACACTCAGTAGTAGTGGGGTTAAACTGTTTTTATGTGTATTCAAACCATATGTCATGTTTTTGACCTGTAAACTGGTTTACTTTTTCTTTCATTTCTTTCAAGCTGGAATTAATACTTGTGATAACATGCAAGGCCTGACAAGCTTTCACTAATCATTCAAATATTGCTTTCTTCAAGGATTATCATGTGACCTAGACTTGGTAGATACATGCATCTTCTTGGAAGTGATCAGATGTTCTGCATCTCTAATCTGAATGGCCCGCTCTGCTCGCCTTTTAATATTTAAAAAAAATAAAAACATTTTACTGCAAGATTGTTTTCTACTAAACATCATGACGCTATTCTTAAATGACCCTGAGTGTAATATAAAAATGACGGAATATGAAATATACTTCAAAACAATCTTAAATATTCGAAAATAATTATAACATAGCTAAAACGAAACACAAGGAATGTGCAGTAATGAGCCCCATAAGGCCTGAAAATATTAGTTCGGGAAATCGTTTCTTGAGATTTTGAAAGGCTAAGTACTAATCTAAATAAAAAACGCATTGTTTGCAAAGGTTATGTTTGTATAGAACTCGGAATGATTAATTTTGAATGGAAAAATAACATCATTATAACAAGAATATCAACTTATGACATTAAAAATGCGAAATAAAAACAAGAGTGGACACACAAAAATGTCTCGCCTGTCGTGTATTTCTAATGAAAGTAAATGCTATCAGACATATTGCATACAGTATTCGAAAAACAGGCCAAAACACACCACTGAACCATGAAAATGAAGTCAAGGTCAGATGACACCTGCCAGTTGGACATGTACACCTTACAATCCTTCCATACACCAAATATAGTAGACCTATTGCATACAGTATTCGAAAAACAGGCCAAAACACAAAAACTTAACTATAACAACTGAACCATGAAAATGAGGTCAAGGTCAGATGACACCTGCCAGTTGGACATGTACACCTTACAATCTTTCCATACACCAAATATTCTAGACCTATTGCTTATAGTATCTGAGATATGGACTTGACCACCAAAACTTAACCTTGTTCACTGATCCTTGAAATGGGGTCGAGGTCAATTGAAAACTGTCTAACGGAGATGAGGACCTTGTAAGGTACGCACATACCAAATATAGTTATCCTATTACTCATAATAAGAGAGAAATTAACATTACAAAAAATCTTAACTTTTTTTTTCAAGTAGTCACTGAACCATGAAAATGAGGTCAAGGACAATGTACATATGACAGACGGAAACTTCGTAACATAAGGCATCTATATACAAAGTGTAAAGCATCCAGGTCTTCCACTTTCTAAAATATAAAGCTTTTAAGAAGTTAGTTAACGCCGCCGCCGCCGCCGGATCACTATCCCTATGTCGAGCTTTCTGCGACTAAAGTCGCAGGCTCGACAAAAACTAGAAAAGATCATAAAATTTGTAAAACCATTATTTTAAGTATTTTTTCTTTATGTTGTGTATATGCGGTGCAACACATGGATTTTTATATATATAAAAAAATCCCTAGACCAAATATTTTAGTTTCTCATTTGGCAGCAAATGAGAAGATTATTCAAACTGATTACAGTCAGTAGTTGAATTAGTTAAGATTATCTGTGTTATCGTATATTAACAATACACACGGAACAAAATATACCCGAACAGTAGAAACACTTCTTTATAAAAATGTTGACCAAAAACACTTAAAATAAAAACCCAAGAACACGAGTATGACGATTACAGGGTCACAGAAAATATGCCTCTTCATGCCTTTCTTTACTCTGTGTAAAATTAATTAGTAAGATTGTAATCTCACCAGTGTTTACAATTATATTGAAGATTATGTTTTATGATAGAAGGATCTTAATTGCCACTGTAAAATATAAAAGCAGTATTAATATGAGCATTAGATCGGTGATTGACTTAATAATATCCTGTTCATCTGCAGTATGACATTTTAATACTGATATGATATGAACTCAGTAAATGTTGGATAGGAACCGTGGAAAGATATATATATAATGGACACATTTGGAATAAACCAAGTGCGATAAAATGAAGATACATGGAACAAAATTTTGAACCAGTACCTTCCGGTATCAGTAATTCTGGAAAATACTGGTTTCCAGTATGTGATTTAATTTTTTCTCTAAAACACTGGAAGATACTGGACAACACTGGTATTCCAGAATTCTATTAAGGGAAGATATCGATAGGCACTGGTATTCCAGAGTTAATGTTTCTTGAAAATACTGGTAACACTAGAGTTATAGATCCTGGAAAATACTGGCAATACCATGCAGAGTTACAGATACTGGAAAAAACTGGCAATATCATGCAGAGTTACAGATACTGGAAAGTACTGGCAATACCATGCAAAGTTACATATACTGAAAAATACTGGCAATATCATGCAGAGTTACAGATACTGGAAATTACTTGCAATACCATGCAGAGTTACAGATACTGGAAAATACTGGCAATATCATGCAGAGTTACAGATACTGGAAAGTACTGGCAATACCATGCAAAATTACATATACTGAAAAATACTGGCAATACCATGCAGAGTTACAGATACTGGAAATTACTGGAAATACCATGCAGAGTTACAGATACTGGAAAATACTGGCAATATCATGCAGAGTTACAGATACTGGGAAATACTGGCAATACCATGCAGAGTTACAGATACTGGAAAATACTGGCAACATCATGCAGAGTTACAAATATTGGAAACTACTGGTAATACCAGAGTAACAGATACCAGATATAACTGGCAATACCAGAGTTACACACACTGGAAAATACTGGCAATACCATGCAGAGTTACAGATAATGGAAAGTACTGGCAATACCATGCAGAGTTACAGATACTGGAAAATACTGGCAATATTATGCATAGCTACAAATGCTGCAAACTACTGGTAATACTAGAGTCACAGATACCAGATACTACTAGCAATACCAGAGTTACACACACAGAAAAATACTGGCAATATCATGCAGAGTTACAGATACTGGAACGTACTGACAATACCAGATTAACAGATACTGGAACGTACTGACAATACTAAAGTTACAGATATTGGAAAATACTTGCAATACCAGTTACAGATACTGGAAAATACTGGCAATACCAGAGTTACAAATACCAGGAAGTACTGGCAATACTATACAGAGTTACAGATACTGGAAAGTACTGGCAATACCCGAGTTACAGATACCGGAATGTATTGGCAATACCAAAGTTACAGATACTGGAAAATACTGGCAATACCATGCAGTGTTACAGATACTGGAAAGTACTGGCAATACCCGAGTTACAGATACTGGGAAATACTGGTAATACAGGAGTTAAGGATACTGGAAGATGCTGGGAAAAAATGGTAACCACGTGTATATAAAAGGTGAAAATACTTAACTCACTTTATAGTTGGAATCAAGTATCCATACGGACATTGGAAACTAGTAATATTTCTTTCAAAGTTAGAGCAAATATTATTGAATAAACGTTATCTTAATTTTATTCATTATTTGTTTGATGTAAGCAAATGCAACCTAATGTTTGATTGTTTGAATTTTGTGTCTGCTCTGACGGGCATATGGTATTCGGCATTATATTTTGGTTTTTGTTTATATTGTAAATTCCAAACAATTCTAAAACCAACATTTTCTTCATCATTAAGAGTCTTTTTATCAATGTTGTTACGTAACAGAATACACAAAGGTGCATTTCATGCCATCTTTAAATCTGTGTCCTTTGATAAAAAGCCTAATTTCTTTCAAAGTTGAATAATCATTTTGAAATATGATTTAAGCTTAGGATATTAAATTATTTATATACATAATATTTAAACAGGTGAGATTGTCAGTGCAATTTTTAAGGAACAGGATGGACATGGTCCGTTGAAATAGATTCAGTGTTGCAACATCGCTAGTATACCACAATTTGTTTCCGGCCAATAAAATTTAACACAACAAGTACTAGTATATATGTGTCCAATGGACAGTGTGCCCCCCCCCCCTTTTCAAAACAGACACCTAAATCACGATTAGTCAACCACGACACTGAGGTTACACCACCCCTTTGACCTAAATTTGGAATAGATCCCATCAATTAGTGACAAAATGTTATGTTGATATATCATCTGCTTCACATTAAACTACCTTCAATCTAAACTTTAACCTAGAGCGGGACGTACATACGGACAGACACAAAGACCAAAACCCATAATGCCCTGCAATCGCAGGCGGAGCATCATTAAAAAGCTAACATAATTGTAGAATTCGGTCTTACGAATAAATCATTGATTAAGGCTTAATGATTAGGGCCCCTTTCTCCGGTGTCTGTTTTTCGCTTACTGTAAATCAAACACTTTTTTTATATTTAACAATAACCATTTCAATAAACTTGTAGTAGCGGGCTCACCTCTAGTGCGGGTAAGATCCACATCTTGGTCAAACCAAACACTTTAAAATTTGAATTTTTTGCTTCCACAAGTACGTGGTATTAGGATCATTAGCGATTACTGGTCGGCTAAGTATCGGAATAATATGTCCGGCTGGGATGACATGTCTTCCTGCGTGCTATTATTTCGTGAGCCAGCAAGATAAACATTCGGTTGTAGGTTCATATTCACATCACATCAACATGTTCTCTCGAACTCACAACCCCAGTGTTGACAGGCTAGTGATCATGAGTAGTCATGACGAACTACCTAGACCACTCGGCCAACGAGGCCCCAACATGTTCTCATCCTGTGGCAATTATTATTTTGGATATATATATAATATATATCATTTTCTTCACCATATCCAGTATGGAACTTGTAACTTTAATTGTGAGTAATGATAAATGCAATACATGCACAAAGCACATGTGTAGCAACGCTGGTAATATCCTGATTTGTAACAAAGGTTTTTAATGAAAGAATCAACCTTTCTCTACACTACTTCTCAAACATGGTCATCAATTTCAACCAATAAAGTAAACATCTCGTAGATGTATACAGATATTGTCTCACCAACAGTGCTCAAGTCCAAAACCGTGGAAAGCAAAATCAATGTTTCACAAAATATATAGTCAAGTACAGTAGAGTTCATTAATAACAAAGTGCAGGGGGTTCTATGTCCAATTTTGTTATAGGCATTGTTTGTTGTAAGATAAAGAATGCAGTTACCCCCCCCCCCCCACCTTTTTAAAATTATCTTTGTAAGTTTTGATGTTAAACAATGTTTTCTGTCCTTATACCAGTTAATTATTCATTTTATTTGTTTTGCTGAAATAATTTTTTTCTATTCCATTATGGAGTTGATGGTAGCATTTGTCATTGCCAAATTTCATACAAATTATAGTATTTTTTGACATCACAAAGATCAAGTTTGATGTCACAATAAGAAAGTAATTGTTCTACATCATTAGGTCAATCGGAGCTCATTCTTGGGGTCATGTGGAGCTGATGTTCTACTTTCAATACTTCTATAAAATATATTCTGAAGATCATTTTCCTTCTGAACCATGAAGATGTAATTATCAACTTGTTTATCACATCATTAATAGCCATTTTACTATTTGAATATATATATATATATAGTTGAAATCTCTATTGATAGTTATACGTAAAAACGCTAAGACAGCTTGAAGCTTTCGGCCGCGCTACCGGCCTTCATCAGCATGTTTGTTGGACATGACGTTACAATGTAATTGTGACAATATGCACTGTGATGTGTTGTAAAGATAGAAAAATATGAAATTAAAAAGGTAAGATAGACAAAAATAATACAGGACAATAGGGAAGTAAAAATGATAGAAAAGTATGTAAACAAAGAGATGGAGGTAAAAATAGATATTCTTTATATTCTATATATATATATATATATATATATATATATATAAAAGTCTTGATTGACATCATTAACAACAATGATGGGATTATTGTTTTTGCATTACCTGAAGTGTCAAGTCAGATTGTTATATCGATGTGATTATCTGTACATAATGGAAGATAGGTAAACAATTTGTTTTTTCAGCAATTTTCTTCATTATAACAGGTCACATGAGAATAATAAAAACGTTGTTTGGGATTAAAATTCTCTTGGTTATAAGCCTGATTTCCTTATAAAAAATTTGTAGTAAGCCTACAAAAATACACTAAATTGTATTTAAATAGCAATGTGACTGGGGATTTATCTTCACATCATTCTAAGCCTGACTTTGTTGCAAGCATATACGTTATAAGCAAACTCTACTGTAGACTGAAACCCAGATATGAGCTATACACGAATTGACAGAACTGTCCACCATTTCTAATATAATACAATAACCCATAGTTTTTGACATTTAAAACAGTAATTGTTCTGTGACAACATTTAAAATGTTAAATGGAACTAATGGTTCTTCAGTCAATAAGAACGTTTCCTGATTCTTCACAGTAAAGTCAAGAAAAACCAAAGGGATATTCGAAGAAGGGAAAAATCGTAACAACTGACAAACTCCGAAGAACAACGAAGACAAGTCCAAAACAATACATGCATTACAATTAACAACTAAAAAACATATGAAGAACATGGACCCACCATCATAGTTAATTTTCCCTTCTTGAGTAACATAAGGCGTCTACGTTTCTCAGCTTATCCGATTTTCAAGGGCATGCGTGAGTTACCCTGACTTTCGACAGAGGATTACTGCTGTCACAAAAGCTTCTTAACCAGGGTTTTATCAGGGATAAGTTGGTGTCATCACTTAGGAAATTTTACGGTCGTCATCACGAATTGATTGACAATTACAGTGTTCCAATATCTAAGATGATGTTGGACCTGTTCCCACTGTAGTAACCTTCATGTGCCTCCACCGATTTGTGACTTCCCCTGGATTGACTTTGTTGAACTTCACGATGGGTGCCGTATACAGACCAGGAACTTCTTACCCTTCCAGAGCACCTGGGTTCACTCCTGGTTTTTATTGGAGTTCGTGTTGTTCAATGTTTTTAGTTTTCTGTGTTTATTTGTTGTGCTTGTGGATGTTCATTTGTCTTTCTGAGTTTGTCTGTCCAATGGATTACGTTTTTTTGATTGCTCCTTAGGTATATATGTCCTTTTTTTTTACTGTACACTCTTCCAATTATGATCCTTTTTTTTAATATTATGAAAGTACATGATAGGTAAGAAAAGTCAAAAATAAAATCCCATTTAATGTTAAATATATAACCTGTAATATATTTATAAAATGTTCCTCACAACTCGTCTTTAATACCAAGAAATATTATATGATATAAGTTTAAAAATATACATCCTGTAAGAGGTATAACAAACAGTATAGTACCGTTTAATTCAGGATTGATGGTATTTTTTTTCAGTCTATGAAGAAATAACCTCAATCACATGGTGCACACTATATAACCAGCGTAGCTAGTTGTTTGAAAGTGTGCACCAATGCCACCATAAGTATTGAGGTTATTTCGAATAGACTGATAACAAAATTACAGTCAATCCTTATAATTTATTTCCAACGGTTGTTAATTTAATTTGATGAAAATTATGTAACTTTTAATGATAAAAATAACAATAACAAATACAGCTGACTCTGGTTATCACAAACTCTTTTATCTTGAAATTCGGGAAAATTCAAAGTAATTTTTTGGTCCAAAGATTATATTTGCTTCTTATGCCCCAAGATTTTAGGAAATGTTAAATTATTTATCATCATTTCTTCAAGTTTAAGTCCAATATTCCCCTCTGTTTTAGAATCAGCTGAGCATTTCTCATTACTTTACAAGAATTACACTGACTAAAGTTTTTCAACTTTAAAGTTCATATTCTACCAAAAAATCTACAATACCATCACTGCTCTAGCCAATTCTAAGACGTTTGATGTTAAATTTTGGACTCTTCAGCTTTGAGATTACAAGAATCAACTGTAATTTGGGAACAACCATTTGATTTATGAGAGGATAAGAAAGTAAATGGAAAAATGGCAAACTAAAGAAAGTGGTAAAAAATGGGCAAAGTAAAATATCATCTGAAATCAAATAATGGCGTATTTTTTTTGGTAAAAGAAATAAGAAAAATATTTTCCGACAGATGAAAAATATGCAGGTCCTTGAAATGTACGGGAAAAATATCCATACACCTCCCCCAATAAAAATAAAATGGTTTCTCCCTAAAAACAAACAGATCATAACTCATCCTTTAACTTGTCTTTGTCTTCTTTACTTTTCTTTGTTTTTGAAGATTTATCTTTTTGAGATTTTTTATCATTTTTAGTAGCTTTTTCTGACTTGGAAGTGTCTTTCTTCTTCTTTTCATCTTTCTTAGTGTTTTTCTCACAATGTTTAGAGATTATTTGTTCTGCTGCTCGCACTCCTGACATATAGGCCCCGTGAGCTGTATTCATGTGTTCTAATAATGTGTATTCTCCAGCAAAATAAATATAAGGACATACAGGACCTGATATGGAATCAAACATTTCTGGTAAAATTCCTGAAAAAAATATTTACAATCAATGAATGTTATTCAGTACTTAAACTGCATGCTCAAAGTGAAATATTATTTAACTCGAGACACTAGCAGTAGCTGTTCTCTGTCTTAATTTCAGAGTTTGACTTTTTTGTACTTAGCTTCTTTTTTTGTATTGTGAAATTACTCAGAACCAATTTTACTACTTACCTAATAATCCTTTATTACTTTAAATGATCATACATATTGTAAGTGTAAACTTACCAACTTTTGGATATGATGTAGTTCCAAGAACTTTATTGTCTGATGCCCATTTGGATTTGGTAACTATGGTTACATTCACTTCCTGTAATTTTTCTTTGCCAAATAATTTTGATAAAACAGCAATTGCTGAAAAATGAAGAATTTTGTATGTATTACTTCAACAGGAAATCACATCTCAACTTTTTTTATTTCATCAGGAATAGGTTAATATTGTCCGGAAACATTTTTATTTTCATTGTTTATAGCCAATAAGAATATATAAACATATACATAAGAATGAAATAAATCAATTCTAGAAAACCTGTTTGAATAAGAAATGCATATATGCCAATCACTGATATGGGTTATCTCCCTTAACAGAATAGCTTACTGTTGATAATTTCGATTTTGTCAAGGCTATTGGGAGACTTGAGATTATCTCCCCTTGATTATCTGATCTGGTTAACCCTTTCCAGGTGAATGATGCCTCAAGGCATCATGGCCCTTTCCGTCCATTTGTATGCCCCTAATCCTCTCCACTAATATCTGGATACACTTTTTTTGGTCTTTATTGCAAGAGAAACATCATAGCTACAGAAGCAGTAACATTTGGGACCCACATTCACATGTATGAATTAACAGCACCATGCAGAATAGCCTTGGTGCCATCATTTGTCACAAAGGTTGAATTAAGAGGAAGGGGTGGGCTGCCTTTTGGGCCCCAAATGGAATATTGTGGGGTGGGAAAATTTTATTAATGAGCTGTACAGGAACAGCAAGGGTCATTTAATACCTCAGTGTGTGTGAAATATTTAAAAATTATTTTTTTGATTTTTGAGAACCAATAACAGTGCAAAAATGCCCATAATTGCACTTTTGGCCTCCAAGGACTTACATACATCGATCCTACAACACAATTTTAGTTAGTTTTACCCACTCTTAACACATCATGCATTACTACGTATGTGGGCATTCACTTTGGTTTCCATGGCAAAGGGAAGTTCCCAAAATTAGCAAATATAGTATTCTAATAATTCAACTAGAATACTAACTGCCTCGGTGGTCTCGTGGTAGCGTGCTCGCTCCGAGTGCGGAAGGTCGCGGGTTCGATCCCCGGTCGGGTCAAACCAAAGACATTAAAATTGATATTTGCTGCTTCTCCGCCAAGTACGCGGCATCTAGGAGTAAGAGCAAAGACTGGTTGGCTCGGAGTCAGTATAATGTGCGCGAGTGAGGTGATATGTGAGCTAGCATATTAAAAATCCGACTTAGCGTGTCGGTCTAGTACAAAGCAGGGATCATTTTCATTATCATATCAACATGTTCTCGTCCTGATATGCACCTGGTTGCCACTGGATGTTAAACAATAATTCATCCATCCAAGTAGAATACTTTGGAACAAAATTAAAAATTGGTACTACCTTTTTCTTTTATTTCTGCATCTGTCATATTTTCAAACTTTTGTGCAGCTTCATTGTATAACATTCCAGTCAGCATAGGTTTTTTTGTGTATTGATGAAGATTAATCCACGTCTGAAACATTCCAATTTCTTCAGGATTACTGGTTACCATGGTAAATATACCAATATCTTTTGGCCAAAATACTTTATCAAACTCCAACACCAGTTTATTGTTGAATCCTATACCTGTATCAAAACAAAATAATCCTTTCAGATTGTATATACACTTTAAATTCAATAATTTATATCTGACAGTTGTACATAATGTATTTCAGTGAGTTTTATCAATTTTTCTCTTATTCTTGACGTGTTTAATTGGTGGGATAAAAATACATAATATTTTTAACCACCTCCCAAAAGCTCGCGTGTTAAAAATCGAAAATTTAACTATCTCGGGTGGAGAAATTCCATAACTCACTCGTACGTGAAGGAGAATCTATATGTCCCACTCTGATTCTTTAACATTAACCATGTTAACATAAAATTACTTCCTGAATTTGCAGAAGCATTCTGAACACAACATAATATAACCAAAACCGTTTTCTTTTTTGGTTATTAGTCATACTACTGACAGAGGGTCAAAGGTTAAGGTATCCAGACCATAGAAGATCATGACCATGAATTATATATCTTTTTGACAAAAAATAACTTTAACCAAACGTTTAAGAATGCTCGCTGGTCATGTTTTGGTCTTTTTGTTTGATTTTCAGAATCCCCGGGTTTCATCCATTTCTTAAACATGAAATTTTTTGCCCATGAACCCCCACTTTTTCTTTTATAATTCAATCATATATACCTTAAAATGGTATTTGACAAAATTTTATGAAATCCTATTTAGAGAGACTGAAGTTGCCAATGCAAAGACAATGAAAAATCCAGAGAAAACCCATTTCCTGCAAATTTTCGAGGCCTTATAGCTCTAAAATGAGCACATGAACCTAATTTTTTTTCTTGCTTATTTGTTTACTATTCATATGTTCTGTCAAACTAAAACACCTACATGTATTTCAAATCCTATTTATTGCCTATTAGACCAGCGAACATCCTTAAAGTAGAGAGTTATGTATACATATCTTTCTCAAGTTGAAACACAATTTGTTGTTTGTATGTGTCATCTAGAAAATAAGTTAGATACAGTGGAACTTCCCTTAATGCCCCTCTGAAAACCGGATTCCTCCACAAACCGAACGTTTTATTTTGGTCGGGAATTTTCATCTATATTTTCAAGTAAAAAAATTCTCCAAAAACCTGCCCCTCTAAAAATGGGCTGAACTCTCGTTCTCTTCATTGCATGAAAGCGTATTTTAATCAAAGCCTCATTGGTACATATATGTATTGGAAAACTCTGTTTAAAGAACAGTTTTTAACATCTGTTTCAACCAAAAAATAACCTCAATGCTAAAAGACTACGATTTAGTAACATTTAAGAAAAAAACCATTCAAATGTAGTATTTGTGTAATTTTCATGCCTTTCGATATTTCAATTTATTTACCTCCGGTCGAATTTTAGTCTAGTCTGGCCAATTTCTACGGTCCGATAGCTGTTCGGTTTTCAGAGGTTCCACTGTATATTGTGATTAAAATGTTTGCTGATAGTTATCAAGATCATTGCGGTTATGTTCTATGGAATACATGTATCTGGGGTATTCGGATGATCACAAGGTCAATAATGCTCCAGATACCTCCAAACAACTTTTTACATGCTTTTCTAAAGTCTGCAATCTTTGTCAGTGATAATCTGTTTCTTTTTCTTGTTGAGGTATTTTGGAATATAGTTTTACATGTTTTAATTCTGATATTTTCTGGTTATGATTAATCTCTTTATGTTTTTACATGGCCATAGTGCTAACAGCAACAACTTTCTTATCTTTTTATGCATTTGTAGTAAGTTGTTAAAAAAGATGTTTGAAAACTGTATAAATCTTGTTGAAGCCCATTTGCACCCTTATGGGTCATAACTTCCTGTTATAGTTACAGAGGCCCTGTTAATTTGCAATGGGTTCCACAATTGGAAATCAGGACAGCTCTATTTTTAGGATGTCTCATTTTAGAAGAAGTGACTCATGTCAAGAACATAAATTACCTAGACTGTCAATGGTTTTCTTCCAGCCTTTAGAAAGTGGGGGATCAAATATAACCCCTTCAGCCTTCATTACACCTAATGGTAGGGCAACAACCACTGCATCAGCTTCATACTGTTTGAGATCTCTGGTACGTACTAATACTTTGTTTTTCTTTTTGTCTACAGCTATCTGTCGGACTGGTTTCCTAAGCTCAACATCAACTGTTATTTCATTTTTAAAACCACCTGCAACACTAATATGGATGCAATGACAATAGGTTGTACATGTTTCTAGAAATAAATGTATAGTTGCCATCCTCTGAGTATAACAATATGAAACCAGAGGCTCTTAAGAGCCTGTTATTGCTCACCTGCCAAAGTCTGTCAAATTGAACCTGATATTTGTTTTTTAAAGGATCTTCCATATATGCTTCCTGTAAAGTTTGGTTACATTTGGCAATGAAGTTTCAGAGGACAAGATTTTTAAAAATCCGCCAATCAGAAACAAAAATTGCCCATGGCAGCCATGTTTGCTATCTGATCAGGACAAAATGAGAAATTTTCATAAGGGACCTCCCATAGATGCTTCCTGTTGTTTAGTTTTATTTGGCAAACCAATTTGAGAGTAAAACAGAAATTTTTAATCAGCCAATCAGAAACACGAATTGACCATGGCGGTCATGTTTCTTTTCCGATCAGGACAAAATGAGAAAATTTTGTGAAGGACCATCCATAGATCTTTCCTGTAAAGTTTGGTTCCATTTGGCCAAGCGGTTTCAGAGGAGAAGGTTTTTTAATATCAGCCAATCAGAAACAAGAATTGCCCATGGCAGCCATGTTTGTTGTCCGATCGGAACAAAATCAGCAAATTTTATAGAGGACCCTCCAAAGATGCTTTCTGTGAAGTTTGGTTTCATTTGATCCAGCAGTTTAAGAGAAGATTTTTTTTTAAATCAGCCAATCAGAAACAAGAATTGCCCATGGAGGCCATGTTTGTTGCTCAATTGGGACGAAATGAGGAAACTTTATAAAGGACCTTACATAGATGCTTCCTGTCAAGTTTGGTTCCATTTGGCCAAGCGATTTCAGAGAAGATTTTTTTATATCAGCCAATCATAAACAAGAACTGCCCATAGCGGCCAAATTTGTAGTCCGATCAGGACGAAATGAGGAAACTTTGTAAAGAACCTCCCATAGATGCTTCCTGTCAAGTTTCGTTCCATTTGGCCAAGCGATTTCAGAGGACAAGATTTTTTTATATCAGCCAATCAGAAACAAGAATTGCCCATTGCAGCCATATTTGTAGTCCATGTTTGTTGCCCGATCGGGAGGAAATGAGGAAAATTTTTAAAGAACCTCCCATAGATGCTTTCTGTCAAGTTTCGTTCCATTTGGCCAAGTGATTTCAGAGGAGAAGATTTTTAAAAACTCAGCCAATCAGAAACAACAATTGCCCATGGTGGCCATGTTTGTTGTCCGATCGGGACGAAATGAGCAAACTTTATAAAGGACCTTACATAGATGCTTCCTGCCAAATTTAATTCCATTTGGCCCAGTGGTTTCAGAGGAGAACATTGAAATGTGAAAAGTTAACGGACGGACGGACGACGGACGGAGGACGGACGGACGACGGACGCAAAGTGATGGCAAAAGCTCACCCTGGCTTTTAGCCAGGTGAGCTAAAAACTGCAGAATCAATAATAAACCTATCAAAACTTCCTTTTAACTTCATTTAGAAACTTTTCTATGCTTAGACTTAAAATTATGATAAAATAGGTTTTATACACCAGAGTGTCCGGATAGGTGAGGGGAAGGTAGGGTACACATAAAACTGATTTAACCCCACCTCTGTTCAGTGTCGGTACCAAATCCCACTATGCTGACTCTCTATTGTGTTTATGTTTGTGCTCTTTAATGTTATTTTTTCTGGGGTTCTACATGTTAAGTAACTTTTATTGATTCATATGTTATTGTTGACCTTTCCTGTTTTCCATTTTGTTGTTTGTTTTTGTAAAATCTGACTCATTTTTAAATTTCTAACAGTAAGGCCACATAAAATCAATTTATATTTTCTCATCCTGTCCCACGAAAAAAGTTTGGAGGTTGGTTGAAATTTATAATTAATCTTTCACAGCTAAAATAGAGTACGTTCTAACAAAAATAGTAAACTAAAATACAAACCAGAGACATGCAGGAAGGATACAAAATACAGAATTTTATTATTACAGTAAATTATTCTGTTCCTGGAGAGTTCAGAGATTACTTGTAAACAACGAAAATCTAAAATGTTGATTTCATGACCCTAAAATAATATTTCTACATCTTCGTACCATATTCAAAATGAGCAGAATAAATTGAAGGATAAAAACAGAAATAACCCTGAAAATTCAGAGTACTTAGATGTCTTGTAAAAAGAATATTTGATAATTTAATACTTGAATGCCAATTCCCCCCCCCCCAAAAAAAATACAGCTGATCCACAGAAAAATGTGTGAGTCTTCCAAGGAAGACATGTGTCACCTACATACAGGAAAAGCTAGATTTAAACCAATCACCCCCCCCCCCATCCTTTTTTCAAAATTGTCACTTTTTACAAAAAAAATAAAAATTTTCTTAAAATGAAATATATATCACACTTTTGCATTAAGGTTAATGCGCAGAGAAAGTTTCATCAAATTCCTTTGAGAGGTTTAAGAGTAGCTGAGGATAGAAGAAAAGTATGACGAGGCAAGACGACAGATAGTGACCCCATGTGTCGACCATGCGTTCCGCAGGCGACACAAAAAGTAGTATTTCAAAACAACAAGATACATTACATAGACTGACTAAATTTGATTTTTGAATAATATTTCCATGTACAAACTTACATGTCAACAATTTGATCAAACCCATCAACCACACCCGTATCCCAACCAAATTCTTTCTTTGGATTAAACTGCCATGTGGAATGGTCAGGTAATGACATTGTATAATGAGATTCCATGATAGAAGACAATAAGGTTTTATCTGATTTGGTTTCCTCGTTTTTCAAGACGCTGCGTACAGCTTTCTTCAGATCCATATCTTTCCCGCTTTCTTTTATTTTGTCCATAGTTTTTAGTGTTATCTGAAATGAGAATAAACAAATTAATTTTTTCATTAGCCTTTTGTGAAAAGAACTTGCTTAATATTAATGTGAAGAGAAAGGGAATTAACTCCATGATATTCAGTTTTGTTAGTTAAGAGTTTCATCATGATGCCACTTCCAAAACAACTGGTAATTAATTGTGCAAAAGAGAGTTTGAATACACATGTACTAATATATGATAACAAAATAAACAAAACGTCTTTACATCGTTACAGGATATGTGTTGTGTTCCAGTTGTGGGCATGCAAACCTTGTTTATTTTTCATGGGTTCCACAACTGGAAATAAAACACAGGACAGATGAATCTTTTTGGAACAAGTGACTCATTTAACCCATTCAACATTTAAAACATTTAGAAAATCAGAATTTAAAAAAAAATTCTTTGTTTGTTCCAGCCCTTAGGTCAGGTATGCTAAAAATTTCAAAAAATCTAACTCTACAACCTTACTTCATAAAACTCGGTAAATATTTTTTTAGCATCATCTCCAGAGAATACTTGATCTTTTTCGGGAAAATGAAGTTGAACTTTTCCAGTAGATTTTACTTCTAGTTCTCCACCAGATACTATCTTTGCCAATGGGTTGTCTTTGACCATGGAATTTAACCAACTTGGACCCAAATCAACTTCTATTCCTTTAAAACAGAAAAATTAAGTATTTCTCATGCTATTTAAATAAAAATAACATGAGGTTGCACGTGTTATCGTGCAAAGTATACCCCACTCTTTGTTAATTTTGAAAATTGGGAAAACAGACTTAAAAATTTTGACGAAAATTAAAAGCAAAATGGAAGTACCAGTTCTCAATTTTTCTGCTACATATTAAAGACAAAAAGTATTTTTTTAGAGCTTTCTGTAAAATTCTTTCTATGGAATTACTTCCTGTGATAAATTATAACATGCTTATTTAAATGTCTATAGAAAGCATTCTCAAAAAATAAAGTGATCAGAGTATGCCATGAAAAAATATTTCAGTAACTATATTAAACTATTTTTGTGGAGACTTAAATGAAAATAGAACTTTGAATTTTTGGATGGCAAAAGTAGGTGCTAGCGGGCGAAATTTTAATTTAAAATTTTTTTTCTTGAGGACTTGTTTTTTTTTAGCGCAGATCAACTATACGTGCGTCACATTTTTAAAATAAAATATTGCCCAAAAAATGGGGAAAATCCCACTTTTTACAAAATTTTAGGGGTGGGCGAACAATTTTATTTTCGATTCATTGAAAAATGAAAAAATTTGGGATGAATTTTCAGCATTTTGCAAAATGAAGCGGCAAAAATGTTTTTTCTTAAAATTTACATATTCCAAAAATTGAAGCGGCGAAATCCAAAGAACTAAAGATCAATTTGGTATTGCCTTCCTAATAAATCAAACTATACAACCTTTGTATTTCCTAATTCACTTTATTACTGGTGAATCATTCTGAAGTACATCTTTTCCTTCAAATAATACTTAAAAAGAAACAGCTATCAATTTGTTTTGACTGCATGAGCTTACAAATTACATTCTACCTCTGGCTTTTGGACGTGATTTTCGATCTGTAAATATTCTCCCACCATATCTTTCCCTTCTGGCCTCAAGTACATTGACAGAATATCCACTGTTTAACAATTTCCGGGCTGCAGCCAGCCCTGCTATGCCACCACCAACTACAATAACATGTTTCTGTTCCTCTTTCTTAGCTGAGTTATCTCCCTTTACCCCAAAAATTACCATGATAAAAAAAATTACTGTTTTCAAAATCATTCTTCTTTCTGAAAAATAAATATATATGTTAAATGGAAATGTGACTTCCTTTTTAAGTTAAAATATGAAAAATGATACATCTGCCATGATATATATATAATTCTCCCTTTAATTGTAAAGGAGTCCCGAATTTAGTAACAAAGACCGATTTGTCCACTTCCAAAAAGGTTTTTTTTTTATATAGGAACAAGGATTTTCGTTTTGGAGACAAAATTTAGTAATACATGTAATCAGTGAGTTATATTTTTTATTTTGAATATTGCTGACTCGGTTTGAATTTTTATCACCAGAACGAAGGAGAAGTTAAATAAAATTCATGGTGTACACATATTGTTTATTCAATTAAAGTGATTTAGGGTATTAATATCTCAGAACTAGGGTATCATTTAAGAATTACCTCAAGACCTACCAAGATTTTAACATATTTTGAACAGGTGTCAAAATTAATTAGTTGTGTTATCTCACCATAACAGTGAAAAAGTCATGACCATAAAGCATGGGTCAGATGGTAAAAAATATGATGTCAAAAATATTAAGAAAAAGTTTTATTTTCGAAACACTTATAAAATTCACCCTTGCACCAACAAACAGGGTATAATTCTATAAGCCTGGTTTTTTTATCCTTGTGATTTTCTGCTATTTATAGTTGTTTGCTTCAGTGAATTGAAGATAACTGATTTATTTGTTGACTTATCCTGTCAAAGAAGTAGGGCCTTTTGGCCTGTATTTATTTCATGTCTAGGGCCATTTTCCAAAAGTTGCCTAAAGCCTTTCAAAATTCCTGTGGGCATTGTCTGGTATGTGGTCTCGAAAGACTTGCTAATAATATCTAACAAATACATGAAATAAGTCACAAAAAAGGTTTCTACATATATTCTAATATTGTTTTTGGGCACATTTTTAACATAAATTAAATTTGCCAAATTAACTGCTTCAAGACAATTTTTCAACATGAAGGACACTCAGAACCAAAACAATTTTTTTACTGTTTACGGTATTGGTTTTGGTTCTGAATTTCATTCTTAGCGATATTCCAAAAAGTGGAACAAATTGACCAAAATGGCCTTTATACACAACTTCTGCGGGTAGAAAATTTGAACTTATTAATGATTAAGCATAAGATGTCTATTTATTATCAATTTTTAAATCTTTACCCGAAAATATAATAAAGGTTCTTCCTAGCCATATTACACACTTTACTATTTCAATCAAGAATATATCTATATAATTTAATGCACAGTTTATCACATTGTAAATTCTCATATGCTGTTCCTAATTTATAGAATTGCTCCCTTTTCACTGAAGTACATGTTCCCCAAATTTCACTTTCATATAAAATTACTGGCTTTATAGTACGTGTATGATCAAATATTTGTAAACTTGTATGGATATCCAGAGGCAAATTTCCATCACATGTGTAATCAAAACAGACTGGAAGATCAGTGATTAAAATTTTAAACAAAATAGGCTTATGGTATCGTATGCCCTTGTTGTACACTAATATTTGATTCAAAGGATTTTGTCTCAAATCATTACCAACTCTTATTTGCATGAAATTTTTATCATAATTACGCTATAAAATAGCTCTCCTATAATACCAGTTTTGATTAGTTTTACAAATATTGCTTTATGCACAACAGAATGCCAGTTTTAAGTTTTACCTGGGACTATTTTAACTAATTTAGTATATTATGACTAATTTAGTTATAATAGTCCTAGGTTTTACAAATAGTGCTTTATGCACAACAGAATTGAAAGCTTTGCGAAAATTGAATGGTAAAAAACATGTAAAAATGTTAGATTTCAACCCTGTGATGTATTTCTCAATCAGAGTTCGTATATATAGATATAATTGTGGGCCGGATCGACTTGGGGACAGATCGACTGGGGACGAATCGACTTGGGACGGATCGACCGTGGGCCGAACTGGTTTTGGGATGGAACGACCTGTTACCATCTGAGGAAGTCATGCTACAGTCTTGCCCTAGGGCTAGGCAGGAAAATGTTTATTAATAAGTTAAAACCGTAATAATAAAATAGATTATGTCCGATTAACCAAATTCCGGTCGATTTACACCCTGGTGGAAATTGCACCACCCTACCCTACACTATTGCACCCTGTGCATGCGTTAGGCAGTTTTAAAGAATAAAGCTGCTGCTGTTCTAAAATTATGATTGTAATTGTATTTATTCTGCTCATTTTGGGCGCCGTGATTGGCAAATAAAGTATTTGTTTGTTTTTATTATTTGTCGATCTCAGAAGAAAACAGTTAACAAAAGAATATTTATCTCAACATTTCATACTCATTAAATTTTATTTCCGTGGCATATGGCAAGTAAGTTTTTTTTCTGTTTACCGCTTGACAATCTGGTTTCCAAGTATTTACGTTTTTAGGCCTTTGCCCCTTGGTCTTTATTGCTGGGACCAGAAAGTCAAGTGTGTTTTCTTCAAAGAAAAAGTAAGAGGAGTTCAACAAGTTCCGAAGAGCAACAACATGGAATCAAACCTCGAAGAGAGTTCAGTAAAAAACACAGAACTTACAGACAACGAAACGGAAGATGCCATTAAAACTTCTTCTAAAGTGAAGAAAAAAGCTAAAGAGCCAGGAATCGTTTATTTGAGTAGAATACCCCCTTTAATGAACGTTAAAATCATAAGAAACCTATTCAGTGTGTATGGGGACGTTGGAAAGATCTTCTTACAACCAGATGGTTTGTATAAAAAAAACTTATATGTCTTAAGATCTAACAAAGGCCATTTATTCTGATACAATATTTATTTCCCATATTTAAATTATTGCTCTAACTATCAGGGTTCTTGTCAAGGTGCATACATCATTTACATGCATCATCCTTCCTAGGGTTCTCGCTAAGCCTAAGGTGCGTACCTGTGCCCTAGATGTGTCACCCTTCAATCTGGTGCGTCCCTGGTAGATTTATTCAGCTATGTCTGAAGACCGGCATTTTCATGAAAATCTTTCGCGTGTTTTCATGGAAATCAAGGGGATTGGGAAAGAAATGACAAATAGTAAGCTAGAAAATGGTGGCAATCAGAATTCTTGTCATTTTTCATTGGCCACTGTTTTTTACTAACTGGTAATGATAACTAGACCTCATTTAAAAATTGATTTAGCTGACTTTGACTTATCCATGTACATGTACAAATTGAAATTTTCCAAGTTTTTTAATTGTAATGTGTCAGTATTTTGAGGCAGCACACGACTTTAGTTAAACTTTAACAAAGGTACAATATACCTACCATAGTATTGTCAAAATCATGCAGGAATTTACATTAAAAAAAGTGATACTCATTAGCCTAAACTGCAACTCACCAGTCCACTGCTCTGACAGCAGATCTAAAAGTACTCCACCAGCACAGCTAATGGAGGGTGGTTGTAAACCTGTTACAGTTATAAAACTTCTGTCATCACAAGAGAAGCCCAGTTACAGTAGGAATGAAATGAAAACCGGTTGAACTGAAAAGTAAGTGATTGACATACCCTTATGATACTGAGTTTCTTTTCCTGTTTTGTGTTTGACTCTGATGCCAAATGACCCATTTGAAATTTAGTATTATATAATTCCCTTGGTTTTTAGCTCACCACGTGATGTCGGGCATCTGGCGTACACTGTCCGTCGTCGTTCCTTAACTTTTACCAAAATGTTCTCCTCTGTAACTACTGGGCCAAATGGAACCAAACGTGGCCAAAAGCGTCATTAGGGTATCAAGTTTAAAAATGTGTCCGGTTACACCACCTGCCAACCAACATGTCCACCATCTCTATAAATAGAACATAGGGGTAAACTGCAGTTTTTGACTTTTATCTCAAAAACAAGCATTTAGAGCAAAACGGGCAGGTCAAGATAGGAGTTTTGCCCTAAAGATGGCACGCAGTGTAAACTTTCCTTTCTTCTCTGAAACCACTGGGCCTATTGGGACCAAACTTTGGTCGAATCACCCTTTGGGCACATCCATCCAAAAGGATGTGGGTATCCCCGACTTCAAACTGACATGGCTGATGTGACTAAAAATGGAAAAAGGGGGATGAAATTTAAAAATCTTCTTATATGTAATTACATGGTCAATTAAAACCAGACTTGGCAGCAGTGGTCTTTACATGTAGATGGTCCTCTTTCAGAATTGTGTCCGATGACCCGGATGATCAACCAAGATGGCCACCACAGCCAAACTTAGTTTAACATAGGACCCTATGGGAAATTCATTTAAAAATCTTCTTGTCAGAAACAATAAGCCAATCACAACAAGACTTGGCAGCAATGGTCATTAGATGGTCATCTTTCAGACCTGGCCTGTCTATCAACATGGTCACCAAAGATTTTCGCGAACTCTGCACTATCCGTCGTCTGGCTTTGTTGATGTCTGCGTCACAAAATAATTTCTTTCTGTCACATATTTCTCAGGAACCACACTAGCCAGCTTCCTGATATTTGGCATAGAGCATCAGAATGAAACTCGTGTCAGGCAATTTTGAATCTGTCAAATGTCCACTTCCTGTTTGACGTAACTTAGAAAATATTTGAGATAGAAATATTTCTGTCACAATTTTCTCAGGAACCAAAGAGGTTAGCTTCCTGATATTTGGCACAAATCATCAGTATTCACAAAGTTTAGAATTATATACATTTTCATCATGATGATGTTTTTAATGATGAATTAATTTCTCAAAAGAAAATAAGTACGCATGTGATGTGATACATGTCTTCCCAGGAAGACTTACCACTAAGTTTATTGTTTTTAGACAAAGCCAGGAACACTAAAAAAGGAAGAATGTTTACAGAAGGATGGGTAGAATTTGAAGATAAAAAGCTTGCAAAGAATGTTGCATCAAGATTGAATAATACACAGATTGGTGGAAAAAAGAAAAGCAGATGGTACGATGAATTGTGGAATTTAAAATATTTGCACAGGTAAAATGCAGTTGTAAATCGTATTCAATAAACTGTATAAAATATTGTTCACTTACTAAAATAGTTAGGCAAAAGAAAATATATGTCTGTTTATGGTTACAAAACCAACACTAACTCTAGGCGAACCCTATGCCATTTTATTTACGTCATAAAGTGAAAGGCTATCTCAACCTTGATGGCAACAAGATTGCTCACAGGCCACTAAATTACCTAACAAATCTAAGGCCAATAATAACCTTTTATTTAAAACTCATCTAAATTTATGATATAAATGCACAATTTGGGCTCAACATAATTTTCCTGTGACTAGGTTTAAACATTTCTCACAAGACCGGGTCCATCTGACATGACATTAAGGAGGTGACCAAATACATGTACTCCAGAATCGGGATCCCAAAAATAGGAGAGAGGCTGAATTTCAGCTTTCACAGCAAGAAATCAGCACAAACTGCATAAACTAGTATTGGCTCTGTGTATTAATATACTGTTACGATTTGATCTGGGGGCTCACACAGGCCAAATTTAAATTTAAAAAATTGTGAGTTTAAGCTTGTGAACTAAGGTTTTTTCATTTTTCATTAGGTTTATTGATTTAATTTCTTTATAGAATGACTGCATACTATTTTTGGATGGGAATAAGGTATTATATTTTTGACTATAGGTCAGTGGCCCAACTACTTACAGGTGGTGTGGGGATCACTGTCGATTACGACAGTCCAGATTTCTAGTTGATTTTATGTTTCAATGTCCATAATTATCACTCAACTAGGCTTTTAAACAAAGCCAAAAAGAAAGGGTGAGGGCCTAGTTTAAACAATACTAGTAATCCCAGTCAGGAAACACTCAAACTTTGGGCCCCAATTTTAGAAAATCAAAATTCTAAAACCTTATTGCTCATCTGCATATGGTGCATGACAATACTGTATAGAAATAAAATGCATAAATTGAAAAATGAAAGACGAGTTCAGGTCACAAGCTTGAATTCCAAATTTTTGAAGTTCAACCCATGTGGGCCCCTTGTTTAGACAATCAAAATTCTATAACTTTATTGCGCATAGATCTACAGGTGGTATGCAACCATTCTATATAGAAATTTAATTCCTAAACCCAAAAATGAAGGAGGAGTTGACGTCACAAGAAAGCGTGACGGACAGACGGAGACAATCGCTATATCCCCTAACTTTCTTCGAAAGTGTGGGCATAACAAATTAATACTTTATATCTTACACAGCTGCAGATGGCTTGGGTTGTGGAAATTCAGATTATGTTCAATACTGGTATGTTCACCTGGTCCTTTTCAGAGTTGGATGAGTGTTTCTCGCCATATTTGACTTTAGCACTGCAGATAAGAAATATTTTGTTTAAAATTTGATATCATATACAATGTAAGTTTTATTTAAAAATATTTTGTAGATTCAAATGGGCACATCTAAATGAAAGATTAGCTTATGAAAGAGCTGTCCATAAACAGAGAATGAGAACAGAAATATCTCAAGTTAAACGTGAAGCAAACTTTTATATTCAGAATGCTGAAAAAAGTAAGACGATGAAAAGGATAAAGGAAAGAAAGATGAAAAGAGGAGAAAAAGTCGATGAAAGTGATTCTGATAATAAAACAATACATATTTCACAGAGATTAACTGAGGAAGAAATATTTAATAAAAGAAAAAGAAAAATGACAGAAGGAATAAAGGATAAAAAACCAAAGAAACAAAAATTTACAGAACCTGAAATTGTGAATAAGAAATCATTGGCATCTAAAAAGTCATTTATAAACAAATTGTTTTCAAGAGCATCAGCTGATAGTGATGATGAGTAGTAATCATTATAAATCATTTTAAGGATAATCCAAGCATAAGCTTTTCTTTTATCCTGCAATGAGTGTTACAACAGACAAACAACAAAGTGTCGAATACAGCAAAGCTGTATACTATACCAAATACAGCATTGGGCCTTGCCTGCTAACAATTAAAAAAAAAAAATTTTTTTTACAAATACTTGCCAACAAATTATTCATGTTATTCATTTGTTCAAACATTTTGATGTTAATATTGAAGAATAATAACAATATTAGTGTATTATAAAATAATTTTTGTATTCGTCTTGTATTACTGGTTGAAAATTATTGTCAGAGCCTTGCATTTTCTTCAGTTCCTTAGCTTCATACAAATATTTTCTACAGTACAATAGTATTTAGAGGTTTCCCTAGACCAAATTAACTTGGCGTTGCACCATGCCTCTATCTTCAAGCAGTAAACATAAAAAAAGTCATAAAATCCCAAGGAAAAAAGTCACAAGAAAAAAAAGTCACAGGAAAAAAAGTCACAATATATAAAATTGTTTATAAGAAGTATGTTGCACATGAAAAAGTCACTTTGTACATGTATATTTTTCTATGACTTTTTTTTCCTGTGACTTTTTTTCCTACATTCCTTCAAGCACCATCCTGCCCTCATTATGAATTTTACAATGTGCCCCCAGGTAGCCAAACCTAACTTTCAATTTTTAGTTTAATCTTATATTTTTTAAACTGATTTCCATATAATCATGTACCCCTGTTGTGTTAGCACACTTTTATACCATCACACAGGGTGGAGGCTGTTTATTGCAGGTTTTGATAAATATTGATAAATATACTGCCCTCAAGTCAAGGTGGGGTGCCCCCAATATTATCTTTTTTAACCACTGAGTGCCTTCAAAATACAAAATTTACCATGCGTTGACAAATTTCTGGGGAAAGCACTAATGTTGTATATGTATACTGAAATTAATGTGATGTTATTAATACAAAAGAATGAACATTACAATAATAAATGCTTGCATTCAAATTTTTCGTAGTAATATATCACCATAACTTGATCTGTAACGGCATTCAGTAATCTTTCATCATGGTAAGACATGAGAAAATTGTAATAATACTCACATTTATTTCAGAATATACAGTAATTATTTTAACCTAAAATTCTGTATCTGACATGAAGTACATATGGTCAGCTTGGTCACTTTTTATAATATAATAAATAAGAGGCAAACAAAATGCTAAAAATCTTTCTGAAATCTACTGGGTTGATTGAGTCTAAATCATTACTTGCTGTAAGGGTACAAATTTACATCACGGGGAGCTACACAGCCACACAAAAATTAGTGGGGGAACGAGGCAAACTTTGTAATCGTAGATTTCTGGTTAACTATTGGCAAACAGGAAGTGGCTGCACTAAAACTCCAAAAGTTGCTTACTAGCTACAACTCATCATTATGAAGCTGCAAAAAAAAATAAAATCATTCCCTTCTGTAGAAACCAAGAAAACTTTCACGCAAAATTTTCTAGTTTTTTGAGGATTTTTTAATTTTAAACTATCGGCAAACAGGATGTGGCTGTATGATTCGACAGATCCAAAAATTCCTTACACTTTATAACTCAACATTATCAAGCTGCAGACAAAATATAAAATCATTCCTTCCTGCAGAAGCTAAAAAAACATTGGCGAAAGTTTCCTAATCAAGGTATGACAGACGGATGGACGGAGTCAAGCGGTTACTAGACCTGCTTTCGCCGTTGTATTTCAGGATATAGTTTCAACAACGTTATTTCACACGACCAAAGAAAATCCAGTTTATACTGACGAAATCGGTTGTACTGAATTAGGAAATATTAGAATGAAACTTCCCGAACCCCGTGATGTGGAACATACGTTGAATGCTAAAGTTACATTTGGTAAAACAGAACTGCGTGTAGAAGTCGAAGAGTTAACATCCGGTAACAAATGTGAAGCCACACTTCAGGGATCATATAATACTATATATATTCATATACAGTTCCTGCACACTTGAAATGATTTGAAATTAAGGTACTGATATATTTAATTAACCGAATATGAAGATATAAGTCACAAAGGTCAAGTTGAGCGTCTTGTGTCCATTAAAAAGCTTCTCTATTTGTTTATTCGTTGCTGCGAAATTTTGTGTCATTTTTCCTTAATGAAATGTACAAAATGTTATTCAAGCCATATAGTTATTTTTTTTTTATCAAGAAATCAGTTTCGAAATATGTGGAATAAGCATATCCTGAAATGCATATGAAGTGTAATGCTTAGAAACTATTTTCCCGGCGTTACTATCTGACCTTTGGTCATTACTACATCAAATGCATTTGACTTTAGTCGCAGAAAGCTCGACATAGGGATAGTGATCCGGCGGCGTTAACTAACTTCTTAAAAGCTTTATATTTTAGAAGGTGGAAGACCTGGATGCTTTATACGTTGTATATAGATGCCTTATGTTACGAAGTTTCCGTCTGTCATATGTACATTGTCCTTGACCTCATTTTCATGGTTCAGTGACTACATGAAAAAAAGTTAAGGTTTTTGTAATGTTAATTTCTCTCTTATTATTAGTTTTTTTCAAATTCAAATGTTTATTATCATATAAACATAAAATGTTTGTGACATATAATACAAGTAAATAAAAAAACGTTATAATTGTATATACACAAGTAAATCAGTAGTCCCCCGTCCTCAGTTCTAATGACCTTTTTATAAGGGAACCAAGTCTATTTACTTGTGATGGTGTTGATGGGTTTAATATAAAGCTTAATTTCTTAATTATACTTAAACCATCAAACCCTGGATTTTCATTTATAATTTCTGTTAAATATTTATTTCTAATACAAGAGTTTATTTTGCATTCTAAAAGGAAATGGCATTCATTATCTAAGCTATTGCAAACTTTACATTTTCTATCCTCTCTAGGTATCTTTAAATGCCTGCCTTTTTCTGTTAATAAATTATGATCGGTAATTCTAAGTTTTACTATAAGTTTTCGATATTCGAAATTTGGATTTACTAAGAAATTTTCGATAAAGGGATTATTATAATCTAGTTTAACTTTATTATATAAATATAATTTACTTTTTTCATCTATTCCAGTCATCTTATTTTCTACTAAATTTTCATAGTATTTTTCAACTTTTGACTTTATTTCTTTTTTCTTTATTTTTAAATCAGTCAGCCTATTAATATTTTGTATTTGGTCAGTATCAACATCTGATTCTTCTATAATGTTTTTGGCATAAGTATACAACGTAAAGATTCCATATTCATCTAATTCTTTGCACAGTGCAAAGGACTCTTTCAGAAGAGGGTTAATCCTCTCTGAATAAAGTCTTAATAAATATAGTATGGATTGAACTTTTATATGATTTTCTAAGGGAAGTCTTCCGAGTTCCATTCTAGTTGCTAAATTACAAGCATTTTTTCTTGTTCCCAAAATATATTTGCAAAAAGAAAGGTGTAGATTCTCAATTGATGATTTATCAATAAATGAAAATACATTAACTTCCTTATTTGATTTATAAGCTCTCTTTTTAGCTCTAAATAAGGAAATATAGGTATCTAAATAAGTAATCTCTGCATTGTATGTAGCTATTGGCGTAACCAATACATCAAAGAGATTACAAGCCACTTTAACTGGCACATTGTTTAAGGAATTTGCATATGATTTTATACTGAATAGCGCTTTTTCGCCTTTTTCACTAGGTGATTTGTGCTATATGAAAGATTTCCATTGGCTTTTAAGAGTACACCCAAAAATATATATTCAGAAACATTCTCTATCTCATTGCTCTCATAGGAGGCAAATGATGGTTCTGTTTTGTGAAGAGTTTGTTTAAAAATTATGGTTTTAGTTTTCTTTACATTTAAAGCTAATTTAATTGCCATTTGTCACAGTAATTGGACAAACTATCAAGACTTTTTTGAAGACCTTCTTTTGTTTCTGACAAAATCAGCAAATCATCAGCAAACAATAAGCTGCTGATATTTGATTCCATAAGTTTTAATGGACTATATTCAAAGATTTGTGTTATATCATTGATGAAAATATTAAATAATGTAGGTCTCAAGGAATCTCCTTGTTTAACCCCTCTTGATATGTTAAAGTACTCAGAATGTTGATCTTTGTATTTTATTGCTGATTTTGTGCATTAGTAATAGGATAATAATATTTGGTATGTGCGTACCTTACAAGGTCCTCATCCCCGTCAGACAGTTTTCAATTGACCTCGATCCCATTTCAAGGATCAGTGAACAAGGTTAAGTTTTGGTGGTCAAGTCCATATCTCAGATACTATATAAAGCAATAGGTCTAGTATATTTGGTGTATGGAAGGATTGTAAGGTGTACATGTCCAACTGGCAGGTGTCATCTGACCTTGACCTCATCTTCATGGTTCAATGGTTATAGTTAAGTTTTTGTGTTTTGGCCTGTTTTTCGAATACTGTATGCGATAGGTCTACTATATTTGGTGTATGGAAGGATTGTAAGGTGTACATGTCCAACTGGCAGGTGTCATCTGACCTTGACCTCATTTTCATGGTTCAGTGGTTATAGTTAAGTTTTTGTGTTTTGGCCTGTTTTTCGAATACTGTATGCGATAGGTCTACTATATTTGGTGTATGGAAGGATTGTAAGGTGTACATGTCCAATTGGCAGGTGTCATCTGACCTTGACCTCATTTTCATGGTTCAGTGGTATAGTTAAGTTTTTGTGTTTTGCTCTGTTTTTCGAATACTGATAGCATTTATTTTCATTAGAAATACACGACAGGCGAGACATTTTTGTGTGTCCACTCTTGTTACATTTATCAACGCCGTTTCTAGTTACTAAATGACTTCGATCAGTATTAAGTTTAATTGTCCTCTTTGCTACTTCAAAGTCCCGGATGAGATAGAGGTATATTATATACTCATATAGAAATCTTTAATCTGATTTGTTAAAACAGTGTCACGTGATATTTGCCCATTCGTTGGGTCAAGCGAAAATCGTTGGGTCGCATAGTAAGGTCGCATAGTAAGTTGAATATTCGATATAATATAACAGTTATCACCCATGTTCACAGGCGCTTGTCTCAGAAAAAAAAATTACTATATATGCCAAGAGAAGAGAAAAGGTCCCCAACTCGGGCAACACAATTTTACGCGCCTGCTTCGATTTCCAAAGAATTATCCCTTTCACCTTTCGGTCTCGCTCAAAACTTTTGGATCAATAAAAAAAATATTAATTTATCAACACAATGATGTATGACACGCCTACCTTACTTGCCAATCAACAGTGCTTTAGCCATATGAAATCGGTCAAAAGTGAATTATTTATCAGTACTACAATAAATTGCAAATTTGAAGACGAGGATCAAATGAATTGCTGCTTTCTGATTGGCTAACTCAGTATGCTAAAATTAAAACTTGGAAACTAGAGTATTAATTTATAAATAGAACGCCATCAACTCATCAATTTATTTACCAGCAGCGATTTATTATTACTTCTTCTTACCATTGTTTTTCAATTAATTAATCATGACAAAAGAACAAAGAAAGGAATTTTTTAAACAGTTCATTTTCTTTATTTTAATTTTTTTTATTTGCTCCTTGTCTTCAAATTTGCAGTTTATTGTAGTACTGATAAATAATTCACTTTTGACCGATTTCATATGGCTAAAGCGCTGTTGATTGGCAAGTAAGGTAGGCGTGTCATACATCATTATGTTGATAAATTAATATTTTTTTTATTGATCCAAAAGTTTTGAGCGAGACCGAAAGGTGAAAGGGATAATTCTTTGGAAATCGAAGCAGGCGCGTAAAATTGTGATGCCCGAGTTGGGGACCTTTTCTTTTCTCTTGGCATATATAGTAATTTTTTTTTTCTGAGACAAGCGCCTGTGCCCATGTTGGTGTGTGACCCGACGGTTTGACTCCCCTCGGAAAGTAAGGTCACCCTCGGGCAAGCCCTCGGGTGACCTTACTTTCCTCTGGGAGACAAACCGTCGGGTCACACACCAACAAGGGTACGTGATAATTGTATAATCCCACATTTCTATGTGTTTGGGACAGTTATATTCCGTGTGAGACACCTGTGTGAGATTCATGCATCTCACATCACATGACCTAGACTGATGTAACAATGCAAAAAACGTCACTTCACAATGCTAGAACGTCAGAAAACACACATCTTCGCACAAATGGTACGACAACGTCGAAATTAACATCGCTTCAATTTGAAAACCCCTGAAGCGCAACCTAAAAGATATCTTTTTAAAGTTTTGTACGCATACGATATTTTCATATGTAATTTATTTTGCACTAGGTTGCCTAGTTTAATAGGGCGCATTTTTGTGTCATGGCGGCAATGTTTATTTCTTTAAATATTCGGCTGAGAAATGTGAGAAAAATAATCAGTCATGGTAAAAAATGTGAGACTGGACAATTCCACCCTCGGGTTTACATTTTCTATCATCAGAAACTCGACAAGCCTCGTTTCTGACTGGAAAATGTGAACCCTTTGGTGGAATTGTGTCATCTCACATCCAGGGATCATATAATACTAACATATAGAGTTCCTGTCACATCTTAGACCATGACGTACTGATTATTATAATCTTCCGTGTATTCTCCAGAAAGCTCATCTTTAGGGATTTTGGCAACTGAAAGACTTCCTGTAACGTTTGCATATATGCTTCATTCACACACTCCCCTCCACAATTACCAACAGTTGCCTTATGGACTTCCCTTAAGTTACCCGAGTCTGTCTTCTCATGGACTGTTATATCAGCTGTTCCACCTAAAATGCTAATGACTTTCTTGAAATATAAGGATATGTTTACTACCATTACTTGTCAGTCTCGGGTTTTCCTACTGAAATTGGTAGAGCTATGGGTTGGTATTCTGCTTTTAGTATCTTGTTCTGACTCTGATGGGTTTACTGTGTGCCCCCACCCCCTCGCACTTTAGACGAAAGTTCGGCGAAAAATTAATCGCCATTGTCTGTCCGTCACACATTCCTGTGACCTTTCCTCTTTTACTTATCCATATTCTGGAAGAATAATTTTATCTAAGTAAATATCGTTCCAGTTTGAATTCTGTTTTGAACATTCCGTAAAAATTACCCCTAGAACTGTTTTTAATATCTGAATACCAAGATTGGATAAATTTAAGCTTCTTGCAAATTTTTTTTAATTTTGATTTTGATAAATTCAGGACTCAAACTGATTTCATCTGAACTGAATAAATAAATTTAAACCAGTAGAATTACACAAATTTTCAACGTAATAAACCCTTCGAACTTTTCAAAGTCAACATAAGCCGATACAATTTACTAGATAGTTTATTTGATTACTTTAAATTAAGCCAAAATCCAACAATTCTTGTATTGATATGAACACTTAAATGAAATCTTTCTAATTCTCCATAAACCATAAAATTCGGAGTGCTTTCTCGGACTTTTAAAATTTTCTTACAAAAAGTCAATTGTGCTCTTTCAATATCAGACACGTTTTCAAACCCCCATATCTCACATGAATAGGTCAGAATTGGTAGGACTATAGTGTCAAATAATCTCAATTACAGAACAACTGGAAGTAGGAGATTTCTTATTTTCCCGAAAACAGCAAACATAGCTTTTTTTGGCTTGCTGTATCATTTTTATTCTTTGCTGCAGTAAAACTACCGTTATAGTTAAATAATAGTCCAAGGTACGTAGCAGAATTGATCCCATTTGTCTATGTTTTCATATATTTAAAATTAAAACTTGTGCCTACTTTTCTTTTAGAAAACACAACAATCTTAGTTTTATCAATATTGACTTTAAGCTTCCATTGATCACAATATCTACTGAATGCATTAATAGCATTGTGTGTAACCCTTCATATATGGTATCGGATAATAATACTGCATCATCTGCATGTAATGTAATATGAAAAGCCTGAGATAAAAGACAAGAAATTCTATATTTAGATTAACAAGATTATGACTTTCAATTTGTTGATTTTCAAAAAAACTTTCTAAATCATTTAAATAAAAAGAGAACAATAAGGATTATAGATTTTCAATCTGTCTGACACCAGCTTCACAAGCAAAGAATTCAGAGAACAACACGAGATTTCTTACATGTATTATACATATTCTGTATTACTTTAAAACATTTTCCTCCCATACCAAATTTAAGTAATTTCTGCCAAAGCCCTGCTCTCCATACAGTATCAAATGCTCTACTAAAATCAACTAAACAACAAAACTGTTTTTGCCAGACGCAAAGTACAAAGAAATCAAACAATGAATGAAAATATTATCACAAGTGGAATGTCCTCTACGAAACCCAGACTGATATTCATTTAAGATACGAAATTCATCAGAATTAACAGATAACCTGGAGTGTGAGATTAATTAATTGCAGTAACAACGTTGTCTAAACAGCTAATATAAGTGTAATTGGCTCCAGTGGGGGGGAGTAACTTAACCATTTTATGAATAGGGGGTGCGTCGGTGAACATGAAACCACTACCCGAAATTATCCACGTTATATCGAATTTTTGACCCGAAATTATCCAAAAATAATAAAAGGCAGTTATCATGGTGAGACATATTTATGTAAGCCAAAATAGGGGTGGACAGAATTTACCCCCAATAGTTATGAAGGCAGTTATCATGGTGAGACATATTTATGTAAACCAAAATAGGGGTGGACAGAATTTACCCCCAATAGTTATGAAATGGTGTCCTCCCACAGACAATATTTCATAGCAAAAAACTAAGTATGTTGCGAAACAGCTCATGCGACAATAGATAACAAGAACAATAAATGGAAATGGTGAGCTGTCAAAAAGGGCGTAAAACGACTAAAATGTATGAAATACACAATATTTCATAGCAGTTGATTAATTATTAAATTAGGTAATACAAAGGTTATCAAAATGTTTTATTATATAATTAATAAGGTGTATTATATAGATATGTAAAAAAAGAAAAACAATGGATGGCAGTGAATACCGACAAATTTACAATTATCTAAGTTCTAAGAAATACCCAGGAATGTTTAATGATGATGGAAAACTAAATGAAATACTGATTTCCACTTACTGATCTTTGATTTAAAATTGTTATGTATATATATTACGGCGATTGGTGGCCGTGTTTATAGGATAACTAATTCAAGAATTTGAATCAGAGACATATAAAACACATGCCTCTGTTTGAATATTGCAAAATATTCAACTAGTTACCGAAAAACACGTCAGTAATTCACGATGCGCGAAGCGCATGAGGGAATCATTAGTATTTTCTGGTCACGAGTTGAATATTGTCGATATATGTAAATTAGCCCAAAGACTTTTTTTTTAATTTCTCCCTTTCAGTTAAGAAATTTTAACTAATTTTTTTTAAATTAAAACCAAAATCATGTAATTTTCTTCACTTTATTTTCGGATCAAATTAATTTTTTTTTTCAGAAAAAACCCATGCCTCCCCCCCTCAAAGATAGCCAAGGTAGGATCGAGAATCAGAGAACTTCGGGAATGTTCGGAGAGCCGAACCCTTGCGTCGGAGGTTGGGCGAACACGTTGACCGGATTCAATGTATATACGTCAGTTTCTTTCCCCTTCATTTAGCTGCTCCACTGTTTGGGAGTATCAGGTCCCAGAAACTTCCGCATCGGCGCAGTGGTAAAAAAAAGGCATCCATAATAGTTCACGTCAAAATTTGACCTCAGGGAGTCTTTTCCAGTTTGTGGTGATCGTCTTGTGATTCCGACTACAAGCTCTGATATTTCGATAGGGACGTTGTTCTTACTCGATAAATTTGAATTTTTACAACATAGATAGTTAATATGCCAACGAAATCAGACAACATCTTACTGAGGGGTACGTATTTTAAATTCGCAAATCTTGCGAAAATCAAATTTCTTTGTTGATAATGCCTATATGTATAATATTTTTGTATCAATTTGTCAGAATATACATATTAAAATGATTTACAGACTTTTGGGTTACAGATTGTGTCAATCGTGTCATTTTTTAAAGGTTTCTTTCAGTTTCAGTTGTGGTCCATTCATATGTTAATAACAAGGAGGTAACAGGTCAAAACGCCCCATTGTCAAAACGCCCCCGTCCAAAACGCCCCACTTCATGTCAAAACGCCCCCATTTTTCGGATGAAATTAAGTCAATACCAAAACGCCCCCATTTTTCGGATGAAATTAAGTCAATACCAAAACGCCCCCATTTTTTTTATGAAATTAAGTCAATACCAAAACGCCCCCCCATTAAGAAATTTACTTAACAACCAATTATCATGGACTTTTTTGTGTAGATAGTAACATGTATAATCAAAGCTTAATCACTAATTAAATTCAAATAATCAGATAATTCACATATTATTGTTGATTTAACACTCCAAGTATAAGACTGATTGCTACCTGCAATTAGGGACCTTTGTTTGTCAATTGAAAGTGGTGTGAATACATAAACACTAATTAGATAAGCCAATAACAAACATAAAATCGAGATCAAAAGTTGAAGAAGCCAAACCATACTATACAATTGTAAAAACAAGAACCACACATGTTTCCATAAACAACAAGATGACTACAAATTAGAAGTAAAAGATCAAAGTCATAGAAGCCAGGTGAGTATTTTGTTGTTTTAAAATCGAAAGCTTGCAGAAGCTACAAATCAATCAGGACCAACAACGATGTAGAAGGGTGGCACCGCCGACTCAACAGGAAAGCCGATGACTAGAAACCACCCTTCTACGAGTTAGTTCCACTACTGTACACAGAAGCCGGTCTTTTGCCAGTCCAGAAGAAGTTGGTGTCTGAGGGCAAGCTTTCCCGCTATCAGAGACAACAGGCCCGCACCCACCAGTCACTAATGTTCAGCCTGTGGGAGCAGTATAACCAGAAAGAGATCTCAACTACTCAGCTTCTACAACAGTGCAGCCGTCTCAACGCTCCTGTGACTGACATGTGAAAAAATGAACCACGTTGTTTGTACATGAAATTGAAATTGTCGTTTTATATGTTTATATCATATAATAGTTATATTTATTGAACAATGACAGCTGTTGTTTATACTGTTTACCGTAGTGCTTAAAATGTCATTGAAAAAGTAATTTGTTAATTGTTGTTTTAGTGCTAATAAAAAATGTAAGTAAACAATTTTGTCTTGCTTATTTCATACGGTCTTTTCTTGATGAACATACAAAATTACAAAATTGAGGTAGTTCTGACTAAGGACTGAAAATGGGAGCGTTATTTCTTTTTTTAAATTGGGGGCGTTTTGACAAAGGTTAAAAATGGGGGCGTTTTGGCATGTGTTCGGAAATGGGGGAGTTTTGACAAAGGTTAAAAATGGGGGCGTTTTGGCAGGGACTGAAAATGGGGATGTTATTTCATCTTTAAAAGTTGGGGCGTTTTGACATAGAGTGGGGGCGTTTTGGACGGGGGCGTTTTGACAATGGGGCGTTTTGACTCGAATTCAACAAGGACATGTTACTTCTTTTATCACGCCTCATGAATATCATTAGCAACAGTATAGTGCCTGTGATAAGAATGAATTTATCTTTTGGTGATTTTCTTTCAATTTTTAGTATTGAAATTGTAAATATGCGTGTACAGAATTAATTTACATGTACAGTCTTGAATCTCAATGATTTTATACAAAACAGGAGTAAAGAAATACAGTGTTCCAGTTACATGTAGCTTAAACCCTGCCCCTTTTCTAGTACACCCCTCTGCCCTTTCAGTGCTCCCCCCTGACTTTGCAATAATTATAATATAAAACAGTAAAACACTAAACAATACAGAATTAATTGAAGTTGAATTACAGAGCACAAAGAAACTAATAGAACTCCTATAAGGGTATTAGATGAGTGAATAATTGATGTTTCTTAGAGTTCATTTGTTCTTGTTTGCACTTATTAGATCTGAAAACGCATTAAAGTGCCCATTATCCTCCATAAATGCCCCTCTGTCCTTTATTTCTAGCTGGAACACTGTATATATAGCCCCTATTTACTATATACATACTATATTTTTTACTCCTTTCTCATATTAGATTATTGAATTTCAAGTGACTGTTAGTCAACTCTGTATATAAGATATGTTTTAATCATGTTTTCTGCACCTTTACACTAGCCTGACTTGCCAAAAAATCTCCTGGGAGCTAGTAAAATGATCCCCAGCCCTACTTATTAGTGAAAAAGCCCACAGTTGTAATGCACATTGTATTATTTACACATGTAGTAAAGCAATTTTCAATTTGGTCTAATATAAATCACCTCCCAACTAAATACTATCCTGAGTGTCTATAAAATTTGGTATTTATTTAATTCCCATTCACATTTTGTTTACTCCGTGACTTCATTTCATATCTACATGTATATATTTGTATACATGCATTATTAAATAACTTTACATAATAATTTAAAAAAAATATCCATATAAATAATTATGAAAGCATTTTTATTTATAATATCAAGTTTGAATTAGCCCATATGAATTTGTGTATTGATATCAAGACAAAAGAATAAATTAACATGTTATACTGGTATTTGTTTAAATTTTCAGGTTTTACAGTTTTTCCTTTAAGTTACTACAGAAGGTAATTGTACACATTTTGAAAGCTTTGAAGTGTTAGGTAGCATGGGAAATTTTGAAAAATGAATTATTAGTTATATATATACTCATACAAGTGTAACAGTGAAGGTTAAGATTGTCAAATACCTGTAATTTTAGTGATTGATATCATAGCATATAAATAAGTAAAATCAGTTTTCATTTGAACCAGAGCAAAAGCAAATTTCCTTGTGAAAATTTATGTTTGAAATTTTACAAAGATACACATGGGGTTAAATTATCCAGTGTAGCCTATTGGCTATTGAGCAGGGTCATACTACAAAAACATAGATTAAGACAAAAGAATAGAAATTTATCAGGATTCTTTCTTGCAAAAATGAAGAAGTATATATGTCGAACTATATCTGTGTATTGTTTTAAAATTAAATGTTTTGAATTAATGAAAAACAGGAACTTTCTTTATAACTGTGTAATTGTTGTTATTTGACTTATTTATATATTTGTTGAATTTATATTCATTTGCAAATTAAAATCAACTTATGTAACAATGCTCTCTAAGATCTGATGATTGGATAAATAAAGTATTCGTATTCGTATTCATCAAATTAAAATGAAAATTCAATCTTTTAATTTCATTTTTTAATAGCTTAATGATAAACAAAGTATTGAAAATATACTAAATAATAAAATCAGTAAAAGTACCGGTATTGTATTTCACACTTTGTATTTTAAAACAATTAATTTTCAAAATAAAATAGAAAAATTGTTGTATATTGCAGTAGACCAAGTTGGAAGTTACCCATGGAACAACCATAGTTATTAGAAGGTTGAATGGTTACAGATTGATTTTGAAAAAAGATGCATGGCTGAAATATTTGGTGAAAATTAGGCCCTCGAAATGTTTGGGGAATGATATTTTTATGTAAGATGAAGAACAGAACATGCAGAATGAATCTTAATCTTTTGGCTTTGGTATATTTAAGCTAGGAAAAAAGTTCTTTTAATAAGTTATATTATCACTTCATTTGACATTTACATAGATACATGTATACATTGTATGTTATAACTATGCAAATACAAATCTATTGCTTCTGTATCATGGGAAGTTACCTCACACCCCTTTTGTACAACAACATATAAAAGGTTGGACTTATTTACCAGTTGAAAAATTCCTTGAATTTATTATAAAATGAACTGACCAAAGTAGAATGAATGAACTATTTAAATTAAAGAATTATTTAGACTATTTGAACAGTTCTAGTATGCGTTAATCAGTTAAAAAGTCCTGATGCATTAACTCTTGCAAAATTGTAACAAATTAATTGCACACATTTTGTTAAAAAAAATTGCAAAATGTTTGAACTTAAGTTATAAAGGGAAAAATGAAGTGGGTTATAAAGTTTAAGTTAAAACTGATGAAATGAAAATGTAATAGCTAATGATGAATGAAACCTTTTAATATCTAATCATACAGCTCTTTTTGACTAGTCAGTTCGTTCCAGTAAAGCTTTTTTGCCAGCTGTTTTGTTCTGTCCTCATGCATAGGTTTTTGTCAGGAATCAATTCATTAAATGTACATTTAACTGTGATGTTGACAACACTTCAGTATTTTACAAAATAAGAATTTAAATAAGGGAGCAACCATTTGATTTTTATGGGGGACTATGATAAAATTTGAAGTAAAAAGGCAGGACCAGGATTTTGGCAAAGTAAAAAGACAGGATCAGGTGTGAAGAAAAAAATGCAGGACCAAAATTTCAGAAAAAGTAGGCAGGATCAAACATTTCATCCTAGCCCCTGTAAAAACTAAATGGTTGCTCCCTAATAAAAGTTATGTGAAGTAAAGGATATGGCTCACCAAATCCCTTAGCCTGTAACACAGGCACTTGTTTCTATCAATGGGAAGGTCGACTATCCATATAGTCGACCTTCCCATTGATAGAAACAAGTGCCTGTGGCCTGTAACCAACAATCTAGGCAAAGGAACTGTCCCTTTGTTGCAGTTCTTACTGATGCTTGCACGTGTCAGTATGTTTTATTTTGGACATTTTTGTACAGGTAGCGCTTAAAAAAAATCATCCCATGGGGACAATGTAAATTAAAAAGTACATGAAATACCTTCGCTTGAAACCATAATTGCACATAAATTCTTTTATTTTGCCTCATAATGATGGTGGTTTTTACATAATTATAATGAACACATCTCATTTCAGGAAGCATTTTAATTAGATATCATTTTTGCTATGGTATGGGTTGGAATTATCATAGATTGCCGGAAAAAGACATCCATTAACTGCAAATGTGAGTTGAGATAAATTTTCTGTATATACACATGTAAGTAGTGCTGGGAAGAAGTGATCATTTTTATTTTGCAATAGTAAAATTATTTGTAACTTAGTAAAGGGTTTCTACAAGAAAATGTTTGGAATATATTTATAACGACTCAAAACACAAGCCAAAAATGTTTTTAGATTTACCACAATCCCTAGACATACACACATGTAGGACTTTTAGTATTATTGGATTAAACAAGTGTCAGCTTTGGTTTATTTTAAGGGTTGTGGACCATCATAATGCTTTAGATATAAAAATGTTACATAATGAAATATTCTGATAATCAATTTCATTGAAGTGCATATTAATAGTTAACTGGTAACAATAAAATTTAGTGTACATGATTAATAATATACATTTTGGTGGAGCACATGATTTTTCACTTCTATTGTATTTGGAAATAAACATTTTGTTGGTTTCTTTTTTGCAGACATGGTTAAGTAAGGACTGAAGCAAACAACTTAATTAATAGATAAAAGTGTTACAAGAGAAGACGACCATGGGCATTGAACAGAAAGGATTAGCAAAATTAAAAAAACAGATTACATGCATATACATGTACTGTCTTATTTCAGATTTTAAATTGAATTAAGTTTTGTTTTGTGAAGTTTTCGTTAACATTGTTTTTGTAAAATATGGACTGTTACAAAATTATATAATATATAAAGAAAATGAAAATCAAACATTTATGATCTCTATTATCTACCATTACTAGACAATAAATTTCTATATCAAATCATTGTCTATAAAGGGCAGTGTGAGGATGTCCCTGTCATATGCAATGCTAGTAAAATTAACCTCTGATTAAAGTGCTCAGCTGTCAATGTCTTTTAAGCTCAGTCCTTGACCAAAGATCCATGTGGGATATTGCCATTACTTGGCATCTGTTATTGTTATCAATAAACTTGCACATGTTACAAATCTCCTGTGAAACCAATAAGCTGATATATAGACCAAGTTTTGATGCATAGGTGGTTCTCTAATTTCTTAATGAATCATAGGGCAATGTTGTCACTGTTGTTGAAACAAAAAGCTGAAAGCACAGTTTTCAGGCTTTGTTTTTAATGATGTTTTTGATTCCCCTTTATTGTTTTTTTAGCTCACCTGTCCTAAAAGGACATGTGAGCTTTTGCCATCACTAGGCGTCCGTTGTCCGTCCGTCGTATATCCGTCTGTAAACTTTTACATTTTCATCTTCTCCTCTGAAACCCCTGGACCTATTGAACTGAAACTTGGCCTGAAGCTTCTATGGAAGGTACTTTACAAAGTTTGCATACATCATTCTGGTCCGTGAAACAAAATGGCCACCATGACCATTTAAATGTTCTGATTGGTCGAAATTCAAAACTTCTACTCCTCTGAAACCGTAAAGCCAAATGAATTAAATTTTGGTATGGAGCATCTATGAAAGGTCCTTTACAAACTTTGCATAAATTATCATAGTCTGTGAAACAAAATAGCCACCAGAAACCTTTATATGTTCTCATTGGTCAAATGTTTAAATTCTTCTCATCTGAAACCGTTTGGCCAAATGAACTTATGCTTGTATGAAGCAACTATGGAAGGTCATTTACAAAGTTTCCAGAAATCAATCTAAAGTTTGTGACTCCCAGGTGAGCAATACAGTCTCAGCCCTCAGAGCCTCTTGTTTACACACAATATTGCACTGTTGCACTGCCTTTGGGAGTCTCTGGTTACATAAGAAAATTAACAATTTTTAGTTCAAATGGCACCAAGGGCTATAGTGAGCTATATAATTGTAATTATAACCCACTATTGAATATGACTACACCAACTGGATTTTGTTTAACATACCGTATAAACCTTTTTTGGAAACGTTTGCTTTAAATCCAGTTGCTAGGAAACATTTAGCAAGTTTGAGACAATTTTGCAGGAATGGTCACATTGAGTACCTGGTCTAAGTTTTACCAGTACTTCTCAATTTGTAGAATGAAAGCAAACAAGTGATGGAAATACTTAAATGAAGACGGGAAAATAATTTAAAACATTGATATTGATGATTATCTATTTCTCTCATCAAATTTGATTTGGTTGAAGATATTCTTACAAAAATAGGATTGACAGGTCCCAGATTAGCAATTAATAGCCTTTAATTACCTTTTTCATGAAGTTTTGGTAGTTAAATACAAAGAAAAATTTCTCAGGAAGTTTTCAGTTACTGATACACAAAAACTTAACTGTGACTTAAAATATACATGCAAGAGAGGTTCGCTCATCCACATGAAAATAATTTATGATGAAAAAAAAATCGTGTGCAATTGATCATGGGCATTTTATGGAACAGACACCAGAATATTTCAGCAACATTTGTGACAACTGCCAGATAAATAAAATACATTACAGAAAAGAACTTTATACTTTTTACTAATTTTTAACTTTTTGGAAAACATGAACCAATATTTTTTATTAAGGAGGGAGTTATTCCAATCATCTAACAATTATCTGAAGGATAATAACTTAATCGTATGAAAAATATATTAAGAATAAGTTTCAAAAGGAAGAAAATGGTGCATTTAATTAATTTTAACAAATATAATAAGCATTTACAAATAGTCAATATTTCAATTTGTGCCTAAATGGTAATTTTATGAAGTTCCAAATTACACATATCCATTTGAATTCAACAGTTTTCATGTAATGCATCAAAGTATACAAAATAATAGACAAAAATAATCTGAAAAATATCAAAAACATGCAACCTCCCACTTAAATGATGAATGGATCTCAATACAACCCTATACTGTCTCTTTTTGGGAAATAAATTAGTATAAAGTTTGCAAAGTTAGTTGGTATTCAAGTCTGTTTATATAATATTCAAACAAAGGACTTTAAGGCCTGTATTTGGCTAAAAATAAAACCCCAACCAAGTAAAGAGATATATTTCTAAAAATAACACCTAAGTACATACTTTGCCAAAAATAAAGAATAGTACCACATTCTTTATACATTAAAATATATATCAATTATAAAACCATCAGCAAAATGAAGCAATTTAATAAAAAATCTCAATTGCAAGTTTCTGATGATTTTGGCAACTTTTCACATAAACCCTGCAATGGGAAATTGTTTGCGCATGCAAGAAACAACTTTATATTTAACCTCAGTATGTATTCTGATAGTATGCATCTTTAAAAATATCTTTTTGTTTCTTGAATGCACATAATGATTTCTAAGCAAAATGTGCAAGGAAAACTGCTAAAAAACAGCTATTTTCAGATATTTGGTCAATGAAGTAATATTATGACATCATTTTGACGTCTACGTGACAATGCTTGATATTAAGCTGAATTAAGTTATTTTTCTAGCATATAAAAATTCAGGCAAATTTAGAATCCATTCCACAAATGTTAATGGTTTTAGCCCAAATAACGGGCCCTTTCGCCCCTACTCCTTTATTTAATGTCAATGTTTCACAATTCAAATCTGTCAATAAATAATTATTCAAAGTATATAGAATTCATGTTTTTCTGCAAGTTTTTTCATGGATAATTTTACAACCTATCATTTCCAATAGAAGTTGTGGATGTAATTTATATACCTTCAAATCTTTTCATAAAAATATATGTTATAGTCTACATTTATGTTGCAAATATTTTATTATCTCTAGGTAATAATTAGTTTAAAGAATATATCTTATTTAAAGGTAAAAAATACAATAAAATGAACTATCAATTTACAAATTTTGATTGTTTAAACATCATAATAAAAATCATTGTCAATAATGGGAGGTAATTAACTTTGAATAAACCAAGAACTATTTACAATATTCATACTCAGAATATAAACATTAGAAGAAGTTGCCCTGATAAAATATGCAAATATAAGTTCATATGCATAACTTTACAATTGTTTATTGACATCATATCAATTTTAACCAATGACAAAATTAACTTGGATCACATGGTTTTCGCTGTATCATTGTGAATTTTATCTGTCTGGGTGGAACTGTCAAGAAATTTTCCGAATGGATCTTATAAGCTTAATTCAATGACTTTCCCTCCCCCCTCCCTATGTTATCCCCTGGGAGTATACATGTAGCTGGACTGTTAGATGCTTTAATTACACACATGCTTGCGTCATGTAACACTCAGTATGTTGGCTTTAAATTTACTTAATTCCAAATAATGCCATAATAGGAATTACACGATTATTGGTAACAACAGCGCATTTTACCATATACTTAGTGCACATCGCCACATGTCATATGGATTCGGGGACATCTCGGTACATTGCATACCTGGCATACTGCAAACTCGGCCTATACAAAGTCGGCCCATATTTGATAAATGCGCACATCACAGTTAAATGTTTATTAAACAAAATGAATAAACACAAAATCTTATTGATATGTTTAAGACTGCAATCAAACAATACATAGTCATAAAAATATATATTATGTAAAAAAGTTATATAATATTAAGGCTACTCACTCTTCAATTTATAATAAACAAACGGCATATGTCTCAAAACTTATTTACAATCTTGAAACTGATGTTTATAAGATAAAATTGAGACACAAAAAGGTTAAACACAGAGATGTATTGGCACGAAAGAACGTGAAATAAAAATTTAAAACGAAAATTACATATTATAATTCACCCCAAAAAACTGGTGCAGGAGAAATAAGGACACATCAAACCATTACTACTGTCATTTATTACTAAAATCATTATACAACTTATACATCATGTACATTGTTATACAACTTGTGATTGACATCATAAGATCAGAGATCGAAAAATAAAAATGGAAAACAAGCTGCAGGTTGCTGCATTCAAACAATTTTAATGCTAAATGAAAAAAAAACGAAGATAAAAACTTTGCAGGAAGAACAAAAAACTCTGAAAAAGTTTTAATCATTACAAGGTCCGTAAAGTCTGCTGCATTCTCTGAGAAGTTGGGTTATGGTCTTCTCACCATTGTCGTAGTCTTCCCACAACATATGTAATCAACCTTCTAAGGCCAAAAAAAAAAGTATGTGAGCCTACTGGCACATGCTGAAAAAAAATAGGGTGGGTAGGTCAGGTTTTTTTTTTTTTTTTTTTGGTTAAGGGCTCATTCAAACAGGTAAAAGTAAACTGTCTAACACTGGAAAATGTCACTACCTCTCCGACTGACAATGACTGACAATACTGACTGACAGTAAACTGTCTAACACTGGAAAATGTCACTACTTCTCTGACTGACAATGTAGGAGTAACCTCAAAATTATTCGGAGACATTACTTTACATGATTCATGAATCAGTGTTTTTCAAATGACAATCGTCACTATCGTGACATTTATTGAATACATGTATACCAATGAAAGTTCTTGAATTGTTAAACGGAGCTATGACATTTTTGTCTGCTTTTAAATGGGGACACTGTTTAAAAGTTAGCGACAAAGGCCGACATTGTTGTTTAATACGATAAATACCGGTACCGGTGATGGAAAAGGCGGGAATTTCCGGAATTTCAGAAAATTGCCGATAAAAAAAGTTAGGGTCGGGACGATAAAACTAAGGTCGGTCGGGTGACCGTAAACACACATTTTTTTTTTTTTGGCCTAACTCACGGTGCCGACAACGTTGGTCAAGAAGGACCTGTTCCTTAGAAACAAGTCTAAGGTTAAGGTCAACAATCTCTACCTCCCTCCCCAGTTCCGGAATCAAAATGTAAAAGCTTACATTTGTTTTTGAGTTGTTTATTCTTTATGCCACCCCGAAAAATAAGATAAGAGTATGTGATTTATCAAGTATATTCAGTGGACATTGCATATTCTTACTGTAATAAACTTATTTTGCGTTGTCTGAACCTACACATGTACATGCATAAAAATACATTACCTTTTCTCATGTTGTCTTTAAGATAAAATGAAAAATTCGTTTGAATTATATATTATAATTTTAAGAATTTAACTTCACCCCTTACGTCATTGTTTGTACGGATCGAATGCTGATATATAGACCATGATCTTGAACACCAGTAGGGACCATCGAACCATGTTACACTGATGTATGCAACAAGATCGTTAAGCTCTGTTGAATTTGCACGTTCCTTTAGTGTATTAAATTCTGGTGTAATATCTGAATGTGCAGGAATGGCATAGACATAAGGGACAAGATCAAAAGTTCAATGTAGGATTAAAAACTTAATTCAAATAGTTTTTTTACTGACTCCCCCCCCCCCCCCCCCCCCCACTTAACTTAATTTGGGAAAAATTGATTAACCAATATGGGCATATGCTTTGAGAGTATACTTTTTGTATCATGGGTCCTGTTTTTCCTCAACAATGTATGTTTGTTCTGTAATAGATTATTTACTTTTCATTATGAACAATTTATATATCACTTGAATCTGTATTTTTCAATCCAAAAATTGATGTCGGATAGCAAAATTTGCAGCGATTTTAACGCACCCCACCCCCAAACTATTTGAATGAAGTTTTTTATCCTACATTGAACTTTTGATCTCGTCCCTAAGACATCTAATATATCTATATTCTGCTCCTCTTTTGTTGTATGTAGTTTTTAGTCCTAAATCCTGTACCTTTCTCCATATAGCCTGTGAAAAGTGGAAAGCGCAACCCTTTATATTGCTGGTGGAAATACCTGGCATACTGCCTTCCAAGCACCTTTAAAGTACAATAAAAAGAGTTTTATGCATATTAAAGAATAAGGCATTTGACTAGAGGATTTGGCCTAAATGAATTCAACCATTTATTTACCAACAGATTAAGGGAATTGTATATGTCTCTCTAAAAAAATTAAGAGAATGTAAATTTACGAAAAAATGTTCAGCTTTCTAGAACCTGAAGGTTAAACACAAATAAATAATAAAGGAATATCATTTCTCTATCCACATTATTTCGATTTATCAAAAAACGGAATTGTTAGTAACAATGACATGTCTTGATTTTACATACAGCTACTGTATATACTAGAGCAAAAGTCGCTCCGCTGCCTTGTATATTTACCAAAGTTTTATTGTTTGTATATCAAAAGAATTTTATTAAAACTATTGTGTGTTATTTTATTTCCAGGGCCATGTGTTTGCAAATGATGTGAATGTGATGCATCATTGCTTTTGCATTTAACTTTTGTTATGACTAAATACCGAATATTATATGGAAACAACAATGAACCAAAATTCTTGAATAATAATAAAATACTTTTCAAATTCAGTTCAGCAGTTTATTGTAATTACAGTTGTCAACAATAATGATCAACAAAATAATAATAATAGTAGCACTACAATACAGATCAATGTGTAGGAGACAATAATGTTACTATTCAGAAAATACTAGTCACTAGTTAGCACAAAATTTAACCAAAGTCAATTGAATTAATCACGAGAGTCTTCACATGGACCAAAACCAAAGAATTCCTCATCACTGTCTTCTTCAAATAAAAGTTGAATTTGTAAATCTGACAATCGCATGTCGTCATAGTAGTCATCAAGTTCTGTGTTAACATCATCTTCTGGTTGTTGTTCTTCTTTGTTGTCAGTTAATACAAGTTCGTCATACAGGGCATCACCCTCAGCACCATCCATTGGGTTGGATATGCCACATTTCTTGAAAGATTTTATGACGGTGTCTGTAGAAATGGAATCCCATGCTGATTCAACCCACTGACAAACAAGTTGGTAGCTAGGTTTCTTCTGGTTGCCGGCAGGTGTGTATTCTTTGTGGCTGCTGATCATCCATTTGGTCTGTTGGTTCCTCATTTTCTTCTTGAATGGCTTATTCAGGCTGACATCGAGTGGTTGAAGGAGAGAAGTACAACCACCAAGTATAACTGCTTGGTGAGTGTGACGTCTTCGTAGATTCTTTTTGACTGAGTCAACCAGATGACCACGGAACATATCACATACCAGCAGACTCTTTTTGTTGATTAACGCACCTCCAGTCTCTTTCCCCATACTTCGTTGACCCAGTGGTTGGTGAGTTTTTCCATCTATCCAACCTTTCTCGTTGCATTCAACCAGAACATCGCCACAAAACTTTTTTTTTGGTTGGTTTTGCGTTTGTGAAAATCACCATCAGTTTTAACTTAGTACTATCAGCAAGGCATGCCATAACTACGGTAAAACGTAGGCTAAGAATATTTGTAACAGCGTATCGAAAATTTTATATATTTATCTTTTATATTTCTTCAAAAAAATTGATTTAAAATTATTAAAATGATGCCTGATTTCATGAATTCCACTAAAAATGATCTGGTAACCTTTAACAAAACTTATATCCGTAAAAAGTTAATTTAAATGGCAATAATATATCATATTTTTAAAATTCTAGGGAAAAGTTTTGAGAAAAAAAACCAACCTTTAGTAAGTATTTAAAAGTTTGACTTTTTAAGCTATATCAACTTTTGGTATCAGCAAATCTAAAATTGTGACCAGATTTGAAGGATAGTACAATTTGTTAGAATTTTGAACCCAAGAAATTAAAAAAAAAAGGGCCAACCTACATTGTACCAGTCCAACTTTTCACGAACATGAAACACAAAACCAAATTAAAATTTTATCTGAATAATAACATATATTAGCATGGCTCCTGACAGAAAAGTTGCTTAGATAGGGGTACGTTACTCCTAAGCTGAAGTTTTATGGGCGTCATCATGACTTGGTTGAAAGGTATGAAAAAATCGTTTCCCAAATGAAAATGAACCTGTTCCATTGATATTCCTTCCTCATACTGGATTTGACATGGGCAGCATGGCGCCTTGGCGGGTGTCCTGCAGGAATCAGAGACTGCTTACTCTTTCGGAGCACCTGAGTCTGGTGGGGTTCATGTTGTTGATATGTTTTTAGTTTTTAATTGTAGTGCATGTATTATTTTGGTCTTGTCTTCCTTGTTCTCCAGAGTTTGTCAGTTGTTACGATTTTTCTCTCCTTCGAATATCCCTTTGGTATTTCTTGACTTTACATATATGTATAATTATTATTAATTTGTTCATTATATTAACCTTGTTTTTTTTACAGGAACAATGACTGAGAGACTAGCTAATCACTTTTCACTTCTACAAGACTATTTATATCAGCTTTACAAGAACCAGTCACTTTGTGATCTGTCATTAATCACAAGGAATGGTACAACATTGTTGGCACACAAGTTGGTTGTAGCAGCCTTTGCTGGTGCTGTACGAAATGAAGTAGAAAAATGGAAAGATATTTTACAAGTGTGTGTTGTAGTGGGTATGTAGATTGTGTTTACTACATAAAAAAATTCGTAAGGGTTCCGCGGAACCCAGTGTCTCGCCTACTTTTGATGTTGTCTATATTTTCAGTGTGATAGGTGAATGCACATAATAGATTTGCAGTTAATGGATAGTTTAAGAAAGTTATTAAAATTTTAAAAACTTTAACCACAGAGTGAATGTAATGTTTCCTGGCAGAAAAACTAAGTCCATTTATAAGTAAAATACGGAAAAACTGGAATTTTTTTTTTACAAAATTTCCTTCTGGATACTATCTTATGATCATAAACAAGCCTCTGTCCAAGTTTGGTAGAAATCCAGGATAGTTTAAGAAAGTTATTAAAATTTCAAAAACTTTAACCACAGGGTGAATATTTGTCGATGACGGAATGTAGGATCGCTATGTCTCGCTTTTTCGACAAAAGTCGAAGGCTCGACAATGATCCCAATATTTGCACATTTGTCCATTTTCAATTTATCAGTTGTGCTTAGAAATGATTTGATGGAGAATATGTTGCTTGTTAGTATGTCTGCATAAAATGTGTAGTGGTTAGTGCAACGGGTTATGAAGCCAAAGGTTCCTGGTTCGATTCCTGTCCCCCCCACCACCCCCCCCCCCCCCACCCCCCCCCCTCCACAAAAAAAAGAAACTGAAACAAAACCAAAAAAATCTGTCATATTTTCTACAATGCTGAAATCCTGAACACATGTTTTATGTTTGGCCTTGGCAAAATTTAGATCAATACTACATTGTAAAATTTATCTGGTGCCTGTGTGTGCAAAAGATATTCCATTCTAAATGGGTTGGAAATTTCAAAGCAGTAATGTTGTGGTTGTGTGTCATTGTTGACCTGTCCTGTTGTCCATTTTGTTGTTTATTGTCATGGGTTATATAGTATTCGTTGTGTCCATTCAACCGTCCGTCCGTTGTGCCGTTCGTCCGTAACTCCTCCTAAACTACTAAAGGGAATTCCATGAGACTTTCAGAGAATATTTATCACGTGGTGCCTAAGTGCACCTCCTATTTTAGATTTTGATCTGACCAACTTTTTGGGTTTTCCATAGCAAAATAAAGAGGCTGTCTTTTATCTTGCAAGTAGGGGTATCATTAAGTGAGCATTACTCACAGCTTTTTTAAAAATTTCATCTCACTGCTGTTGGAGTTTTCCTATCCAAAATATTGACATTTCCTTTCATGTATCTTATTTGTAAGGCAGGGGTATCAAGTAGTGAGCTTTGCTCACAGTATTTCTAGTTAATTACATTATTTATAATGATTAACTTGATGTATTTCAGATTCTATAAGATCAACATTGCACATGAAATGAAGAATAATTTTATTATTTTGATTTTATTTATTGTAGATTGTGAAGATGTGATTTTGAGAGAAATTTTGGAGTTTATTTATACAGGTAAAGTTGGCAATAATGAAGAATTATTTCCCCTACTTAATGATGCATCTCGTAGACTTCAGCTAACATCACTGCAGAATTACTTACATAAAGAGTACCAGTATTCTGGGGAACCAGAGAGGAAACTGTCAGTTACCCACAATTCCTTGCATTCACCTATAGCTCCTTTATTCATTGCAGAAGTGGTGCCTGCTGATACAAGTTTGTCAGAAAATTTAAATGAATATAACGTCAGACAAAAAATATACATTGGGGAGAATGGTCATTCATTAATACCTGGTGATAGTCTGTTCGACAGTCTCAAAGAAAATAAAAACACAGAAGAAACACATATTGATGAAAATGCATGTCCTACACACACACCTGGACAGAGTTTGTTAGTTAATAGTAAAGAAAGTTACAGTATAGATAAAGCATTACATGGGGATAGTGACAGTACGTTGATTCCTCCAACAGATAATGTGACAAAGAGAAGTAGAGGGGATAAACATTTTTTAAGAGAGAAGAAAACTATTCAGTCATATTATCAGGAACATTTTAATGATTCTGATTGGTCAGATGATGTTGAGCTAAATAATTTTTCAGATGATGAATCTAAGGATGAGACATGGAATATAGAATCCGAAATTAAGCAGAGAGACAATATTCTGAACAAAACAATTAAACCGAAAATGCATTTGAAAGAGCCATATGTGGTGTTGGTAAGATGTGATACAACCAAACATATGCTAGTGTCTGGTGCTTCTGTTCAGGGAGAACACTCAAAGATTAAGGCTAAAAATAATCTAAAGAGATCAGTGAAAAATGTAAAGGCAAAGATCATTACCAGTACTTCAAATAAAAGAAAACAAAAAGGCAGAAAAACAATGAAGCTATGCAGTACAAAGAAGTGCCATAAACGGTACACACGAGAGAATTTAACAAGACTCTATCAAATTAAACACAAACAGAATCTTTTAAAAAGGATGCAGCCTTTTTTTACATATTCAAAAACATCTGTCAGAAAAGTTAAAAAATCATTGCAGGAAGGTCTCAAAAAGAAGTCAGCTGTTTATAAAGCAGGCAAAATATCAAAATATTACAAAAAACAGCAAATTTCTGTCACTTCAAAAGCAAAATTGGATGTGAAACATAACAGAAAATCAAACTCTCAAAGACATGTAGAAAAAGTATTTGCTTGTAGGAAAGATAAAATGTCGACAAGGAAGAGGAGAATGGACAAAATAAAGAAAAAGATCTCAAAATTAGAATGCTTTCTCTGTGAAAGAGGGTATAAAAGTGTGCGAAATTTGTCGACACACTTAATTGAAAAACATAAATACACATCTGTAAAGACACAGAAATTGACTGGATATCCTAAATATTTTGCTGTAAAAACACTTACAAAACCAGTATGTAAAGAATGCAATGAAGAATTTATCAACATGTCTGACTTTAGAATTCACTGTAGATCTGTTCATAAAAAGAAAAAATTGGATCCAGATATAGCCTGCACACAGAAGGGGTGTGCAGAAAAATTTATAAATATAGGCTCTTTGAAAAAACACTTGAAAAAAATCCATCGGGTGAAAGATACTGAGAATTTGACAATTAGACACAAAAATGCAAAGGTGCTGCTGAATACCACAAAAAAGAGAGAATCTGATGATGAATCTACAGACGACATATGGAGCATAGAATCAGAAGATGAACATATGGAAAATATGCCGAAGAAAATTAGTGAACCACAAAATGCAAAGGCAAATATAAGGTTGAAAAAGATCAATACAAATAAACATGTAAACAAACATGCTGGGCTTCGTGGTATTATACCACAGAGAAAAAGATACACAAGAGAGAATTTAACAATACTCTTTCAAATTAAACAGAGAAAGAACCTACTGAAAAGGAAGAGGCCTTTGTTTGCATTTTCAAAACAGTCCGTAAGAAAAATTAAAAAGTCATTACAGGAATATCTCAAAAAGAAGTCTTATGTCTATAGTGCAGCGAAAATAATTAAACATTGCAAAAATCAACAATTTTCTGTTGAAAAAATTAAATTTGGCCATGTTTGCAAAATTTGTAATTTTTGGAGTAGATATGCATCAGTAGTGAAATTGCATGCAGAAAAACACAGGAAAAAAATAGCAAAAGGAATATTTGCTTCCATGAAATTTAAACGGTCGGCAAAGAAGAAAAAAATGGATAAAATAAAGAAGAAGGTCTTGAAACTAGAGTGCTTTTTGTGTGATAGAAAATATAAAGAAATACGAAATTTGGTAATACATTTACTGGAAAAACATAATTATACATCTGCAAAAGCACAGAGAATGACTGGATATCCAAAATATTTTAATGTAAACACACCCACAAAACCAGTATGTATTGAATGCAGTAAAGAATTTGCCAACTTATTTGAATATAGAACTCATTGCAGATCTGTCCACAGAAAGAAAAGACTTGATCCAGATATACCATGCACAGAGAAAGAGTGTATGCATAAATTTATAAATATATCCTTGTTGAAAAAACACCTGATGCAATTTCACAAGCTGGAAGATGTTGAGAATTTTACATTTAGACCGAAAGATGCAAATCAGCTTCTCAATATGAAAAAAATGAAAGAATTTAAGACCAGAAAAAATATGAACGAGATAAGATCAAATAAATTGAATGATTATGGCAATCTGAGTACTGGTATGAAGAAAAAGGTGAATAAAGAACCAGTGAAGGGAAAAGTTGCTAGTGAAAATTCCAAGATTGAAAATCGGACCAAAAAGAAGAGAAATCGTAAAATTTGTCTACCCTCAAAAGCTTTCAGATGTAATATTTGTGTAAAACCTAAAAAATTTCATCACAAATTGGTATATAAAAATCATAACGAGGTTGTCCATATGAATATGTTTGTATCAAAACAGTTTATGAGTAAGGCAATTGCTAAGAAGAATCTCCATTTGAATTTTCCATCAACCAATGACTTTGCCAGGATTTCTCCTAAATCAGAGTTGACCCCTCCTCAGAAAGCCAATCTGAAGCAGAAGGGAACAAGATTTTCAGATGACCAGGAATATATTTCACCTGTTGAAAATTCATGTGGCAGTAATATGCATAAGGTCAATGATGATGTTCAAATTATGCACCAAAATAGCAAAACCAGTATTGACAAGAAAAATGATATGTGTATAGTCAAAACAGAAGTGCAGAAACTATGCAAACCTAACATACATGTAGTAAACAATAAATGTGTTTTAGACATTTTGGCAGATAAAAGTCCATATATTTGTTTAAAATGTGGATTGTCGTTTTCCCTGTACAGCAAACTTTGTCTCCATTTTACAAAAACTCACGTAAAACAGCAACTTCGACAAAGGCAAATAATGGCAAAAGTTGTAAAACATGTCAAAGTACGTAAGAGTGTGTTTTCAGTTAAGGTTGGATCTGGTAGAAACACCTATAAAGTAAAGTCTCCTGGACAACTGACATGCGACATTTGTAACAAGACATTCAGTCAGATTCAATATTTAGGGAAACACATGATAGATGCACATCAGCATGAAGATGAAAAAGCCATACGCTTCACTAGAAATTCCTCTTCTGATGATTCAAATAAAAAAAGCAATCATTATGATAACTCATCGATCTCTGATAAACCAAGTCAAACCAAATCAAGAAAAAGGTCATTGTGTACAGTTTGTCACAAATCATTTATAGAGGTACGTAGTGTAGCAAAACATCTACAAAATGTCCACAGATATACATTTGAACAGGCAAGGGAGGCAACTGGATATCCATCATTTTCATTCAAGAACAATTTTAGCCTGAAGGAGAGGAAATGCAAGTTCTGCTCAGAAACATTTATTATGCTTAAAGATCTTAAACGTCATAGAGTAGAGGTTCATGGGATTACTTGTAAATATTGTAATGAAAAGTTCGGCAATAAATTTATTCTGAAGCGCCATGGTATGCGTGAACATTCAGATCACTATGAAGAATTTGCTAGCATGAAAATAAAAAATACAGACCATTATAATCATGAGGATGAAGAAGAAATTGAGAGTAAACCAGAGACAGTTTACAGTTGTGAAAAATGTGACTATTCAACAACAAAGGTGGGTTATTTAAAGTTCCATGTTGTTGAGAATCATCCTGAAATTGAACACCTTTGTCCAGTATGTGGGTGGATATTTCGTCATAAATTGCTGTTGGAGATTCATATCACCAAAACCCATGGTGTTGGTGAACAGGCAGGTCTGCCATGTTTAGCATGTGACAGAAAATATCATAGAAAAGAAAGTTTGAGGGTTCATCAGCTGAAAGTTCATGGTATACCTCACCCATCTCTCAAGGTATGTTTTTTGTTGAGCCTGCGACTTTTATTACGGAAGTGAGACATAGCGATCCTACATCCCTTTGTCAGCGACGGCGGCGTCAACATTTACATTCACCTTTTGGTTAAAGGTTTTTAAACATTTATTGCTTTCTTAAACCATCCTGGATTTTTACCAGACTTGGACAGAACTTGTTTGTGGTTAAAAGATAGTATCCAGAGGAAAAGTTTGTAATAATTTTTGTGTCTCCTGCGGAATGCATGGTCGACACATAGGGATCACTTTCTGTCGTCTTGCTTCGTCACGCTTTTCTTCTATCCTCAACTACCGTAAACCGCTTAAATGAATTTGATGAAACGTTCTCTGTGCATTAACCTTAATGCACAGGTGTGCATATATATTTCAATTTTAGAAAATTAAAATTTTTTTTTATTAAAGAAATTGACATTTTTGAAAAAAAAAGGGGGGCCAAAACTTCAATCCTGAACTACCCCATAACCACTCAAAGGAATTTGATGAAACTTTCTCTGTGCATTAACCTTACTGCACAGGTTTGCATTTATATTTCACTTTTAGAAAATTTTAAATTTTTCTTGTAAAAAGTGACATTTTTAAAAAAAAAAAAAAGGGGGGGGGGGGGTCAAAACTTCTATCCTCAACTACTCCACAACTGCTCAAAGCAATTTGATGAAACTTTCACTGTGAATTAACCTTAATGCAAAGGCGTGGATATATATTTCATTTTTAGAAAATTTTTTAAACTTTATTTTGTAAAATAGTTTTGAAACTACTCTTAAATATTGAAAAATACACTTTCTAATATCTTTTGTAAAAATTGATGTATGCAGGCGACACTTGTCTTCCTTGGAAGACTCACACATTTTTTTTTCCATTTTTCTGTATTTTACTTATAAATGGACTTAGTTTTCTCCCAGTTAACATTAGATACAGTCTGCAGTTAAAGTTGTTAAAACATTAATTACTTTCTTAAACCATCCTGGATTTTTGCCAAACTTGGACAGAAGCTTGTTCATGATCAGTAAATAACATGTGGAGAAAAATTATGTACATTCAACTATTACAATTATTATTATCTATTGAAAACATAGACAACAGCGAAAACAGGCAAGAGACTGGGTTCCATGGAACCTGTACAAATTTTTTCATTCTTTTTATCATATTTTATCATCAAGATACACAAACGATAAAGTTTTTTAGTTTGTTTTGCATACTTAAGATCACCAGTTACACATATAATGGTTTCCGGGTATTTTTAATATGGATCTTGAAATGTCTCAAGCAAATTGATTAAAGTTAAAGGCAAGTCAACTTTGCTTGTGACATGCATTCAGGCAATGGAGCAATTTTCAGGATGACTCCAACTTTGCTTTTGACAAGATTTTGGGGGAATTCAGACTGATTCACCTGAACTGCCCTCCAGGGTGAGCCATTCTTATTTCAATTGACACTGAATGATCTTTCCATGCTTTATGGGCATCTAATTGGGTATCGTAAACAATTAGATGTAAACCACCTGATTGCATGTACAAATGTAGATTCAGTGATAGACTTGTTAAAAATGTCTGAAGCATGAAATCAAACATGTCCACTTGTCTCTCATTCATAACATTTGGTTATGATTAAATTTTTGCAAAAATTTCAGTAATTTCAAAATTTGTGGAATGTGATTTACATTAAGCTCCTATTTGATTCGTGTGTATTGCCCCATTCAGTTACGTACAATTATAATTGAAAAATCTGTTTCAAACTAATTTTGGATATTAAAGGGATTGAAATTAATTCACAGTGGATTTTGCAGCTATACTCATATGTAAGTTAACTAGAATTAAATTAAGCACACTACAAAGGATGAAATAATAGCGAGCGCTATAGGAGCATATGCATTTTCTACATATGGGTCATTCAGAGAAGTCTTTGCTTAATGGGGGCAGCCATATTGTGCTACATACTATGGCTAGAAAAAGTTTCGTTCGGCGGAAGTATGTTAAGTAAGGGAAATAACATGCTTCAAATTATAATTTTAGAATCAGAATCGTGATACAGTAAAACCTGTCTTGAGAGACCCCTCCCATGAAAGACCATCCTCTTTTGGGAGACCAGTTGGAATTTTCCATAACTGTAACAGTCTTTATAATAAACCTCTATTGAGAGACCACCTGTCATGAAAGACCAGATTTTCATGGCAAAAGGGGTGGTCTCTCAAGTCAGGTTTCACCGGAAATGAGTTTCTGGAAAGGGCTAATATTGCTGTGCTCGCATCATTGGCCATGCCAACAGCATATTATTACAATCATATTGAATTTCTTAGATTCTTATAAAAAACAGAATAATGAAAGAGTATTTACATTGTAACATATTAACAAGTACAAAATATATAAAAATACATGTATGGAGAGAAAAAAAAGAGATTTTAAAAAACTATTTCCCCAATTTAGAATGTACCAATCAATAATTTCTGCTGGATGTCTTGTGATTGTTACACACTCTTTGAAGCCTGTTTTTTATTCTTTATTTTCAGGAGTACAAATGTGACATTGATGGCTGCAATAAAATTTGTTATCTTGTTAAAGATTTAAGAATGCATCAGAAAACACATGTAGAAAAATCAGTGAATTTCAAGAAGAAATTTTCCTGCATACATTGTGATTTTGCGTGTAGTTCTAGAAGGTATGTTGGTTAAAGTGTGAATTTTTTGCGTTAAAACATATGAGGTATTTTGCAGTCTGTTTTGTGTGTTACAAAAGAACGTAAGTTGTTTTCAGTGTGACTTTGTGTGTTATTTTGCAGTCTGGTTTGTGTGTTACAAAAGAAGGTAAGTTGTTTTCAGTGTGACTTTGTGTGTTATAGCAGAAGGTGTGTTATTTTGCAGTCTGTTTTGTGTGTTACAAAAGAAGGTAAGTTGTTTTCAGTGTGACTTTGTGTGTTATAGCAGAAGGTGTGTTATTTTGCAGTCTGGTTTGTGTGTTACAAAAGAAGGTAATTTGTTTTCAGTGTGACTTTGTGTGTTATAGCAGAAGGTGTGTTATTTTGCAGTCTGGTTTGTGTGTTACAAAAGAAGGTAAGTTGTTTTCAGTGTTACTTTGTGTGTTATAGCAGAAGGTGTGTTATTTTGCAGTCTGGTTTGTGTGTTACAAAAGAAGGTAAGTTGTTTTCAGTGTGACTTTGTGTGTTATAGCAGAAAGTTTGTTAGTTTGCAGTCTGGTTTGTGTGTTACAAAAGAAGGTAAGTTTTTTTTCAGTGTGACTTTGTGTGTTATAGCAGAAGGTGTGTTATTTTGCAGTCTGATTTGTGTGTTACAAAAGAAGGTAAGTTGTTTTCAGTGTGACTTTGTGTGTTATAGCAGAATATGTGTTATTTTGCAGTCTGGTTTGTGCGTTACAAAAGAAGGTAAGTTGTTTTCAGACTTTGTGTGTTACATGTATAGCAGAAGGTGTGTTATTTTGCAGTCTGGTTTGTCCGTTACAAAGGAAGGTAAGTTGTTTTCAGTGTGACCTTTTGTGTTACATTATATAGCAGAAGGTGTGTTATTTTGCGGTCTGGTTTGTGTGTTACAGAAGAAGGTAAGTTGTTTTCAGTGTGACTTTGTGTGTTATAGCAGAAGGTGTGTTATTTTGCAGTCTGGTTTGTGTGTTACAAAAGAAGGTAAGTTGTTTTCAGTGTGACTTTGTGTGTTATAGCAGAAGGTGTGTTATTTTGCAGTCTGGTTTGTGTGTTACAAAAGAAGGTAAGTTGTTTTCAGTGTGACTTTGTGTGTTATAGCAGAAAGTTTGCAGTCTGGTTTGTGTGTTACAAAAGAAGGTAAGTTGTTTTCAGTGTGAATTTTTTGCTTTAAAACAGATGAGTTATTTTGCAGTCTGTTTTGTGTGTTACAAAAGAAGGTAAGTTGTTTTCAGTGTGACTTTGTGTGTTATAGCAGAAGGTGTGTTATTTTGCAGTCTGGTTTGTGTGTTACAAAAGAAGGTAAGTTGTTTTCAGTGTGACTTTGTGTATTATAGCAGAAGGTGTGTTATTTTGCAGTCTGGTTTGTGTGTTACAAAAGAAGGTAAGTTGTTTTCAGTGTGACTTTGTGTGTTATAGCAGAAGGTGTGTTATTTTGCAGTCTGGTTTGTGTGTTACAAAAGAAAGTAAGTTGTTTTCAGTGTGACTTTGTGTGTTATAGCAGAAGGTGTGTTATTTTGCAGTCTGGTTTGTGTGTTACAAAAGAAGGTAAGTTGTTTTCAGTGTGACTTTGTGTATTATAGCAGAAGGTGTGTTATTTTGCAGTCTGGTTTGTGTGTTACAAAAGAAGGTAAGTTGTTTTCAGTGTGACTTTGTGTGTTATAGCAGAAGGTGTGTTATTTTGCAGTCTGATTTGTGTGTTACAAAAGAAGGTAAGTTGTTTTCAGTGTGACTTTGTGTGTTATAGCAGAAGATGTGTTATTTTGCAGTCTGTTTTGTGTGTTACAAAAGAAGGTAAGTTGTTTTCAGACTTTGTGTGTTACATGTATAGCAGAAGGTGTGTTATTTTGCAGTCTGGTTTGTCCGTTACAAAGGAAGGTAAGTTGTTTTCAGTGTGACCTTTTGTGTTGCATTATATAGCAGAAGGTGTGTTATTTTACAGTCTGGTTTGTGTGTTACAAAAGAAGGTAAGTTGTTTTCAGTGTTACTTTGTGTGTTATAGCAGAAGGTGTGTTATTTTGCAGTCTGGTTTGTGTGTTACAAAAGAAGGTAAGTTGTTTTCAGTGTGACTTTGTGTGTTATAGCAGAAAGTTTGTTAGTTTGCAGTCTGGTTTGTGTGTTACAAAAGAAGGTAAGTTATTTTTCAGTGTGACTTTGTGTGTTATAGCAGAAGGTGTGTTATTTTGCAGTCTGATTTGTGTGTTACAAAAGAAGGTAAGTTGTTTTCAGTGTGACTTTGTGTGTTATAGCAGAAGATGTGTTATTTTGCAGTCTGTTTTGTGCGTTACAAAAGAAGGAAAGTTGTTTTCAGACTTTGTGTGTTACATGTATAGCAGAAGGTGTGTTATTTTGCAGTCTGGTTTGTCCGTTACAATGGAAGGTAAGTTGTTTTCAGTGTGACCTTTTGTGTTACATTATATAGCCGAAGGTGTGTTATTTTGCAGTCTGGTTTGTGTGTTACAAAAGAAGGTAAGTTGTTTTCAGTGTGACTTTGTGTGTTATAGCAGAAGGTGTGTTATTTTGCAGTCTGGTTTGTGTGTTACAAAAGAAGGTAAGTTGTTTTCAGTGTGACTTTGTGTGTTATAGCAGAAGGTGTGTTATTTTGCAGTCTGGTTTGTGTGTTACAAAAGAAGGTAAGTTGTTTTCAGTGTGACTTTGTGTGTTATAGCAGAAAGTTTGTTAGTTTGCAGTCTGGTTTGTGTGTTACAAAAGAAGGTAAGTTGTTTTCAGTGTGACTTTGTGTGTTATAGCAGAATGTGTGTTATTTTGCAGTCTGTTTTGTGTGTTACTAAAGAAGGTAAGTTGTTTTCATTGTGACTTTGTGTGTTATAGCACAAGTTGTGTTACTTTACTGTCTGTTTCATGTGTTTCAAAAGAAGGTAAGTTGTCAGGGTGATTTTATATGCAAATTTTTGTTATGTGCAACAAAAGGTAAGTTGTTTATATTATGATTTTGTTTTAAAACAGAAGGGAAGTTTTTCAGTGGTATTTTTTACATGTATGTTACAACAAAAGGTAAGCTGCATTCATTTTGATTTTTAGCTGACCTGACCCAAAGGGTCAAGTGAGCTTTTCTCATCACTTGGCGTCCGTCGTCGTCCGTTAACTTTTACAAAAATCTTCTCCTCTGAAACTACTGGGCCAAATTGAACCAAACTTGGCCACAAGCATCATTAGGGTATCTAGTTTAAAAAATGTGTCCGATGACCCCGCCTTCCAACCAACATGGCCGACATGGCTAAAAATACAACATAGGGGTAAAGTGCAGTTTTTGTTTTATATCTCAAAAACTAAAGCAATTAGAGCAAAACTGACAGGGGTAAAAATGTTCATCAGGTCAAGATCTACCTAACATGAAATTTTCAGACATATCTGTCAACCCTTTGTTGGGTTATTGCCTTTGAATTGTTAATTTTTAGAAACGTATCCGTTGACCTGGACTAAACCAAGATGACTGCCACAGCTGAAATTAGTTTAACACAGAATCCTATAGAAAAACCAGCTAAATTGACTGCAACACTTAAATTTTTAGGTCTGCTCAAGGTGAAAAGTTAAATCCAGGTGCGCGATACAGCCTCTTGAGAGCCTCTAGTTTGTTTCATGTGCTGCAGACAGTAAAGCTTCTGTGTGTTAAACAGTGGGGGTTACGTTGGGGTATGATTTTCCCAATTTCCTAATTTCTTGGCTGAAATTCCTTAAATATTTGCTCAGTATTCCCTCAAACAAATTCAATCTTTCTCCAACCTGCCCCCCCCCCCCCCCCCCCCCATCCAGGACACAACAGAATGTAAATTGTTTACAGTATGATTTTGTGTTTGTAACAAGAAGGTAGCATGCATTTTGTCATCGCGACTTCGCCAGCATGCTGCATGCTTCATCAGAAGTTCATGAAACTTTGCATACTGCAAGATCCTAATATGTAGACGTGCACATATGAAGGATATCCTGGTCCATTTACTTTTCCCTCAGTTATACCCAGTTGGACTTAGAAATTGTGAGACAATTCACCATGATAAGGATGCCCTAGTCCATTAAATTTTCCTAGAGTTATATCCAGTTACAGCGGGGGAGGGGGGGGATATAATTAGTGAGGTCTCCTCACAGTTCTAGTCTTTTTTAGTTCACCTGGCCTAAAAAGCCATGTGAGCTATTGCCATCACTTGGCGTCCCTCGTCTGTCGTAAATTTTCCTTTCCTCTGAAACCATTTGGCCAATTGGCAATGGTGCTTAGGTAGTCTTTCAGAATTGTATCGATGAGCCGGCCTGCCATCCAAGATGTCCGCAAGAGTCAAACATAGCTTAACATAGCACCCTATGGGAAATTTACTTAAAGATCCTCTTGTCTGAAACAACTTGGCCAATTGAAACAAAACTCCATGCTGCCAGTCAAGATTGACATAGTCCAGGTGTGCAATACAGGTTCCTGGGAGGCTCTAGTTTTATTATTATTTTTAATAAATTTAAAAATTTTTATTTTCACTATAATATTAGGTTTGTTTATATCATCCAGATAACAAAATGTCAGGTGATGCTTTAACAGTTTATATGATTGGTATATATACAGTGTACAATACAGAGAAATATCATACGAGTGTGTATGTTACTGAAAACCAGAGGCATCTCTTCAACTACATGGTTTTCAGTACATTATGCAGTCGATTACAATATTATTACTTAACTTTATAATAACCTTTTTATTATACAGGTTTGTTAATTGAAGAAAAAAAAAAACTGAAATCAATCTGTAACCAGTATTGACAGATTTAAAAACTAAAATTCAATAACACATTATTTTTCAATTGCAAAATCTTTTGGAAAACTTTCCTTTTCAGTGGATTACACAACCATGTGAAGAGAATACACATGAAATCAAGGACAGTCTTGTGTGACTTGTGTGGAGCGGTCTTTACAGATAGGAAACATTTGAATACACATGTTAAACGTTTCCACTCTGATGGCCAGTTTCAATTACAGTGTGAATCCTGCTCATTTCAAACAACTCATAAGACTAATTTGTGGAGTAAGTACAATGTATTTACATTATGCAGAGCCCCATATAATTTTTTTTTAATCAAAATTAAATATCCAAGGTTTTCAATAGGGATGAGTATTTAAACTCCAAACAGCAGGATCAAAGGGGTAAAATGAAAACAAAAGATTGAATTCCATCTAAAGTGTTGCAAGATTGAATCAATAGCAGTATGTCACAATGCTCATTTAACGGTACTTTTCTTCTGTTGAATGTATCCTTATAATATTTTACCAAAATGTTCTCCCGTAGGAAACACTGGGGATCATATAGGTTTTTTTTATAATTTTTAACTTTTTAATATTCGTCCGATGTTTATGATGTTAATAATTTTTTGGTTTTTAATGTTCCTTGATGAAAATAGAAAACTTATATATAAATGTTATATACATGTCCGTTTTTCTATATCTCTTAATATTTTTAAGATATAAGGGCCAAAAAAGGGACATACCTTAATTTTGAAACATTTTTATTTCTTAGTTTTGATGAATTTAAAAAAAATGGTTGGTCATAAGAAATACAATAATAGTTATTCAAGGCATTTTTATGTAACTTTTATTGTTTCAGAGATGAGAGGATTAAAAAGGCAAAAATTTTGCAGGACAACTAAAATTTTTATTTTTCATCAAATTTTTTGGGGATTTTGTCTTTTACGTGTACATAATGTAGTTCATCAGGGGTATGTCAACAGATTTTTCCTATCTTTCACAGATTTTGAAATATAAGTTGTTAAAGAGGCAAAACAAGCAATTTGGCACAAATTCTAAATTTTATTTGTTTTTCATCTGGTTTTTTTGCAGTAGGTCCTCTGTAATGTATATTGCATTATTCAACACTTTATTGAATCAAGCATAATAATGTGTCCACATTTACTTTAATTCTTTACATGTCCACATTTACTTTAATTCTTTACGTGTCCACATTTACTTTAATTCTTTACCTGTCCACATTTACTTAAATTTTTTACCTGTCCACATTTACTTTAATTCTTTACGTGTCCACATTTACTTTAATTCTTTACCTGTCCACATTTACTTAAATTTTTTACCTGTCCACATTTACTTTAATTCTTTACCTGTCCACATTTACTTTAATTCTTTACCTGTCCACATGTTGCAGTCATAACATCTTGTATAATAATCACATTCATACACTAAACAGTTGCTAAAGTATTTTTTACTGTTACATCACATAGTAGATACAGGGGCCTCGGTGGCCGAGTGGTCTAGGTAGTTCGTCATGACTACTAATGATCACTAGCCTGTCAACACTGAGGTTGTGAGTTCGAATCTCACCTGTGGCGGGGTGTGTTCGACTCCAATCTTAATTGACAAGGATTGCCAATTTTCCTACTGAAGGTCGGTGGTTCTCTCTGGGTACTCCGGCTTCCTCCACCAATAAAAAACTGGCCGCCGCGAAATAGCCAAATGTGCTGAAAACGGCGTGAAACCCCAACTAAATAAACAAACAAACATAGTAGATACATATATATTTTGATAAATAATTCACCATGGAAACTCACTCTTTTTGTTGAATATAGTAAATATGGAAACTTTCATGATTAAATTTATACTTTTGAAGAGATTTACTCAGCTGAGTGTAATATTTCCTATTAAATATTTTTAACCTTTTGTTCATATCTTTAATAGAAATTTTATCCAAGTTTAGAACTTTTAGTCACTTGAATGTGGAAGCCTTCAAGGTTGCAGGTTCACTCCCTTGCCAATTCAAATCATTGACTTTGAAATTGGTATCTGTGTGGTATCTTCCTGGAGGTTGTTGCTTCATGAGTCTATCTCAGGCTCAAACTACAAATTGCATTGTGACAACTGAAAAAAACGTTTTAACAGTAAAAAATCGACTGACATGAACAAAATACATCTTTCACAACTTTAAAAAGGTTGTCACAAATAGGTAAGTGCTGTGTCAGTTAAAATATGTCTGATCATGACCCAATGCAAAAAAAGGTTGAGGCAGTCATATTTCAACCACAGCAGCAAATAATTTGTCTGATTCAACATTTGCAGTCGTTTGTAACTATTTTTGCAGTCATTTACAGTTAAAATATTTCCTGTGCAGTGATTTTTTCTGTCAGTTTAGTACAATCCAGGGTTAATGTTCATATCAAATTAAAATGATCTTAATGCCAGATATGCATGTAATATATTAGTAATTGAATTGCCACTGGCAAAAAATGACTGGATGTTATAAAACAATAATCCATCCATGCATAAAAGTTTGTCCATGACAATATATACTGAACCGCAAAAGAAACGTCGCTTTTTCAAAATGTTAGCAAAATTCAAAATAAATATTAATTAATGATTTTTATATAATCAGTATTACGATTACATCACCAGGTAAGATTAAATTACCTGTGAATTAAATTTTCGGTTGAATAATTTTCAGTTGATATCGTAGAGCGACCGTACCTAAAACCGCTCGTGGGACACACTTGGCGGTAATTTTTCTTAAATCTTAAATGTTCGTGAAATTCATGCTCCTTTATGGGTATAAAAGGCCGGAGAAAATTAAAGAGTGTTAGTATCAGTGTTGACACAGAAGCTATGCCACGTCTGACTCCACAACAGAGAGAACAGGCCATTGATCGATTGGATGCTGGGCAATCTGCCAGAGTTATTGCCAACGACTTCAACTGTGCTGTTCGAACAATTGAACGTCTACGGACACGGTACAATGCAACAAACAGCACAAATGACCGTCCACGGAGTGGTAGACCCCAAGTCACTACCCCTAGACAGAATAGAGGCATTGTTCGTCACCATTTGATGAATCGGTTCACCCCAGCTGCCGAAACTGCCAGAAACACTGTTGGAACACATGGACGACCCATAAGTGATGATACGGTTCGTCGGCGATTAGCTGCTAGAAACATGAGATGTTGCCGTCCAGCAAGAGGACCTATTCTTACTCCTCGACACTGTCAAGCTCGTCTTCAGTGGGCCACTCAGCGACAGAATTGGCGAAATCGACAATGGCGTAACATCATCTTCTCTGACGAAAGCCGTTACTGCATTTCAACAGCCGATGGCAGAACCAGAGTGTGGAGAAGACGCAGGGAACGTTACGAAGACAGCTGCATTCTGGAAACAGACGCGTGGGGAGGACCTAGCATCATGGTATGGGGTGGAATCGGCCTTAACGTTAAACTTGGTCCAGTCATCTTTCAGAACCTTGGCCCAGGCAGAGGAAATGGCGTAACAGCTGCCCGTTACATCGACCAAGTCTTGACACCCCATGTTCAGCCCCATTTCGCACGTCATCAAAACAAGACTTTCCAACAGGACAATGCACGTGTGCATACCGCAAGAGCCACAAGAGACTTCCTACAGCAGAATAATATTAATGTTATGGATTGGCCGGCTTTGAGTCCAGATTTAAACCCTATTGAACATTTATGGGACGAAGTTCAAAGACGGTTGAATAATGAGCAGCCAAGTCCGACAACTGCAGCTGAACTTTCACAAGCGTTTCAGAGAGTATGGGCACGTATTCCGATGGCGTTTATTAATCGGCTCATCAACTCCATGTACCGAAGATGTGCCGCAGTAATTGGTGCCGGTGGAGGACATACACGTTATTAACGGACGTGGGAGCACAGCATTGAAAACATGTGACGTTGCGACAATTGTGACGTTTTTGTGAACATTGTAACCAAAAGACTGTAAATCATTCATTAAATTTTGTAAAAATTATTTAAAATATATAAATGTCACTTTGAAATAAATGTATGTGAACATGTCATTTTGTGCGATGTTTCTTTTGCGGTTCAGTGTATATTCACATTTAGGGAGCAACTATTTGATTTATATGGAAAAGGGGGGGGGGGGGGGGTGGGGGCTAGGGATTCTGCCTATTTCTTTCGTCAAATTTTGGTCCTGGATTTTTTTTTGGCTGCTATTGCGGTTTAAATTTTTATTTTCATTTAAACCCAAAATTTCCCATTGACTTAGGGTCCGCCATTTTTTTTTCACACCTAAAGGAATCCTGTCCTTTTATTTTGCAAAATTCCTGTTCCTACCTTTTTATTAGCTCACCGAGCTTTCACCATCACTTGACGTCCATTGTCCATAAACTTTCCTTTAAAGATCTTCTCCTCTGAAAGCACAGGGCCATTTGTAACAAATTGGCAGCAATGGTCCTTAGGTGGTCCTCTTTCAGAATTATATCTGATGACCCAGCCCGTCATCCAAGATGGCTGCCAGAGCCGAACATAGTTTAACATAGGACCCTATGGGAAATTTACTTAAAGATCTTCTTGTCTGAAACCACTTGGCAAATTGGAACAAAACTAGACAGCAATGGTCCTTAGGAGGTGGTCCTCTTTCAGAATTATATCTGATGACCCAGCCCGTCATCCAAGATGGCTGCCAGAGCCGAACATAGTTTAACATAGGACCCTATGGGAAATTTACTTTAAGATCTTCTTGTCTAAAACCACTTTGCCAATTGGAACAAAACTTAGCAGCAATGGTGCTTAAGTGGTCCTCTTTCAGAATTGTATTATGACCCGCAAATCATCCATGATGGCCACCATAGCTGAACATAGTTTAATAACATAGGACCCTATGGGGAATTGACTGAAAGATCTTCTTGTCTGAAACTGCTTGGGCCAGTTGGATCAAAATTCACAGCAATGGTCCTTAAGTTGCTATCTTTCAGAATTGTTTCCAATGATCTTGCTTACCATCCAGAATGGCCATCCAGAGCCGAACAGAGTTCAACATAGTACCCTATGTGAAATTTACTTAAAGATCTTAACCGCAGGGCCATTTGGAACAAAAGTTAGCAGCAATGGTCCTTTGTCAGTCCTCTTTCAGAATTATATATGATGATCTCATCCGTCATCAAAGATGGCTGTCAATGATAGATCTTCTTGCTTGAAACCAGAGTGCCATTTGGCTTGACAGCAATGTTCCAGGCTGCCAGTCAAGATGGACATAGTCCATGTGAGTGATATAGGCTTCTGGGAGCCTCTAGTTTCAAATTTGATCCTAGTCCCCCCATAAAAATCAAATGGTTGCTCCCTCAACATGCTTAATTGATTTCCTTTCCATAAAAATTTTTATTTAGGTCATGGTTTAGTTAACACAATTACAAGAGATGTATTATCAAATTCATGTTGGAATCATTCTAAAAACCTGATGAGTCCTGAGACTCATTAAAATCAGCTTGGACTCACCATTCTGAAAAATGAGTCCCAGGATTCTTCATCTAAAACGTTAGTGAGAACTTAATACAATTCAGAGTAGTAACTTTATAATTAAAGAGTTTTTGTCTGGGGCCACAATATCAGCTGTTGTTGTTAAAAATAATTTTTGTTACGTTTTCAGATCATTCATGGCATTTACATAAAAAAAGAATGGCTGAAGATCACAGGAATTATTCACAGTGTGAAAAATGTGGCTTCCAAACTCCAATGTTTAGTAAATTAAAAAGTCATATAAACAAACATAATGATACTAGGAATTATGCATGCGATCAGTGTGATGCCAAATTTCGGACCAGTACTACTCTTTCATGTCACAAAAAATGGAAGCATTCATCATCCACACAGGAAAAATGTTGTCTCCAGTGTGGATACAGAACCAAAACATCTTCTCGACTCAATGAACATATTCGTGTTCAACATCAGTTAAAAGATGTTAAACCGTACAGTTGTCCATACTGTGATTTCCGATGTGCTACTAATGGAAATTGTCGCAAGCATATAATGGGAAAACATAAAGGAGAACCAGTTAAAGTAGAGTGTGATAGACAATATCTGGAAATGGCAAAAACGGAGAGAGCAAAGGGAAATACTCTTGCTTTGGACATTTCAAAACAGAACACAACTGATTAAAATTCATCAAGCTGACTTAAAGGACCGACCATTTAACTTCAAGGGAAGGGGGTGGGTTATGGTTTTTTGTCTGAGTCAGAAATTTTTTAGTTTTTCATCGCTATCAATCAAATTATTTTTTTCAAAATTTAACTCTATATGCTATGGGGAAAATCTGGATTTAGATTATTTCTTTTTGTCATCTGCTTGACCACAATATTTTTTTCATCAAATTGGGGATCAGAATATTTTTTTAGGAAATAACCATAACCCCCCCCCCCCCCCCCCCCCCCCCCCCCCAAATAATTATTTCTAGTTAATACATCTGTTGTTGTAATTAAGGAGATAACTGTATTTGATTTACATATTTATTTATTTTTTCTTTACACAGGATTTACATATTTAATAGGGGCCTCTGTGGCCGAGAGGTCTAGGTAGTTGTCTACTAATGATCACTAGCCTGTCAACGCTGAGGTTGTGAGTTCAAATCTCACCTCTGGCGGGGTGTGTTTGACTGCGATCTTAATTGACAAGGATTGCCAATTTTTCTACCGAAGGTCGGTGGTTCTCTCCGGGTACTCCGGCTTCCTCCACCAATAAAAACTGGCCGCCGTGAAATAGCCAAATGTGCTGAAAATGGCATAAAACCCCAAATAAACAAACTTATTTAAGGATGCTCGCTGGTCATGTTTTGGTCTTTTTGTCAGATTTTCGGAATCCTCTGGTTTTATCCATTTCTTAAACATGAAATTTTTTGCCTATGAACCCCCACTTTTTATTTTATAATTCAATCATATATACCTTAAAATGGCATTTAACCAAATTTTATAAAATCCTTTTTATTTTTTCATACATCTCTGAGAGACTGAAGTTGTCAATGCAAAGACAATGAAAAATCCAGAGAAAACCCATTTGCTACAAATTTTGAAGGCCTTATAGCTCTAAAATGAGCACATGAAGCTATATTGTTTTCTTGCTTATTTGTTTACTATTCATATGTTCTCTCAAACTAAAACACCTATTTATTTCCTATTAGACCAGCAATCATATTTAATAACTGTATTGGATTTACATATTTAAGGTCATCAGTTGTGTATTTGTTGGTTCTTTGTACATAATTCTATGATTTTCCTTTCAGTATAAAACTGAAATTTACCTTTCACTGATTATACACCCTTGATTTGTGACAAAGGTCATCTTTTAGGATTTTATTTGTTACCGGTGGGTGTGTGGAAACCTACCCTGTAATTAAATTATGTTAAAATAAGTGTAGGCAGGTAATCTTGTGTAATTAAAAAAGTGAAGCTGTTTATGGAAGATTGATTTTTAGACAATTACTGTATTTTCTGGACTATAGGTCTAATTGATACTTTCTCCATAGACTTATAATGGTAAAATGGTCATTTAAAAGTAAAAAAGTCTCGACCTATAGGCAGGAAAATACGGTATATCAACTTATGTCAGATTTTTTTCATATGGCTATCCATAATGCTAAATTTGAATACAATGATGACTACTGGGAGAGGCATTTTGGGCTCTAATAAGTAAATTTTATTCAGTTTGAAGATTTTCAACCTTAACCAATATTAAAAATTTTTTCTCAAACATTATGTCATGGGATTTGTCTTAAAATTATGCCAAAAGTATGATTTCAGGATTTTTATTGAACTATTTATGTATAATCATATTCTTTTATACATAATTCATTGTTTTCTATATTAGAAACTCAATCAAACATTCCATTTTATACTATATATATATAAAGTACATTGTGAATACATAAATATATTTTACATTTTTTTGTAACACATCATATACAATAAGTATTTAGTAATTAAAAAGATGATTCTACATTTTGTGTGTATTTTAGACTTTTGCGGGGGATTGAGGTTATCAATGATGCAATGTGCACAGTCATGCAACTCACACTGCTCAATGAGTTGTAAATTGGCAAACAACAAAACAGTGGGAAAATATGTCAGCATAATGGAACAAACAAACGCCACAAGGTTATATGTATAACTAAACGAATAATAAACGTATAATAAACTACACAAAAATAGAACAAGACAGCACAGAAACTAAAGAACTAGCAATGTGAACTCCCATTGAAAACCTTGAGTTACATCAGGTGCTCTGGAAGGGTAAGCATGTCCTGCTCTGTTAATGCCCATAAGATTTTACAGTTCGTCATATGCTTTGTTTATGACCTGATTGTTCATTTATTTCCATTTCATTTTGAAAATTCTGAAATTCTGTGAAAATAAGGGTTCCTCACATAAAGTTGACTTTATATGGATTTTTGTTTAGGCCCGCCTGTTTGGTTCATTTCGATATTTTTTGGCTGCTTGACAAAGGTTAATCCAGAGATGCTCAAGAATAATAAAATGTTAGGCATTGTGTGGCTGCAGAGACAGCAGTATAGAAAATTCTTAAGATGATATGGAGACTTGTATTATATGTTTTACGTTTTCAGAAACAATCAGTAACTTGTCCCTAATTGTCCAGCACTGAAATTACTGATAATATTAAGGAGATTTCAAGTAACGTATTAACCAAAAACCAATCTCTAGTAAATTTTGATATATAGAGTCAAACCTTGTTATGTTGAAGTCCAAAGGATCAGGCCATTTTACTCATAGACCAATTTTTTCCCTATCTTGTGTTGATACAAGACATGTTACATATTATATAATTTTTTTTGAAAAAAAATATGAATTTCATCATATCAGCATTTTATATACAGATAGATATTTTCTTTGCTAATCAGAGTGCCCACAAGGATCAGATTAATTACAAATCAATATAACTATAATACATTGTTTGTTGTACATCAAATAAAGAAAACAATGATTTGTGTTGATTTTATATAAATAACCAACTGTATTAGGTTGTCACATGTCATACACAAACATTTGTCAATCATGCATTTTATAGAATCTATTGCACAAAGGAACATGAAATAATTTTATAAAAATATAATTAAGATAAATGGGTCATGCTTACTAAATGTTATTCATTCACCTCATTAAAATATTATTTATTTTTAAAAGTGCGTTTCATTAAATTTTTTATGTTAAGTTAAAATCAGATTAAAACAAAAATAGAATGTATATGCACAATGTATATCAGACTGACATGATTATTATTCATGTTGGTGTGATATATACTGTATATTCACCAACGTCAACTCATTAGGTTTGACAGAAAATCATTGTCACACATGTGACCGTTGGGTCCATAAAATAAGTTTCCGCTAGAAAGTGATATATATAGGACAGTTAGATATGGCACGTCAAACGTTTCAATATTCCCCAAAAAAATATTGATTCAAAAAAAAAAAAATATATGTTCAAAACTTACAAATATATATGCAATATTTTTCTATTTATATTCAAAAAGTAAAAAATTATGTTCAAAACTTAAAAATATATATGCAATACTTGTTCTATTTATATATTCAAAAAATAAAAATTTATGTTTTCAAAACTTACAAATATATATGCAACATTTTTCTATATATATTCAAAAGATGAAAAAATTATGTTCAAAACTTTTTTTTATATATTCAATAATATTGCATTCTGGGTAATATCTTACTATGATTTGTTTGGTTACTTCCCTTGGTAAACTGGTTTTGAGAGGTAAATTTATATGTTTTAATGTTAATGAAATAATTATATATTAAATTTCTGCTTTAAAACAAATTAAAATAAAGTTCTATAAACAGCTTTAATATGTAATAAAAAGTTTAGGGCAAAATACAGAAAATGTTGTAAGTTTAATAATATAAGAAACCAAGGTGCTACAATTATTCATTTTTGTAAATGCTGTTGATTGATGTAAACATTGCTCTATGAACTTTTAACTAAGTACCTGGGGTTAAAATATACCTATATGCTGATTAAGGGTGTATTAAGAGTCTATATGGGAGATTTTAAATTTCAAACTTGGGAATCTGTTGACTTTTGACATACCACTGTTAAGATTAATTACAGTATTTAATAATTTTGACACTTTTTTCGGGATAAAATTTTAAATATGGTTTAGATAAGGGACGAGAAATGCTTCAACCTAGTGCGTCACAAAAAGAATGCACATGGTATGGAAGAGGATTCAACACAGTATGGTGAATATGATTCAGTCTCAGACACCACCATAGAAAGAGTCGAAGCCGGAATGGAAGAAGACAAGGCACGTTTTGGAGACATGTTTGATTCATACAGAAAAGAAATGAGAAAGCATTACCTCGGACTGATGTCCTGGCATCAAGACATGAATAAAGATCCCGTACATAGAAAGATCAAGAAAACTGCTAAACGCTTGAGAGAAGAGAAGGACTACGAATCAAAAGAATCATAGGAATATGCCGTAGAAAAACAAAAATATCTGCTGAACCGTGTATTGAACGACTACGACCCACCACCAGCTGAAGACAGCAATGACTCTATCAGTCTATGTGACGGAGGAATTGGAACTAACATTAACACACTAGTATTATAAAGAAAAACAGAAAAAATATTAAAATACTAGTAATAGCAACAATTAAAAAATATATGTTCATAAATATATAGCCAGTCACACGCCTGGACAAATTCAGAATGGCCTAAAAATAGGGTACGGCTAATGCAGCCAATCTTATGATAGCCAGTCGCAAGCCCGGACAAATGCAGAGTGGACTTTCAAAGTGACCCGGACGTAAGGCTGCTCTCGCACAGTTCCAATTTTCGGCTAAGATAATCGACCCCCACTAGCAGTAGCAAATCAAAAAAGCCGAAATGAGCATGACAGCATAGTGCTGAGCAGTGAATAGCAAGAGAAGAGCAGCAGAAGCAGCAGCAGCAACGAACAACAGACAGCGACAAGCATCAGAGCAGAAGCAGCAAAAAAAAAAAAAAAACATAATGAGGACGAGAGTGTGGTGCTGAGCAGCAAAGAGCCGTGATGATCAAGAGAAGAGCAGTGATTAACAGCACGGAGCAAGAGAAGAACAGCGATGAGCAGAAAGGGGGAGATAATCCAACAGTCCCTCTGTATCGAGTATACTCTCGGACGTCGATATAATAGGGAGAGTATCAGTCTCTAGAGCCTCGATGCGAGACCCTAAACTATACAGTCTGATGACAGAGCCAGAGATAGGATGTAATCCAATATTCCCATTGTACTGCGTATACTCTCGGACTTCACAGCGAGAGGAACAACCCCTAGGGACACAATGCAAGACCTAAACCCTATAAAGTCCGATGACTGACCGAGAGACGACCGAGAATGAAAAGGACAGGAAAAGGGAGTTAACCCAATAGTCCCATTGTACTGTGTACACTGTGGGACCTTGACATAACTGGCAGGAAGAACAGCGCAGAGCAAGAGAAGAGCAGTACAGAGTAAAACAAGAGCATCACGGACCAAGAGATGAGCAGCGAAGTGCAGTGATGGGCAAGACATGAGCAGCACGGAGCAAGAGATGAGCAGCGAAGAGCAGCGATGTGCAGCAGTGACCAAAAAAAAAAAAGCGCGAGAAAAGGGGACGTTAACCCCATCATACCATTGTTTCTGTTCTTGATTTAACAGTGACAGATTTAACCCTATAGACTTCATTAAGAGTTCAAAATCCTATACATTGCCACGAAAAACCCATATTTAATCCTGATTGAAAAACCCATTGACCTCAGGATGAAAGATTTAACCACACAACTCGAAGAGGATCTTTAGGTTTATCTACTGACACGGGAAACCCAAAGACCATGCGGAAAGAAAAGGGCGGGAAAAGGGGAAATAGTTCAATTCAGAAAATTGACCCCCGGTCATGCTTACCCTTTCGGTGATAGATATTCCAACAATATGTTTAGAACAGAGAATGTAAACGGAAGTGTGTCAGAGACAACAACCCGACCAAAGAGCAGAAAACAGCTCAAGGCTACCAATGGGTCTTCAACGCAACGAGAAAATCTCGCACCGGGAGGCAGGCTTCAGCTGGTCCCTAAACAATAATGTATACTAGTTCAGCAAAATGGACGGCGCACTAAACTCCGAAACATAAAAATGAACCAAAATTAAAAAACATACAAGACTAACAAAGGCCTATTCAAAGACCTCGGAGGGGGACTGTATCCTTCTACAACTCAGCGAAACACAATAAAACCTCAAGAAAGAAAAACGCTGGAAAAAGGGGAGGTAACCAAATCCAGAAAATGACCAACGACGAAAAATGAAAAACCCGAGACGAATAGAGGTCTACGACGACTCTCGAAATTTCCGGTTAACAATCGGCGCGAAAATGACCTTTTTGAAAAAATTCGGGAAAATTCATCATTTCCAGTTGAGCATGCTCACGAACAACATCCGATGACGTATTTTCCTGTTACGTCATTTTCGGTGACGTTACTTTCTTTAGAGTCCGGTGATATTATTTCCGCTTATTGTGACATCATTTCCGGTGACGTCACTTCCGTCTCCACCTCGACAAAGACGCAACCTCCCCTATACTATTTCTAACTCAAAGTCAGAGTATGTTCTGACCTTCTCTTAGAAAGTCACGGATATTTTCGATTTTTAACGGACGTGAAATGAATATTTAAATAAAATTTATTCATTCATTGAAAGTACATTTCATAGCGTAAATTCCAAGTGCTCGGTACACCAAATTATAAATGCTTATTTTTTTAAACCTTAACCTTGGTCGATTCATTACAGTTTTTGGCCTTAGAACGAAATTGAGATGATTGACAAAGTTTCGTTGCTATATACATGATATATTTAAAAGGGATTTGGAAATAGACAAAGTTATCTTAAAACGTTTTACGGATAAAAATATGATATAAATTTTCAAGTTGTTATAATAAATACCTGACATTTGAGAATGAAGACGATGTATTTGGTGTAAGTACATGTTATATTTGCTTATGTTTACGTTGCATATTTTACGTTCAGATAAAGAATTACTTTTGTGTGTTTTATATAGTAGCATTTTATTTTTGTTATTTTTTTTTCAACAGAAATAGATAAATTAAAAATTAAATACAAAGTAAATTACAAACGAATTGATTTGACACAAACGTATGGCAAGCCGTTCTCGTCAAAACTATGTTTAAGCCATTTTTGAAGGATTTACACATTGAGATTTAAAAAACGTAAATACACGAACTGGGAATTAAAAATTACAAACTGAGATTTCAAAAATACACACTGAGATTTCAAAACTTCAAAAACACACACAGAGAATTAAAAATTAGACACTGAGATTTCAAAAAGACTTATTCAAAATTAAAAATTACACACTTTAAATTGGGTACAAAAGATAACTGCGACAAAAGTAGATTTCTGCATATTTATAATTTCATATATATTGTAATTTATTAAAAATATTTTCTTGAACTGAAGATTTTTCCATTACAATGTTACCCCTATTTTTGTTTGGCGAAAAACAATAATTAAAAGATTCTCCTACCTTCTTGAGAATATCTACAATACGTAACAAAAGACTTTTAAACCGTAAAGTTTGGAAACTAACATTTATTGATACTTAATTTCTGGTTTAATTGTTTAAAGGTCATTTGTAGGGCATATAGTATTATGTCAAAAATAGGGTTAACATGCATGGAGTATTGCGAGATCTCAATAACTATTGATATTCAAAATATAACTATAGTAAAAAACATTTTGGCTTCTAAAGATAATGTGGAGCTCTTTCTTTAGACGCTTTTGTATTCCTTCACTAAACAATTTATAGAGTTCGTATTGCCCACGCTTTAATTTTCAGTGTTCTTTGCTTGTATGTCTCTATGTCTGTTTGTTTGCCAGTCGTGTTCCTTTTTGGTTTGTCTCGTTCAAGCATTGTCCTCTGGATTATGATTTATGATTTTCCATCCTGGTATTATTGGTTCGGTATCTTCTACACATGATAGAACTGAGGACAATTAAGAGACCCTTGATTTACACTTATTCAACTATTTGTAACTTGTTTTATATACAGTATGTATTATTGCGGTATGTTTGTTGTCAGTGTTTGTCTGCCACAAGTTCTCTGAACTAATATGACTTGATTAGATATAAAGATGCTTAAACTGCCATGCACACATGCATTATCAACAAAACAAGACCTCAAAATAAACACACCTTAACATTTAATGCCAGGTCTCTCAATTATATTTAAATACGGGACGTGCGGCAAATCCGGGTCACGATTTTACAAAACCGGTGGAGATTTAGGGTCGGGATATTATGACACTCTGGAGCATTCCAGTCAGGATTAAAAAAAATCTGCATATTTTTATACAGCACTGAGGAGAATTCAGGTCTATCAATTTTCAACCCGCATCACTTTGCATCCATCGTCGTCGTAAACTTAAGTTAAAGATTGTGTTCGGTTTCCCCGAAAGCCAGGCTGCCATGACCGGATTTAGTTTAACATTGAGCCTATGGCGATTTTACTTTTTCGTCAACTCCTCTGAAACCTCTGAGCCAATTTAAACCAAACTTTAGTGGAATGGTCTTTGAATCATCCCCTTTTAAAATGTGTTCTGTTTTCCCATGCGCCATCCAATTTGGCTGCCATGGTTGAACATAGTTTAACATTGGACCCTGTGGGAATTTTAACATTTTCATTATCTTCTCTGAGACCACTTGCCCAATTTGAACCAACATTTGGTGGAATGGTCCTTGGATGGCCCATTTCCAAATTTATGTCCTGCATCCTCGACTTCCAACCGACATGGCTGCTGTTACTAAAATAGAAAAAGGGGATGCATTTAAAAAAATCCTCTTTGAACTACAAGGTAATTGGAACCAAGCATGGCAGTAATGGTCCGTAGGAGATTCTCTTTCAAAAGTATGTCCGATGACCCGGACAGTTAACAAAGATGGCCGCCACAGCCCAACTTAGTTAAACATAGGGCCCTATTGGAAAATTCATTGAAAAATCTTCTTGTCTGAAACCACTTGACCAATTGGAGCCATAATTATCAGCAATGTTCCTTATATGATCCTCTTTCAGAATTGTTTCCGATGACCCGGACTGTCACTCAAGATGGCCGAACTTAATTTGACGTAGGGCCTTATGCAGGTATAGGGCCTTATGGAAAAATTCATTGAAAAAACTTCTTGTCTGAAACCACTTAGCCAGCTGGAACAAGACTTGGCAGTAATGGTCCTTAGATGGTTCTCTAGATGACTAAGATGGCTACCACAACCGAACTTAGTTTAACATAGGGCCTTGAAGCGTCTTGTTGTCTGAAATCACTTGACCAATTGGAATCAGACTTGGCAACAATTGTCATTAGGAGGTCCTCTTTCAGAAATGTGTCCGATTTCGTGAACCCAGATGGCCTACACAGCCGAACTTTGTTTAACATAGGACCCTATGGGAAATTCACTCAAAAATCTTCTTGTCTGAAACCACTAAGCCAATTAGAACTAGACTTGATAGCAATGGTCCTTAGATAGTCTTCTTTCAGAATTGTGTCCGATGACCCGGACTGTCAACGAAGATGGCCGCCACAGCCGAACTTAATTTGACATAGGGCCTTATGGAAAAATTCATTGAAAAATCTTCTTGTCTGAAACCACTAAGCCAGTTGGAACAAGACTTGGCAGAGATGGTCCTTAGATGATTCTCTTTTATAAATGTGTCCATTGACTGTCAACGGCCGATTTTAACATTTTCATTCATAATGGATGAACAGTGAAATTTTCGTTTCAGATTTATATTGGCTGCGGTTGATGTTACTTGTGGTTTTTTATTGGTGCCTGGTATTGACCATTTGAACCATAAACAAACTCCTGCTACGGACACCTTGAATAATGACTGTCGTGTTCAAGGAACTGTTCATTGTTTCCCGGGAGAAGACTGTTGGCCGGGTCTGTCCGAAGTCGTAGAGTTGAAAAACAGTTTGGATGGTAATCTTTTTCTGCCGAACGATGAACGCTACGGAAATATTACAATAATGAAGAACATACGAGTAACGAAATATCCAGCCATCATTGCAGAGGTCAAATCAGTACGAGATATACAGGAATGTGTGAAGTGGGCACGTGAAAAGTCCATTCGACTCGTTGTCCAATCATCTGGACATGATTTTCAAGGGAGATCAACAGCTGACGGAGCACTTATGGTATATCTAGGAACCATGACGGACATCGACATTAATTTAAATTCAACAAGAGCCGACTGTCCTTTCGGTGAGATAACACTTGAAAGTGGAAATCAATGGAAAAATGTTTATATGGAGGTAAGGAGATGGATATTTTTTTCTAAAAGCCTCTTCGGGTAAAATGAGAACTAAAAGACCAATTTTGCGTAATTTTGCAATATTGAGTATCATTACAGGAACTTACAGGAAGTGTAATAATTAGGGGATAACTGTATCGTATTTTATCAGTTGCCGACGTAAACCGCTGGTTTTACCGTCGCAAATTGAGTTTACCTGGCGACGCGTAGCGGAGCCAGGTAAACGGATATTTGCGATGGTAAAACCACCGGTTTATGTCGGCAACTGATAAAATACAATACAGTTATCCCCATTCTAATGCAACCTCCGTTAAACGTTAAAAAATAGAATAAAAAGTAAACAGGAAACGTCAAATGCGTTTGCGCAACGTTGTCGTCAATGGTTCCGACGGTAAACCATGGATTTTACGCTTGACGTTATCCAATCAAAAAGGACGTTATATGTTATGTTGCATTAGAATGTGAAATAAACGTCACATATCTCAGAAGAAAAGTTTCATTTCTCTTTCTATATTTGTAGCTAGATAAGGTGGACCGCGCCATGATTGGTGGAAGTGCACACACGGTGGGTACACCCTTGGAGGTGGACACAGTCCTATTTCCAGAATGTATGGTCTAGCAGTGGACAACTTGCTCGAGGTTGAAATGGTTACAGCTGATGGCAAAGTTGTCGTTGCCAATGATAGCGGAGCGACAACTAAAGAACCTAATGGAACCCTAAGTCATTCGCCAAACACCGACCTTATATGGGCATTGCGCGGTGGGGGTGGTGGTACATTTGGTATTGCCACTAAGTTTAAATTCCGTCTTCACGAAGCTCCGAAGAAGATGGTTCGATTTAGTTGTAGCTACCCAATGTATGTATATGGGACGAATGTTGCATATGACATATTGGGACAACTTGGAGCTATCCTACCTGACATGCCAAAACAGTGGGGAGGGTAAGAATCGTTTTATACATAGATTTACAAAAACGGAAACTTTTATTTCGTATATAAAAATTTAAAATGTTACAAAACAGCTCATATTGCAAACAAACGAATGATGCAGGATCAGTGAGCTTTACAGAAGATAAATAAAACAGAAAAAATTCACCAAATCCAAAGTTTGTACAAATGGACTGAAGATAAATGAAACAGACATTAAAATGATAAAATCCATGTTTGTACAAAACTCCATATGTTTATTAAGTACAAACATGAATCTAGTCTTTGTTTAGATTTATGTGCATATCTTGTGCATCAAACTTACGATTTATGATTTTTTTAACCACTGAGTCGATATCGATGCTGGCTGACTCAAAGTCCTTGAGGATATCCCCAGCTCAGTTGCTAGTATTTCGATACTAGCACGAAATTAATACTTTTAAGACTTACTGTTACAAAATTGTGAGTAGTATATGGGCGCAGGCAAACTGGAAGTGACGTCATCAACCACCTGACCGGGTCGAAAGTGACGTCATCAACCACGTGGCCGGAAATGTCCCATGCGCATGAATGACTGCAAGTGACGTCATAGACCACGTGAAAGTGAGTTCTGTGCATGCATGACCGGAAAATCTATAAAGACTAGTTGGATAATTATAGAGAGTGTGCGTAAGAGGATAGGCTACAACTTTGATAGAGTATTTGTTGTGGGTCAACCGTTAGATTCTTATAGAGAGCAAGCGAGGTATTCACGAGGCAACAGGTTTTTCCTGGGGAGGGAACACACGCGTTTAATATGTTATAAAACTACCGGTTGTCCCCATTTCTTAACCTGCTTCAATTTTTTATCAAATTCTGTTCATGTTGCCATTTTTCCAATTCCATCATCCTTCCGTTTTATAGATTATGTTATATCTCTAATTCAATCTTTAATGATTACCTACATCTCATTTAACCCAGTAAACATGAAATTAAAGAGGCCACTGACACACCCACGAGTAGGGGGCGTGAAGCCGGAGTTGATGGGGGAGGGAATCGGGAATATTTTGAGAACACCCTGTGGGACGTTTTGTCTGTAAAAAATTTATTATTTATACACAGTTACAAGTGGCAAATTAACAATTTTGAAATTACAATGTAACAGTTACAAGTTACAAAATAAAGAATTTTGCCCCGTTGGCTTTCCATAAAGGGGTTCTGAGTTTTTCTCTGAGAGTGAATAATAAATCCTTTTGTCAGGACATAAGAGATACATATACTTTTTATTGGCTCACCTGGCCTAAAAGGTCATGTGAACTATTGCCATCACTTTGCGTTCGGCGTAAACGAGTTGATGTGGATTAATTGTGGTCTCGGGTCTATTTAGGGTAGAAGGAATTATCTGATTCAAACAAAATGTTGTGCATATCAAATACAGTTTATTTTCAAGGGAAGGACCAAAACGGCTCCAGAATTAACATACCTATTGCAAATATACTTAAATACGTTTGCACAAAACGTCATTCCGATATTTACAGCAATAAATGCGTATTTTTACAAATGGTTTTATGAAATGAAGCATTCGATAGTCGGCCATCTTGCAACCTACGTCACAACCCATAAAATATATCCTAAAATTATTGAGGAATTTTCAACAGCATTCTATGGGGAAACTGGTCGATAATAACAAAATTATAACGATTATATCACAAGTTAATCCGTGTCTGTTATTAATGAGGGGGTGGAAAGGGTATTGGGAGACAGGGAGAAAGGGGGCGGGAGAAAGGAGAAAGGGTGCGGGAGAAAGGAGAGAGGGGGCGGGAGAAAGGAGAGAAAGGAGGGAGAACTATCAAAGGGAGACGAATTTTAATGTTGAAAAAAATAAAGAGGTAAAAAAACGAAAAAACTGGATACTAAATGTTTTAATAAATGGACAAATCTTTGAAAAAAGGCAACATTTATATTTTCCAAACCATTTTTGCCATTTCCGATCATTTCATTAAAGAAGTTGATGTTCAGTCTGACTTAAACTAACTAACATGATACTATAGACAAATTATTTTATCGACATTTCAAACCATTTTTAACATGCTTAAGTCTTTACGCATGAAAAATCTAAATTCTCCACGTTTACGCGTGGGTTTGATGTGGGATACTTAGGCATAGGAATAGTACATCTTCGTCCCAGAAACCATACTTCTGGGGGCTTAATACTTGTAAAGATAAAAATATAACTTTGGCATTTAAGTAGGTAATGTGTGTAGACACTGTATAGGCCAATTTCGATCTACTGCACATTTATAAATGAACAACAAATGGATAATAGGACAGGTGAACAATGACATATATTCCAACCAATCAACATCACCCAAACAGACAGAACCCCAAACAAAAATAAAATAACAGAGCACAGAACACATCACAGAGTCAGGATAGTCCATGCATATTTCAACAATTTTCCAGGTCACCTTAAAATATTTACGTTATCCACTTGACCATACAAAGTAAGGTGTTCTCGAGGACAGGGAAAAATAGAGATGACACAATAAAAAAACAATGTCTAATTTCATGATCCTCATACATGACCATACATATCAAAAATGAGTTTCTTGACATTGGGGCATGCACAATGCACCATTGACAACATTCCAACACTGTGTATTAATTTGCGTACGAGTCGGAGGCAGGCCTTGTTCGTAAAATCATTATATGCTTTAATAAAGACCTATGCCACCTATATATGGTCATATATTAATTCAAATTTGTATTAAAATCGATTGATCTGAAAAAAGACGGTTGTTAAGGTGGGAGATGGAAGCAGAGGGGCGGGAGAAAGGAGAGAGGGGGCGGCAGAAAGGAGAAAGGTACCCCCCCTTTCCACCCCCTCATTAATCCAAATTCGGTAAAAAAATATTTAGCAAATATAATTAAAAGTAATTATAATTATGTAAAGAAATTAGTTCGATAAAATAAAGAATTAAAACAATTGTAATGCAAATCTGATCAAATTTTATCAAATCGGGAAAAAAAATTCGAAAATATTTTTTTTCGATTTTTGTTACAATTATTTTTTTTTTTAATTTTAAATTTTTTGAAATTTTCACACCTTATAACCCCCAAAAAATAATGTATATCTATATATTTTTTCAAATTTTTATCATTTTTTGTTCATATTTCACCCCAAAATTTTCAAAATAAATTTTCAAAATTTATATTTTCTCACATTTTTTGCTTATATTTCACCCCAAAATTTACCAAATTAATTTCAAAAATTTATATTTTTCACATTTTTTTTATCATTTCTGTTCATATTTTACCCTAAAATTTACAAAATTAATTACAATGGTGTCTTCCCGATTGTCCAACATTTGAAAATTACAGGTAAAAAAAGGTAAAAAAATGTTGGACAATTGGGAATGTTTTGAAAAGAATTATACATGTTGGTTAATTAGAAAATGTTTTGATAAAGATAGTTTTGAGGTTCTATAAGGGGTGTTCATTAAAAGAAAAAAATATACTAGTGTTGCTTTAGGTTTATCCCTTTGGTTTGTTGCGTCAGTATTTGTTAGATGATGTTTTATGACTTATGATTGTCTTGATTATCCTTTTGGTTTGTTGCTTCTGTATTCGATAGCTGATGTTTTTTTTCAGATATTTTTATGGAAATATGGCAACATATTTGCACTTTGATTTTTATACATGTGATATTCTTTTACTGGAAAATAAAAGAAAATACTTATATTTAAATGTTTTATTTTCATTAAATAAATATGAAATTATACATGTATATTAAAGCAATGCACATACTATTACAGTTATTAACAATAATTATTTAACATCAATCATTTGAATTGAACAATTACATAAGATATACAGATCAGAGATGATAAGAGCTCTTACAACTTTCAGTTGTTGAAGTCGTTGGTTCAGTTGCTTTTATTTTCTTAGTTTTACTGGTCGTAGCCCTCCTGCTGCGTACTGCATTCTGCAATTAGCTTGGAGTGCTACAACTCATTAAAGAGTACATTTCATATATTATATTTGAATTATGATTTTATTAAATACTTTGCATTGCTTGAATTTATACTTAAATCAAAATCATTATTAATTTATATAGTATTTGATTCCTAAAGCATTAAAAATACTGGATATTTAAAAAAAAATATTAAATATTTTTCTTTTAAAAATTATGATTTGTTTTGATAATATTGTTTGCTTCAGATTAAAATATCCAAAACAATATTATAAGAAATAAATATATATTTCAAATTAAAATTAACTTTCATCTATTTTCAGAAAATTTTTATATTTAATCTATATTAATATTTATTTATTATTTATTTATTTACAATATAACCCCTTGCTACCCTCAAATTATAATGATGATCATACATTGTTTAATTAACAACAATTAATGTAGGACAATCAGAACTTTTGTTGTTGGACAATCAGAACTCCATAATTTTAAAATGTTGGACAATCGGGAATAAACCATTACAATAAGGGCATATAATCAAGCCCCCTTACTGTACTCCTTCATAACTACTAAAACAACAATATTTAATTATGTGATTTTAAGAATGTTGGCACTCAGGGAACACACCATTAAATTAAAGGAACAACATACCCTTGAGGTGATAATCGCAGGTAAATGATCCCTGCTGATGAAATTATGATTAAAGTAGTTTATTGACGCTAATTAACACCATGAATGAGAAATTTAAGTAGATTTTAAAGGATACGCCAATTTCAATGGAAATATAAGAAGAAAATAATGAAATTATAAAACCAGCTCATTTTTGGGCTGATAATATAAATGACTGCCTCAGTGTTACTAGAAAATAAATTTCAAAATGTCAACTTCTGGTTATAACGAAATTTTTTCGCCTTTCATGACGAATCAGACTTTATGAACAAAGAATAATAGCATTCCAATATGAACCTGAATATACCGAAGAACTGGTTGAAACTGAACAGTCAAATTAAATTTGGAGGAAAATCCACGCCGAAATAATACAAACTGGTGCGAAAGCTCTAAGTGCATAAGAGCTTTGTGATTAAAGTAAAAAGGCGATATGATAAGCTTTTTAAATACACGTATAGCTGTTTACATGAGTAAGTAATATTTTTTTCCTTTTTTATCCAGCTACTTTTTCATGTCGATTTTACCATATCAAGCAACTCAAGTCATTGGATCCATATCCTTTTATTTCAATCATTTTGGGGGATGGAGTGAACCATCCAGAGTATACATGGACAAGCTAAAGAAATATAGACCTGATTTGCAAAGATATTGCGTGTATGAGAATTTGACCTCGTTTTGGGACTATGAAAAAGATGCACATGATGATTTGTACACTAGGTCAGTATATGCTATTAAATGTTATGTATGGCAAGTCGATTTACTATTTATTCTAACTTCAAGATATCTCATATAATATATAAGATATCTTATATACTTTATAAGATATCTTATAAACTTTACAAGAAATTAAAAGATATCAAATTTGGTGCGTACGATTATCGTTTCTGCATACTGAATTTCCTAGGGTTTGCTTATAATTCAAATGCCCTAAAAACAAATATGAAACCTTTAAGAACAGAAGAACCGTAAAACAGATATGAATAGCCTTTTGCATGTACATGTAAATTCCACAAAACATGTCAATATAAGTTCATAATTGGGGTCACATAAAAATATCTCGTCCTGAATATGCGAGGAAATGCTGAATTATCACTACTCTATGTACTGCAATACATTTATAAATTGGGACCAATTTTCAAAATCGGAAAAAGAGATAGAGCGGTTTTATCAGGCCATTCATGCAAAGGGATTGTACAAAAACACGAAAGCAGCGTTGTGCACAAATTCTACACATTCCCGCTTTAGAATTTATCGATATATAATAATTTAGCCAATCGCAATTGTGAAATATATATAGCTAACCTAAATCAGCTCGTCTCATTATAGGATTTATAAGATATCTTCTAAAGTTTATAAGTATATTTTATAATATATCTTATATATATAGTTTATATCTCATAAAGTTTATAAGATATCTCATATAATTTATAAGATATCTTATAAAGAATATTATATGAGATATCTTATAAAGTATATTATATGAGATATCTTATAAACTATATAAAATATCTTATAAACTATATGATATATCTTATAAGTTTATTAGATATCTTGAAGTTAGAATAAATAGTAAAACGACTTGCCATAGTTATGTGTTACATGTTTTAGTTGGATACAATGTCCGTCTGGATGTACCATGCATATTTTTAACATTTAAAATTGGCTGTTTTGAATTATAAAACGCCAGAACATGGGAAATTTGCTCATAATACTGTTAGGTGTTTGTCCCTCGCCAGGGAAATTTTCAAGTTTCTCGCTCATAATCACTGCCTATAATTTCCCGTTTAGAGCGGGCCCTAATTAATTGCAAGTAAAATATGTTTTTTCTTTTGCAGAAACTACGTCATAGGAACTTTGTTACAGAAAGACAGTTTCAACGAATCATTGGCAGACTTTTTGATAAAGCATATTACTTATCCAAAGACTGGCTGTCTCACGGGAGTAACAGGAATACTGTTAGGAGGTAACTTTCATTACACTAATAGGATGTAAGTTGCATAACACTGCCATGACTGCTAAGACGTGAAGTTCATTATACTGCTAGGAGGTAACTTTCTTTATAATGCTAAGCAGAAATGTCCATTATTCTGCTTTAGGATAAAGTTCAGTATACTGCTTGGAGGTAACTTTCTTTATAATGCTAAGCAGAAATGTCCATTATTCTGCTTGACGATGAAGTTCATCATACTGCTTGGAGGTAACTTTCTTTATAATGCTAAGCAGAAATGTCCATTATTCTGCTTTAGGATAAAGTTCAGTATACTGCTTGGAGGTAATTTTCATTATGCTGCTTTGGGGTAACATTTATTATATTGCTAGGTGTTAAAGATCATGCACACTGGCAGGTAAATTGCTAGGAGTTAAAGTTCATGCATACTGCCAGGTAAATTGCTAGGAGTTAAAGTTCATCCATACTGCCAGGTAAATTGCTAGGTGTTAAAGATCATGCATACTGCCAGGTAAATTGCTAGGAGTTAAAGTTCATGCATACTGCCAGATATACTCCTGGTGCTTCAATATACAGATAAATCCGAACTGTACTGTGAAGACATTGTCAGGGCCCTTGACTTCATGCAGTAATTCAACGCTAAAAGGACACCTGTAACACCTTATCTGGCACAGCGTCTAGTTCCCTGGTATTAGCTTTTTAACACGATGAGTTTGGGTTTTTTAATAAAGCTTTTCCCTTTTCCAAAGGCGTTAACTAATGGAAAGGGAACTTGAAGAGGCTTGGCATATTGTTGTCTTCGGGAACAATTGATTTAACCTTTTTCCAGAAGAATGTTAAGAATAGCAGCATAATGAGGATGATAATCAGGAACTTACGACTTTTAGATGTATTATTATTATTATTGCATAATTTTAGGAACTATGATGAATGTTTCGACCACTGCTACCTCCGTCCACCCAGGATTCCGGTCAGCATTGGTGTCCCTAGGACTTGGAGCCACATGGGGAGGTGACGGATCTAAGGATCCCGAATTTGTAACATATATGGAAGATCTGGACAAAAGCATGAGACTATTTGGTGATGGAAGTTACCCGAACGAATCCAATGGTAAAAGTCCTGCATGGAAAAGTGACTTCTGGGGTTCAAATTACAAGCGTCTAGAAGAAATCAAGCGCACCTGGGATCCGGACAATGTTTTCATGTGTAATCAGTGCGTTGGCTGGGATGAATGGAAAAATTAGAGCTGCTTTACAAAAATTAATATTTTTTTAACCTTTTTGGCAATTTTTTTTTTATAAAAATGAGATAAACCAAAATACAAACTGATTTGTTCATTACGCGTTTTAGTGCTAGAAGGTCGTTGTTTCGTTCAGACATGTATGTGCTGTGCAAGCCATTAAGAAAATGTAACTTATCGTGAAATGGCATTTTAATTTCCTGTCTGCCTTCTATAATACCAATATTTGCACATTCGTCGAATTACGACTTGTCAGGGAACTCTGTGTCCAAGAGCAGACACACCCACTCAATGATAGTGCATTTTCGTTGATACCAATTTTGATTCACAAGATGTGCACATTTATTAGTGGCCGTTCATGTCATTGGCGGTATAAACTTACGGTATAGAAATATCATACCGTTAAAATGTTGTAATGCGTTGATTTTGATTTTTAACGAGTTGCTTGCTATATTATATCTGAGACTACTATAACACATATAGTAGTCTCAGATTATATCATACGAAAAATCAACGCGTTAGTTTCATTAACTATACCGTTGGTTTTAACGGTATCGTTCTCACTTTTAACGGTATAGTTTAATTTGAAAACTATACCGTTAAAAGTAAACACCAATTGTATAGCTTTGAAAACAAACTAACGCGTTGGTTGTTCATGCCGAATAATGTAGCAACAAACACGTTAAAATTAAAACAAACCCGTTAAAACATATTTTAACGGTATGAACATTTTTGATGCCGTCAGTTTATACCGCCAATGACATGAATGGCCACTAGCTAATACTATGCACATTTCGACGATTTACGACTCATGCATTTGTTGCGCTAACGACCCAAAATAATAATTCTAAAACTCTGAAGAGGTGATTTAAATAGCAAAACGACCAGAAGGGTGTTTCTCTTTTAGTTAAATGTTCTATGTTTTTGCCGGGTTCTAGATCTTGGTCTTTGTAGCTATTTTAGCTATAATGTATTGCTTCCATGTTCTTTTTCTGATATTCAATAATAAGATAATAAAGCTTTAAAACACAAAGAATTGCATTATATTTCGGAGGCACGACCTTCTTCATCCGATGCAAATCTGAAATTATCCGCGGCTTGGAATAAATGTCGGTTGTTGATTGGCTATTTATGTTAACATTATCTTGCTCAAAACAGAGGTTAAAAATTGCTTTCCAGTGACGTCAGAGCGATTATAACGTAAAAGGTGCCATTTTGCGGAAAATTTGAAATAACGCCATACGATCCATTTCGTAATAAAAATTAAATAAAAACACAAAACTTTGAAGTTGTTATCATAGGTAACACCCTCAACATGACAGTAGGGCATTTTCTGGATAAATTTGATATATATGTTTAGATTTCGATAGGCACGTGTGTTTATAATCTCGAGGATAGCACACTTGCACAAGATTTCAGCTAAGTCAAATGTAAGTAGCATATGTTTACAAACAAAGAAGTCACGTTATTTTCGATTGAGCACAAAAGTTGGTAGAATATGATCCCAAGACATGTTAGATCTTTATTTATCATTCTTTTATGATACAAGGCGCGATTTGTCTTAAAACCATTTGTCATTAGAAACCAAAAATATGCATATACCTAAGTCGTCTGCAAAGTAGACTGATGTAATATTTGATAACGTGATGGAAGTACATGTACGTCTAAAATAATGGGGTTGATCGAAAACACATGTAGATCATTTATTTGGCGTAAATAGAGCAAGGTCAAATAAAAAAGCTACCTTTATGACCGGTTTTAGCTGTAAATTTCTTTTTTTTATTTTTCTACCAAAGGTCGGTGGTTCTCTCCGGGTACTCCGGCTTCCTCCGCCAATAAAAACTGGCCGCCGCGAAATAGCCAATTGTGCTGAAGACAGCGTAAGACCCCAACTAAACAGACTTATTTAATAACTGTATTGGATTTACATATTTAAGGGCATCAGTTGTGTAATTTGATTGGGTTTACTGGTGGTGTTTTAATTCGCTTTGATTGATGAAAATCAACATTATAGCCCATATTGCATTAGAATGGAACTTTGAAGGTATAACACAAGCAAATAAAAAAGTGAAGCTGTTTATGGAAGATTGATTGTTAGAAAATTACTGTATTTTCTGGACTATAGGTCTAATTGATACTTTCTCCATAGACTTATAATGGTAAAATGGTCATTTAAAAGTAAAATAGTCTTGACCTATAGGCAGGAAAATACGGTATATCACTTATGTCAGATGTTTTTAGGTCCGATGATTACCATATGGCTATCCATAATGCTAAATTTAAATACAATGATGACTACTGGGAGAGGCATTTTGGGCTCTAATAAGTAAATTTTATTCAGTTTGAAGATTTTCAACCCTAATCAATATTAAAATTTTTTTCTCAAACATTAGGTCATGGGATTTGTCTTAAAATTATGCCAAAAGTATGATTTCAGGATTTTTATTGAACTATTTATGTATAATCATATTTTTTTTTTATACATAATTCATTGTTTTCTATATTAGAAACTCAATCAAACATTCCATTTTATACTGTATATATATAAAGGACATTGTGGATACATAAATATATTTTACATTTTATACTATATATATAATATAGTACATTGTGGATACATAAATTAATTTTAAATTTTTTTGTAACACATCATATATAAGAAGTATTTAGTTAAATTAAAAAGATGATTCTACATTTTGTGTGTATTTTAGACTTTTGCGGGGGATTGAGGTTATCAACGATGCAATGTGTACAGTCATGCAACTCACACTGCTGATTTATGCGTCAATGAGTTGTAAATTGGCAAACAAGAAAACAGTGGGAAAATATGTCAGCATAATGGAACAAACAAATACCACAAGGTTATATGTATAACTAAACGAATAATAAACGTATAATAAACTACACAAAAATAGAACAAGACAGCACAGAAACTAAAGCACCAGCAATGTGAACTCCTATTGAAAACCATGAGTTACATCAGGTGCTCTGGAAGGGTAAGCATGTCGTGCTCTGTTAATGCCCATTAGATTTTACAGTTCGTCATATGCTTTGTTTTGTTTAGGCCCGCCTGTTTGTTTCATTTCGATATTTTTTGGCTGCTTGACAAATGTTAATTCAGAGATCCTCAAGAATAGTAAAATGTTATGCATTGTGTGGCTGCAGAGACAGCAGTATAGAAAATTCTAAAAATGATCTGGAGACTTGTATTATATGTTTTCAGAAACAATCAGTAACTTGTCCCTAATTGTCCAGCACTGAAATTTAAATACTGCTAATATTAAGGAGTATTCAAGTAACATATTAACCAAAAACCAATCTCTACTAAATTTTAATATATAGAGTCAAACCTCGTTATGTTGAAGTCCAAGGGATCAGGCCATTTTACTCGACTTAATCAAGCTTGGAGTCATCCAAAGTCGAGTATGACGTCACGTTTTATATTTATTTTCTCCCTCGAGTTTCACTCCTCCGAAAATAAAGTTTTTCTTAACTAGATATCGTAGAAAAAACCAAAAACAGTATAGTGTTGTGCGTTCGCTACAAGATCGCATTTAATATAACATATTTAACATATCTACATACAATCAGCCATACATAAATGCATCAAAATTCACCATACACAAGTCGATAAGAAATGAGAAAATAACATATAAGATGGTTATCTGGGGTGGGTGGGTGGGGAATAGTATACAAACTAACTACTTTGTCCTTACTATCTTGTAACGAACGTCGGATTGGTCAAGCGCGCCTCAAATTTTCTTTATATACTGACCGCCGAAATTGTCTGTGCAGAAAGGAATTCAACGGGTCTAATTTAAATATTGAAAACCGTTATGTAAAACATAGGACCGTAAAGAAATGTAAATATTGATGGGCAGTTTGTTAGACCAATTATTTCCGTATCTTGTGTTGATACAAGACATGTTACACATATTATATAATTTTTTTGAAAAAAAATATGAATTTCATCATATCAGCATTTTATATACAGATACAGATACAGATATTTTCTTTGCTAATCACAGCACCCACAAGGAGCAGATTAATTACAAATCAATATAACTATAATACATTGTTTGTTGTACATCAAATAAAGAAAACAATGATTTGTGTTCAAATTATATAAATAACCAACTGTATTAAGTTGTCACATGTCATACACAAACGTTTGTCAATCATGCATTTTATAGAATCTATCCCACAAAGGAACGTGAAGGAATTTTAGAAAAAAAACAATCGAGATAAATTGGTCACGCTTACTAAATGTTCTTTCACCTCATTAAAATATTATTTATTTCTAAAAATGTGTTTCATAAAATTTTTTATGTTAAGCTAAAATCAGAATAAAACAAAAATACAATGTATATACACAATGTACACTGTACATATCAAACTGACATGATTATTATTCATGTTGGTGTGATATATACTGTATATTCACCAACGCCAACTCATTAGGTTTGAGAGAATGTCATTGTCACACGTGACAGTTTGGTCTATAAAATAAGAGTTTCTGCTAGAAAGTGATATATATATGACAGTTAGAATAAACAGCGCCCCAGTGGCGTATAGAAGAAAGTACATGTATATGCAAGACTCAGGGAAGATCATATGAACAAGATCAAGGCATTATATATGCAATAAAACAATTACCTAATTATAGGCAATATTGTAAAATGTTTAAATTCATATAATGTGTAGACGGAAAACACGATTTGTGCCTGTTAATGACATTCTCAACACCATCCGATCGACCAGCTCTCTGACAAAAAACAACATAAAAGAGTACAAAACCACTGCTTCACGTGTGCGAATGGAGTTAATTATTGATTAATTTCTGTAACCTCTGTAATCAAATGAATTATGGGTAGATATCAGACGAAATAAACGTCCAGAACTACGATTTGGAGGGAAAAGGGTAAGAATGTTTTAGCTCACCTGTCCTAAACTTTTTCAAAAGATCTTTTCCTCTGAAATGAATGAACCTATTACAGCCATACTTAGTCTGAATGATCCTTAAGGTATCTAGAATAAAGTTTGTTTTATTTTCTTGTCCGCCTAGAAACATGGCCACCGTGGCTAAAAATAGAACACAGAGGGTAACTTTGCAGTTTTAGGTTATTAACTTGAATATTATTATAAATAAAGATAAAATATAAACAGCAAAAATGTTCAGCAAAGTATGATCTAAAAATAAGTCTACATGACCAAAATCATTGATTGACCCCTTATTGGAGTTTTTGCCCTTTAAAGACGGCGCCAGACGTAAACGTTCCTTTAAAGATCTTCTCTGACACCACTGAGCCAATTGTTTTTGGGTGGCCCCCTTCCAAACTTATGTAGAAATCCCCGACATCCAACGGACATGGCTGCTGACACTAAAAATAGAAAAAAAGAGGATGAGTTTCAAAAATCTATGAAACTACAAGGCCAATTGGAACCAAACTTGGAAGTAATGGTCCTTAGGAGGTTCAGAAATATGTCTGATGACCCGGACTGTTAACCACGATGGCCGCCACAGCTGAACTTAGTGTAATATAGGACCCTATAGGAAAATTAATTTAAAAATCTTCTTGTCTGAAACCTCTAAGCCAATTAGAACTAGACTTGGTAGCACTGGTGCTTAGTAGATGGTCCTTTTTCAGAATTGTGTCCGATGACCCGGACTGTCAACCAAGATGGCCGCCACATCCGAACTAGTTTACATAGGGCCCTATTTTTGAAAAATCGTCTAGACCTAAACCACTTGACCAATTGGAACCAGACTTGGCAGCAATGGTCCTTAGGAGGTTCTCTTTCAGGAGTGTGTCTGATTTGTTGGCAGCAATGGTCCTTAGGAGGTTCTCTTTCAGAAATGTGTCTGATTTGTGGATTGTGAACCAAGATGGCTGCCACAGCGGAACTTAGTTTAACATAGGACCCTATGGGAAATTCACTCAAAAATCTCCTCGTTTGAAACTACTCGGCCAATTGGAACTTAAATTGGCAGTATTGGTCCTAAGATGGTTCTCTTTCAGAAATGTGTCCGATCACCAGGATTGTCAACCAAGATGACCGCCACAGGCGAACGTAGTTTAATATAAGACCCTATGGGAAAATTCATGTAAAAATCTTCTCTGAACCACTTAGCCAGTTGGAACAAGACTTAGCAGTAATGGTCCTTAGATGGTTCTCTTTTAGAAATGTGTCCATTGACCTGGACTGTCAACCAACATTGCTGTCAGGTTGGATCTGTGCGAAAGCACCCTTACGTCCAGGTCACTGAAAGTCCACTCTGCATTTGTCGAGGCTTGTGACTGGCTATCATAAGATAGGCTGCATTAGCTCTCCCCTATTTTAAGGCCACTCTGCATTTGTCCTGGCTTGTGACTGGCTATATACGTATGAATCCACGTTGAGGAACCTGTAGCTAATATAAGCACTTGCAGGACGACCGGAGCTCATCTGACTATCGAATCCCAGGAAAGAAAGACTTATCAAATGTATACCTGTGACATATGTGAATACCAGTCCAAGCGAAGCTTCAACCTAGTGCGTCACAAAAAGAATGCACATGGTATGGAAGAGGATTCAACACAGTATGGTGAATATGATTCCGTCTCAGACACCACCACAGAAAGAGTCGAAGCCGGAATGGAAGAAGGCAAGGCACGTTTTGGAGCATACAGAGACATATTTGATTCATACAGAAAAGAAATGAGAAAGCATTACCTCGGACTGATATCCTGGCATCAAGACATGAATAAAGATTCCGTACATAGAAAGATCAAGAAAACTGCTAAACGCTTGTGAGAAGAGAAGGACTACGAATCAAAAGAATCATAGGAATATGCCGTAGAAAAACGAAAATATCTGCTGAACCGTGTATTGAACGACTACGACCCACCACCAGCTGAAGACTGCAATGACTCTATCAGTCTATGTGACGGAGGAATTGGAACTAACATTAACACACTAGTATTATAAAGAAAAACAGAAAAAATATTAAAATACTAGTAATAGCAACAATTAAAAAAGGAGGGGTAATGCAGCCTATATATGTTCATAAATATATAGCCAGTCACATGCCTGGACAAATTCAGAATGACCTAAAAATAGGGTACGGCTAATGCAGCCAATCTTATGATAGCCAGTCGCAAGCCCGGACAAATGCAGAGTGGACTTTCAAAGTGACCCGGACGTAAGGCTGCTCTCGCACAGTTCCAATCTTCGGCTAAGACAATCGACCCCCACTAGCAGCAGCAAATCAAAAAAGCCGAAATGAGCATGACAGCATAGTGCTGAGCAGTGAATAGCAAGAGAAGAGCAGCAGAAGCAGCAGCAACGAACAACGGACAGCGACAAGCATCAGAGCAGCAGCAGCAAAAAAAAAAACATAATGAGCACGAGAGTGTGGTGCTGAGCAGCAAAGAGCCGTGATGATCAAGAGAAGAGCAGCGAAGATCAAGAGAAGAGCAGTGATTAACAGCACGGAGCAAGAGAAGAGCAGCGATGAGCAGAAAGGGGGAGATAATCCAACAGTCCCTCTGTATCGAGTATACTCTCGGACGTCGACATAATAGGGAGAGTATCAGTCTCTAGAGCCTCGATGCGAGACCCTAAACTATACAGTCTGATGACAGACCCAGAGACGGGATGTAATCCCATATTCCCATTGTACTGCGTATACTCTCGGACTTCACAGCGAGAGGAACAACCCCTAGGGACACAATGCAAGACCTAAACCCTATACAGTCCGATGACTGACCGAGAGACGACCGAGAATGAAAAGGACAGGAAAAGGGAGTTAACCCAATAGTCCCATTGTGCTGTGTACACTGTGGGACCTTGACATAACTGGCAGGAAGAACAGCGCAGAGCAAGAGAAGAGCAGTACAGAGTAAAACAAGAGCAGCGAAGTGCAGTGATGGGCAAGAGATGAGCAGCACGGAGCAAGAGATGAGCAGCGAAGAGCAGCGATGTGCAGCAGTGACCCCAAAAAAAAGCGCGAGAAAAGGGGACGTTAACCCCATCATACCATTGTTTCTGTTCTTGATTTAGCAGTGACAGATTTAACCCTATAGACTTCATTAAGAGTTCAAAATCCTATACATTGCCACGAAAACCCCATATTTAATCCTGATTGAAAAAGCCATTGACCTCAGGATGAAAGATTTAACCACACAACTCGAAGAGGATCTTAAGGTTTATCTACTGACACGGGAAACCCAAAGACCATGCGGAAAGAAAAGGGCGGGAAAAGGGGAAATAGTTCAATTCAGAAAATTGACCCCCGGTCATGCTTACCCTTTCGGTGATAGATATTCCAACAATATGTTTAGAACAGAGAATGGAAACGGGAAGTGTGTCAGAGACAACAGCCCAACCAAAGAGCAGAAAACAGCTCAAGGCTACCAATGGGTCTTCAACGCAACGAGAAAATCTCGCACCGGGAGGCATGCAGGCTTCAGCTGGTCCCTAAACAATAATGTATACTAGTTCAGCAAAATGGACGGCGCACTAAACTCCGAAACATAAAAATGAACCAAAATTAAAAAAACATACAAGACTAACAAAGGCCTATTCAAACACCTCGGAGGGGGACTGTATCCTTCTACAACTCAGCCAAACACAATAAAACCTCAAGAAAGAAAAACGCTGGAAAAAGGGGAGGTAACCAAATCCAGAAAATGACCAACGACGAAAAATTAAAAACCCGAGACGAATAGAGGTCTACGACGACTCCCGAAATTTCCGGTTAAAAATTGGCGCGAAAATGACCTTTTTGAAAAAATTCGGGAAAATTCATCATTTCCAGTTGAGCATGCTCACGGACAACATCCGATGACGTATTTTCCTGTAACGTCATTTTCGGTTACGTTACTTTCTTTAGAGTCCGGTGATATTATTTCCGCTTATTGTGACATCATTTCCGGTGACGTCACTTCCGTCTCCACCTCGACAAAGACGCAACCTCCCCTATACTACTTCTAACTCAAAGTCAGAGTATGTTCTGGCCTTCTCTTAGAAAGTCACGGATATTTTCGATTTTTAACGGACGTGAAATGAATATTTAAATAAAATTTATTCATTCATTGAAAGTACATTTCATAGCGTAAATTCTACGTGCTCGGTACACCAAATTAAAAATGCTTATTTTTATTTAAAAACTTAACCTTGTCGATTCATTACAGTTTTTGGCCTTAGAACGAAATTGAGATGAGTGACAAATTTTCGTTGCTATATATTTAAAAGGGATTTTGAAATAGACAAAGCTATCTTAAAACGTTTTACGGATAAAAATTTGATATAAATTTTCAAGTTGTTATAATAAATACCTGACATTTGAGAATGAAGACGATGTATTTGGTGTAAGTACATGTTATATTTGCTTATGTTTACGTTGCATATTTTACGTTCAAATAAAGAATTACTTTTGCGTGTTTTATATAGTAGCATTTTATTTTTGTTATTTTTTTTTCAACAGAAGTAGATAAATTAAAAATTAAATACAAAGTAAATTACAGACGAATTGATTTGACACAAACGTATGGAAAGCCGTTCTCGTCAAAACTATGTTTAAGCCGTTTTCGAAAGATTTACACATTGAGATTTAAAAAATCTTTTCTTGAACTGAAAATTTTTCCATTACAATGTTACCCCTATTTTTGTTTGGCGAAAACAATTAATTAAAAGATTCTCCTACCTTCTTGAGAATATCTACAATACGTAACAAAATACTTTTAAACCGTAAATTTTGGAAACTAACATTTATTGATACTTAATTTCTGTTTAATTGTTTAAAGGTTATTTGTAGGGCATATGGTATTATGTCAAAAATAGTGTTAACATGCATGGAGTATTGCGAGATCTCAATAACTATTGATATTCAAAATATAACTATAGTAAAAAACATTTTGGCTTCTAAATATAATGTAGAGCTCTTTCTTTAGACGCTTTTGGATTCCTTCACTAACAATTGATAGAGTTCGTATTGCCTACGCTTTAATTTTCAGTGTTCTTTGTTCACATGTTTCTCTCTTTGTCTGTTTGTTTGCCAGTCGTCTTCCTTTTTGGTTTGTCTCGTTCAGGCACTGACCGCTGGATTATGATTTATGATTTTTCGTTCTGGTATTATTGGTTTGGTATCTTCTACACTTGATAGAACTGAGGACAATTAAGAGACCCTTGATTTGCACTTATTCAACTATTTGTAACATGTTTTATATACTGTATATATTATTGTGGTATGTTTATTGTCAGTGTTTGTCTGCCACAAGTTCTCTGAACTAATATGACTTGATTAGATATAAAGATCCTTAAACTGCCATGCACACATGCATTATCAACAATACAAGACCTCAAAATAAACACACCTTAACATTTAATGCCAGGTCTCTCAATGATATTTAGATACGGGACGTGCGGCAAATCCGGGTCAAGATTTTACAAAACCGGTGGAGATTTCGGGTCGGGATATTATGACACTCTGGAGCATTCCAGTCAGGATAAAAAAAAAATCTGCCGATTTTTATACAGCACTGAGGAGAATTCAGGTCTATCAATTTTCACCTCACATAACTTTGCATCCATCGTCGTCGTAAACTTAAGGTAAAGATTGTGTTCGGTTTCCCCGAAAGCTAGGCTGCCATGACCGGATTTAGTTTAACATTGAGCCTATGGCGATTTTACCTTTTTGTCATCTCCTCTGAAACCTCTGAGCCAATTTAAACCAAACTTTAGTGGAATGGTCTTTGAATGATCCCCTTTTAAAATGTGTTGTTTTCCCATGCGCCATCCAATTTGGCTGCCATGGTTGAACATAGTTTAACATTAGACCCTATGGGAATTTTTTCGTTATCTTCTCTGAGACCACTTGCCCAATTTGAACCACAATTTGGTGAAATGGTCCTTGGATGGCCCATTTCCAAATTTATGTCCTGCATCCTCGACTTCCAAGCGACATGGCTGCTGTTACTAAAATAGAAAAAGTGGAAGCATTTAAAAAATCCTCTTTGAAACTACAAGGTAATTGGAACCAAACATGGCAGTAATGGTCCGTAGGGGGTTCTCTTTTAGAAGTATGTCCGATGACCCGGACAGTTAACAAAGATGGCTGTCACAGCCCAACTTAGTTAAACATAGGGCCTTATTGGAAAATTCATTGAAAAATCTTCTTGTCTGAAACCACTTGACCAATTGGAGCCACAATTATCAGCAATGTTCCTTATATGGTCCTCTTTCAGAATTGTTTCCGATGACCCGGACTGTCAATCAAGATGGCCGCCACAGCCGAACTTAATTTGACATAGGGCTTTATGTATTGGACCTGATGGAAAAATTCATTGAAAAATCTTCTTTTCTGAAGCCACTTAGCCAGCTGGAACAAGACTTGGCAGTAATGGTCCTTAGATGGTTCTCTTTTAGAAATGTGTCCACTGACTAAGATGGCTACCATAACCGAACTTAGTTTAACATAGGGCCTTGAAGCGTCTTCTTGTCTGAAATCACTTGACCAATTGGAATCAGACTTGGCAGCAATGGTCATTAGGAGGTCCTCTTTCAGAAATGTGTCCAATTTCGTGAACCAAGATGGCCGACACAGCCGAACTTTTACATTTAATTTGTTTAACATAGGACCCTATGGGAAATTCACTCAAAAATCTTCTTGTCTGAAACCACTAAGCCAATTAGAACTAGACTTGATAGCTATGATCCTTAGATAGTCTTCTTTCAGAATTGTGTCCGATGACCCGGACTGTCAACGAAAATGGCCGCCACAGCCGAACTTAATTTGACATAGGGCCTTATGGAAAAATTCATTGAAAAATCTTCTTGTCTGAGACCACTTAGCCAGTTGGAACAAGACTTGACAGGAATGGTCCTTAGATGATTCTCTTTTAGAAATTTGTCCATTGACTGTCAACGGCCGATTTTAACATTTTCATTCATAATGGAAGAACAGTGAAATTTTCGTTTCAGGTTTATATTGGCTGCGGTTGATGTTACTTGTGGTTTTTTATTGGTGCCTGGTATTGACCATTTGAACCATAAACAAACTCCTGCTACGGAAACCTTGAATAATGACTGTCGTGTTCAAGGAACTGTTCATTGTTTCCCGGGAGAAGACTGTTGGCCGGGTCTGTCCGAAATCGTAGAGTTGAAAAACAGTTTGGATGGTAATCTTTTTCTGCCGAACGATGAACGCTACGGAAATATTACAATAATGAAGAACATACGAGTAACGAAATATCCGGCCATCATTGCAGAGGTCAAATCAGTACGAGATATACAGGAATGCGTGAAGTGGGCACGTGAAAAGTCCATTCGACTCGTTGTCCAATCATCTGGACATGATTTTCAGGGGAGATCAACAGCTGACGGAGCACTTATGGTATATCTTGGAACCATGACGGACATCGAAATTAATTTAAATTCAACAAGAGCTGACTGTCCTTTCGGGGAGATAACACTTGAAAGTGGAAATCAGTGGAAAAATGTTTATATGGAGGTAAGGAGATGGATATTTTTTTTCTAAAAGCCTCTTCAGGTAAAATGAGAACTAAAAGACCAATTTTGCGTAATTTTGCAAGACTGAGTATCATTACAGGAACTTATAGGAAGTGTAATAATGTGAAATAAACGTCACATATCTCAGAAGAAAAGTTTCATTTCTCTTTCTATATTTGTAGCTAGATAAGGTGGACCGCGCCATGATTGGTGGAAGTGCACACACGGTGGCTATCGGTGGGTACACCCTTGGAGGTGGACACAGTCCCATTTCCAGAATGTATGGTCTAGCAGTGGACAACTTGCTCGAGGTCGAAATGGTTACAGCTGATGGCAAAGTTGTCGTTGCCAATGATAGCGGAGCGACAACTAAAGAACCTAATGGAACCCAAAGTCATTCGCCAAACACCGACCTTATATGGGCATTGCGCGGTGGTGGTGGTGGTACATTTGGTATTGCCACTAAGTTTAGATTCCGTCTTCACGAAGCTCCGAAGAAGATGGTTCGATTTAGTTGTAGCTACCCAATGTATGTATATGGGACGAATGTTGCATATGGCATATTGGAACAGCTTGGATCTATCCTACCTGACATGCCAAAACAATGGGGAGGGTAAGAATTGTGTTATACATAGATTTACAAAAAAAGCAAACTTCTGTTTCGTGTATTAAACTTTAAAATGTTACAAAACAGCTCATATTGCAAACAAACGAATGATACAGGATCAGTGAGTTGTAATGAAGATAAATAAAACAGAAAAAAAATCACCAAATACAAAGTTTGTACAAATGGACTGAAGATAAATGAAACATACATTAAAATGATTAAATCCATGTTTGTACAAAACTCCATATGTTTATTAAGTAAAACATGAATCTAGTCTTTGTTTAGATTTAGGGGCATATCTTGTGTATCAAACTTACGATTTATGAAATTTTTTCAACCACTGAGTCGATATCGATGCTGGCTGACTCAAAGTCCCCGAGGATATCCCCAGCTCAGTTGCTAGTATTTCGATACTAGCGCGAAATTGATACTTTTAGTTTTAAGACTTACTGTTACAAAATTGTGAGTAGAATGTGGTCACAGGCAAACTGGAAGTGACGTCATCAACCACGTGACCGGGTCAGAAGTCACGTCATCATCCATGTGGCAGGAAATGCGCATGAACGACCGCAAGTGACGTAATAGATCACGTGAAAGTGAGTTCTGTGCATGCCTGCCCGGAAAATCTATAAAGACTTGTTGGATAATTATAGAGTGTGTGCGTAAGAGGATAGGCTACAAATTTGATAGAGTATTTATTTTTTTGGGAGTCAACCATTAGATTCTTATAGAGAGCAAGCGAGGTATTCACAAGGCAACATTTTTTTCATGTGGAGGGGACACATGCGTTTAATATGTTATAAAACTACCGGTTATCCATGCACATTTCTTAACCGGCTTTAATTTTTTATCAAATTCTGTTCATGTTGTCTTTTTTCCAATTCCATCCATCCTTCCGTTTTATAGATTATGTATATCTCTAATCCAATCTAATGATAACCTACATCTTATTTAACCCAGTAAACATGAAATTAAAGAAGCCACTGACACATCCACGAGTAGTGAGTGTGAAGCCGGAGTTGATGGGGAGGGAATCGGAAATATTTGGGACGTTTTGTCTGCAACACATTTATTATTTCTACACAGTTACAAGTGGCAAATTGACAATTTAAGAATTAAGAATTTTGAAATTACATTGTACATAATTACAAGTTACAAACTGACAATTTACGAATTAAGAATTTTGCCTCGTTGGCTTTCCATAAAGGGGTTCTGAGTTTTTCTCTGAGAGTGAATAATAAATCCTTTTGTCAGGACTAAAGAGATACATTTATTTTTTATTGGCTCACCTGGCCTAAAAGGTCATGTGAACTATTGTCATCACTTTCCTTCCGTCGTCCGTCGTCGTTCGACGTAAACGAGTTGATGTGGATTAATTGTGGTCTCGGGTCTATTAGGGTAGAAGGAATTATCTGATTTAAACAAAATGTTGTGCATATCAAATACAGTTTATTTTCAAGGGAAGGACCAAAACGGCTCCAGAATTAACATACCTATTGCAAATATACTTAAATACGTTTGTACAAAACGTCATTCCGATATTTACAGCTATAAATGCGTATTTTTACAAATGGTTTTATGAAATGAAGCATTCGATAGTCGACCATCTTGCAAGCTACGTCACAACCTACAAAATATATCCTAAAATTATTGAGGAATTTTCAACAGCATTCTATGGGGAAACTGGTCGATAATAACAAAATTATAACGATTATATCACAAGTTAATCCGTGTCTATTATGAATCCAAATTCGGTAAAAAAATATTTAGCAAATATAATTCATGTAATTATAATTATGTAAAGAAATTAATTCGATAAAATAAAGAATTCAAACAATTGTAATGCAAATCTGATCGAATTTTATCAAATCTGGAAAAAAAATCGAAAATATTTTTTCCGATTTATGTTACAATTATTTTTTTTTTAATTTTAAATTTTTTGAAATTTTCACACCTTATAACCCCAAAAAAAATAATGTATATTTAAATATTTTTTCAAATTTTTATCATTTTTTGTTCATATTTCACCCCAAAATTTTCAAAATAAATTTTCAAAATTTATATTTTCTCACATTTTTTTGCTTATATTTCACCCCAAAATTTACAAAATTAATTTCAAAAATTTATATTTTTCACATTTTTTTTATCATTTCTGTTCATATTTTACCCTAAAATTTACAAAATTAATTACAATAAGGGCATATAATCAAGCCCCCTACTGTACTCCTTCATAACTACTAAAACAACAATATTTAATTATGTGATTTTAAGAATGTTGGCAATCAGGGAACACACCATTAAATTAAAGGAACAACATACCCTTGAGGTGATAATCGCAGGTAAATGATCCATGCTGATGAAATTATGATTAAAGTAGTTTATTGACGCTAATTACCACCATGAATGAGAAATTTAAGTAGATTTTAAAGGATACGCCAATTTCAATGGAAATATAAGAAAATAATGAAATTATAAAACCAGCTCAGTATTTGATTTTTGGGCTGATAATATAAACGACTGCCTCAGTGTTACTAGAAAATAAATTTCAAAATGTCAACTTCTGGTTATGACGAAATTTTTTCGCCTTTCATGACGAATCAGACTTTATGAACAAAGAATAATAGCATTCCAATATGAACCTGAATATACCGAAGAACTGGCTGAAATTGAACAGTCAAATTAAATTGGAGGAAAATCCACGCCGAAATAATACAAAATGGTGCGAATGCTCTAAGTACATAAGAGCTTTGTGATTAAAGTAAAAAGGCCATGTGATAAGCTTTTTAAATACACGTATAGCTGTTTACATGAGTAAGTAATATTTTGTTTCTTTTTTATCCAGCTACTTTTTCATGTCGATTTTACCATATCAAGCAACTCAAGTCATTGGATCCATATCCTTTTATTTCAATCATTTTGGGGGATGGAGTGAACCATCCAGAGTATACATGGACAAGCTAAAGAAATATAGACCTGATTTGCAAAGATATTGCGTGTATGAGAATTTGACCTCGTTTTGGGACTATGAAAAAGATGCACATGATGATTTGTACACTAGGTCAGTATATGCTATTAAATGTTATGTATGGCAAGTCGTTTTACTATTTATTCTAACTTCAAGCTTTCTCATATAATATTTAACATATCTTATAAACTTTATAAGATATCTTGTTTACTTTATAAGATATCTTATAAACTTTACAAGAAATTAAAAGATATCAAATTTGGTGCGTACGATTATCGTTTCTGTACTGAATTTCCTAGGGTTTGCTTATAATTCAAATGCCCTAAAAACAAATATAAAACCTTTAAGAACAGAAGGACAGTAAAACAGATATGAAAAACCTTTTGCATGTATATATGCAACCTGATTTTGTATGTACATGTAAATTCCACAAAACATGTCAATATAAGTTCATAATTGGGGTCACATGAAAATATCTCGTCCTGAATATGCGAGGGAATGCTGAATTATCACGACTCTATGTACTGCAATACATTTTTAAATTGGAACCAATTTTCAAAATCGGAAAAAAAGATAGAGCGGCTTTGTCAGGCCATTCACGCAAAATGATTGTACTAAAACATGAAAACAGCGTTGTGCACAAATTCTACACATTCCCGCTTTAGAATTTATCGATATATAATATTTTTTTATTTGAGGTCGAATGGTTGAACGACCAATAAAAATGACCGTTCTATTTCTTATTCATCGCAAACAGTTTATATTTGTCATATTATTGTGTTGAATATCCTTTCGCTAAGCCGGAGCTCATGTAAGTGTATTGCAATACCGAAGTCAGTGATACCGAACTCGAGGCTGACCTTAATTTAGCCAATCGCAATTGTGAAATATATATAGCTGACCTAAATCAGCTCGTCCCACCGCGCATTTAAGTGTATTGCAGCGTGATACCGAAGTCAGTGATACCGAGCTCGAGGCTGACCTTAATTTAGCCAATCGGAATTGTGAAATATATATAACTGACCTAAATCAGCTCGTCTCACCAGTATTTTCTTATTATAGGATATATAATAATATATCTTATATACTTTATAAGATATCTTCTATAGTTTATAAGTATATTTTATAATATATCTTATATAGTTTATAAATATATTGTATAATATATCTTATATAGTTTATAAGATATCTTATAAACTATATGAGATATCTTATAAACTATATAAGATATCTTATAAACTACATAAGATATCTCATAAACTATATAAGATATCTTATAAACTTAAAAGTTTATTAGATATCTGGAAGTTAGAATAAATAGTAAAACGACTTGCCATAGTTATGTGTTAATTTTTTTAGTTGGATACATTTACCATGCATATTTTTAACATTTAAAATTGACTGTTTTGAATTATAAAACGCCAGAACGTGGGAAATTTGCTCATAATACTGTTAGTTGTTTGTCCTTCGCCAGGGAAATTTTCAAGTTTCTCGCTCATAATCACTGCCTATAATTTCCCGTTTAGAGCGGGCCCTAATTAATTCCAAGTAAAATATGTTTTTTTCTTTTGCAGAAACTACGTCATAGGAACTTTGTTACAGAAAGACAGTTTCAACGAATCATTGGCAGACTTTTTGATAAAGCATATTACTTATCCAAAGACTGGTTGTCTCACGGGAGTAACAGGAACACTGTTAGGAGGTAACTTTCATTACACTGCTAGGACGTGAAGTTCGTTACACTGCTATGACGTGAGGTTCATTACACTACTATGACGTGAGATTCATTACACTGCTATGACGTGAAGTCCTTACACTGCTATGACGTGAGGTTCATTACACTGCTATGACGTGAGGTTCATTACACTGCTATGACGTGAGGTTCATTACATTGCTATGTCGTGAGGTTCATTACACTGAGCACTATGACGTGAAGTTCATTACACTGAGCACTATGACGTGATATTCATTACACTGCTATGACGTGAGGTTCATTACACTGGTATGACGTGAGGTTCATTACACTGCTATGACGTGAAGTTCATTACACTGCCATGACGTAAAGTTCATAACACTGCTTTTAGGTAACTTTCTTTATAATGCTAAGCAGAAATGCCCATTATTCTGCTTGAGGATACAGTTCATTATACTGCTAGGAAGTAATTTAGCAGTAATTCTCTGCTGGTGGACCCTAGGTCCCCGAGGGTATTCGCCAATTTAGTCATCAGACTTATTCATTGATTTATTACAGAAATTACCAGTATTTAGCAAAATTCAAAAATAATAGAAATACTAAGGGTTCATTCCTTGTATTGCACATGGTAGATCTCCTTAGCTGAAATTTGGCTTCCTATTTCGGTATTTTTGGTTATGAGTACTTCTTGTTTATAATAAGTTTGGTTTTTGGTCTTCCAAATGTTTCTATTTTAATGCTGCTGATGAGAAGTAACTCCTTGAAATGCGTTGTATACAGCATAGTATAAATTTACTATATCTAATATTAGTATCTTTGGATTGTTATTTTGAAAATCCTGGGATGATGCCTCTGCTGGTGGACCCTAGGTCCCGAGGGTATTCGCCAACCCAGTCGTCAGACTTGTCTGACATGATTATTTGTTACAGAAATTACCAGTATTTAGCAAAATTCAAAAATGATAGAAATACTAAGGGTTCATTCCTTGTATTGCGCATGGTATATCTCCTTAGCTGAAATTTGGCTTCCTATTTCGGTATTTTTGGTTATGAGTACTTCTTGTTTATAATAAGTTTGGTTTTTGGTCTTCCAAATGTTTCCGTTTTAATGTTGCTGATGAGAGGTAACTCCTTGAAATGCGTCGTATACAGCTTAGTATAACTTTACTATATCTAATATTAGTATCTCTGGATTGTTATTTTATTTTTCATTATGCTGCTTTGGAGTAACCTTTTTGAGGGCCTTCAGAATTACTGTGAAACATCATGTTTCACCAGTGGCGTCAATCAGATGTGGATTCTTAAAAACTCCAAAAAATTACTTCAATATCTAAAATCAAAATCTTTGACTACATGCAACAGCATAAAACATTTTACTTCCCTACACTCTACACTACCATACCACATTCTCAATTAAAAGATCGCTTAGAGCAACTAGTTCATCAATGTTTTTTCAAGAAAAATGGGACACGCAGGTATACATTTCTTGTTCTAGGTAGAGAAAAGGCTTATTTCGTGAAGAACCTCTGATTCTGACAAACTCATATGAAGCGGACTTTATTCAAGGGTTACAATGTGAAAACAAAAAGAAACTAGCCCAATCCTTTAATTTCACCTTTCGTTATATAGATGATGTGTTGTCGTTAAATAACGACAAATTCCAAGACTTTCTAAATCTTATCTACGCCAGTGAGCTTGGAATTAAGGGAAGCGTTCGATCAGACAACACGAGTAACAAGTGTCGAAATTTTCGTAAATAAAACGACCAGTGTTCAACACTAGTGTCCAACACTAGCGCCGAGAGTATACTCCCCACTGATATGCGAACACGAGGAATCAAAATGGCGACTGCGGAAGGCAATAAGTAAGTGTGAAGCTTGTTAATTTTATTTCATGCTGGCAAAGTATAATCTAAACGGGTAAAAACTGTAAGGCCACGTTTTTATATAAGCAACAATGTATGATCTGTTTATTTAAATACAAAACCTCGTGTTTTTGCGACTTATTTGCAGAACATGCACTTCTGCATGCTCAAAAAAATTTTTACAGCCCTGGATTTTAGGCTTAAGATTATATTACAAGGCACGGACCATTTTATTTTCGGGGGGAGGGGGAGGAGAGGGCTGGGATTTTCGTGCAGGTCTGAATTTTTTTTTGCTCCAGGCCAGAATATTTTTTTCCAATGGGCAAAATGTGGGCTAGATTTTTTTTTCCACACCAGATGTTGCCCAGATAATATTTTTCTGAACAAAAATAAGGGCTGGATTTTTTTTCTAAAAAATCACAGCCCCCGACTTCACCCCCCCCCCCCCCCCCCCAACCGAAAATCAAATGGTCCATGTCAAAGAAAATATGTTAACGAAAAAAAATAAAATAAAATAAAAATGCTCCCCTTGTCCGTGCAGTTACTCGCCAAAGTTTTACCTAGCCAGGTTCGTCACAGATAAAATAATTTCATCCCATACCAAAATTTCTGCACAACCCCAAAAATTGAGTAAATTTGAAGATTTTGACCCAAAACAAATACCACAAGCCTAGATAAAGGAAATTTTTTTAGTATCTGCCCCCTTTCCCCTTTGAAAAAATAATTAAATGGTATCTGCCTCATTGTACTGGGCATGCTGCTATAAATACTTTTAGGGCCACACTGGTGCCTAATGGTAATCACTTAGTCTGTCCGTCAATCAATCCTGGTAACATCTTCGTCATCATCGTCTGCATCCTCAAAATCATCCTCTTCAATTTGCATTAACAGTGCTATGTCCACCATATTTCTTGGTTCTTGGCTGTTCGATTTGGTACCAGTGTTTATAACGACTGCGCATGACAATACATAACACTAGTGTTGCAAGTGTTGTCCTTATCGAACGCTTTCAAGGATACTACAGATACACCAAAGTCAGCTTCATATTTTGATTTGTTTCTTGAAATAGACTATGAGGGACATTTGAAGACAAAACTTTATGACAAACGTGATGACTTCAACTTTCCTATTGTTAATTTTCCCTTCTTTAGTAGCAATATACCAGCATCGCCTGCATATGGCGTCTACGTTTCTCAGCTTATCCGATTTTCAAGGGCATGCGTGAGTTACCCTGATTTTCGACAAAGAGGATTACTGCTGTCATAAAAGCTTCTTAACCAGGGTTTTATCAGGGATAAGTTGATGTCATCACTTAGGAAATTTTACGGTCGTCATCACGAATTGATTGACCATTACAGTGTTCCAATATCTAAGATGATGTTGGACCTGTTCCCACTGTTGTAACCTTTCATGTGGCTCCACCGATTTGTGACTTCCCCAGGATTGATTTTGTTGAACTTCACGACGGGTGTCGTATACGGAGCAGGAACTGCTTACCCTTCCCGGAGCACCTGGGTTCACTCCTGGTTTTTATTGGAGTTCGTGTTGTTCATTGTTTTTTAGTTTTCTGTGTTTATTTGTTGTGCTTGTGGTTGTTCATTTGTCTTCCTGGGTTTGTCTGTCCAATGGATTACGTTTTTTTTATTGCTCCTTAGGTATATTTTTAGTATATTGCTAGGTCTGGAGTTAAAGTTTATGCATACTGCCAGGTATATTTCTAGCGGTAAACTTTGTGATACTGCTACGAGGTAATGTTTATTTACCTGCTAGGAGGCAAAATTCATTTTACTGCTAGGCGGTAAAGTTCATTCGCCAGTTTTGATTTGACAGTTGATTTAAGTAGTTGCTGTATCTCAAACCAGATAAGTTCTGTCAAATTTTTTTAACCTAATTTGAAATGAATTACCTAATAGGGTGTTATAGGGATTTCTATACTTCAAAAAGGGCCTCCAAAGTTATTGTGAGACAAGCTATTCAAGAAGTGGTATCAATCAAATGTGGATATTAAAGAACTCCAAAGACTTAAAGGATATTTTACGATCTCGGTCCATTTCAGTCTGTAACAGCATAAAAACATTTGATTTCTCTACCCTCTATACCACCATTCCTCATTCCCAACTGAAGGAGAAGTTGAAAGATCTAATACATCGATGCTTTCAAAATAAAAATGGCAATAACAGATACACATACCTTGTCATTGGTAGAGATAAATCATACTTTGTTAAAAACCACTCTAAATCTAACAAAAAATATACAGAGGACGAAATTGTCCTGATGATTGAATTTGTAATCGACAACATATTTGTTCAATTTGGTGGACGTGTTTTCCAACAGACAATTGGCATTCCTATGGGTACTAATTGTGTGCCACTACTGGCCGACTTGTTCCTTTACTCATATGAGGCAGACTTCCTTGATGGGCGTCTTAAGGAAAAACAGAAGAAATTAGCCCGTACCTTTAATTTCAGCTTCCGCTACATAGATGATGTCTTATCACTCAACAATTCACGTTTTGGGAATTTCTTACATCTCATCTATCCCAATGATCTCCAAATTAAGGATACAGCAGACACTGCCAAGTCTGCATCTTATCTTGACCTTCACCTCGAAATTGACACCAGAGGAAGGTTGGATACAAAACTTTACGACAAACGGGATGACTTTGACTTCCCAATCGTCAACTTCCCATTTTTGAGCGGCAATATTCCAGAAGCGCCGGCGTATGGAGTATATATTTCACAACTCATACGTTATTCCAGAGCTTGTGACATATACATTGACTTCCTGGACAGAGCCCGGCTTCTGACAGAAAAGTTGCTCAGACAGGGGTACGTTGCTCCTAAGCTGAAGTCATCCTTATTAAAGTTTTATGGGCGTCATCATGACTTGGTTGACAGGTATGAAAAAACCGTTTCCCAAATGAAAATGGACCTCTTCCATTTATATTATTCCTTCCTCATATCGGATTTTACATGGACAGCATGGCGGGTGTCCTGCAGGAAGCAGAGACTGCTTACTCGTCCGGAGCACCTGAGTCTACCCCCGGTTTTTTGGTGGGGTCCATGTTGTTCATATGTTTTTAGTTTTTAATTGTAGTGCATGTATTGTTTTGGTCTTGTCTTCGTCGTTCTCCGGAGTTTGTCAGTTGTTACGATTTTTCTCTCCTTCGAATATCCCTTAGGTATTTCTTGACTTTACTTATTCTGTGATCAAGAAAAATTAACTGGAAAAGGGAATGTCGTCCTAAAGATGTAACAATTTGTGATATTTAGGATGATTATATAGTATTATTGCGTAATGTTTTTCATATTGGCATTGTTATAGGTCCGAGGTAAGCCATATATTAACCTGAGGCAAAGCCGAAGGCCGATATGGCTTACCGAGTACTATAACTATGTCAATATGAAAAACATTAGGTAATCATACCTTTATTAATTAACAGATCACTGATGTTTTCATAGAGGGTAGGATAAAACAAGAGGATTCCTAGATACGCTCATAGTGGCATTGGTCATACCAAGTCCAATATGGCCAAAATCTCATAGCACGTGTCATATTGGCATAGTTTGTGCTTTTATTCTATTGGCAGGTTTCTAGTTATTGAGTTCAATATATCTAAGTTACTTAATAATATATGTTATATATCTCCTTTGCTATTCAATAGAGCTAATTAATTTTTTTCCCTAATTTTATTGATTCCATTGCTATTTTCAGCTTATTTTGGTCCAAACGGTGCCACCACTTTCCATCAGGCACCAATCCTTAACTTTCATAAAATCTTCCTAGTCCCCTAAAACCATTTGGACTAACTGTGGTGAAACGGTCACTTTTACAAATTTTTTCCTGAGGTCTGGAGCAACAAGGCCACTTTTATTGAAGAATGGAAAGTCACTAAAAAAAAAACCAAACAACTGGGGACCAAACTTGGGAGTAAAAGTGTTATTTGGTATACAATTATAAGTAGACAAGAAAGGTCGATTGGAATCAAAAGTTGAAACCTTATGACAAGATGTTCGTACTTTCCAGTTGTCAACTTTCCCTTACGTAGAAATATATTTTTATTCATATCTTTTCATCATATCAAAATATATAGCCTCTGGTGTCATTATAAGGTTTGTACTATGACTTTCTTAACGAGGCAAAATTAAAAAAAAAAAAAAATAGCATTTCTTGATTAACATTTATCGCTCGTGATCAGAACTTTGGAAAGCTGAAACACCAAGACATAGAACAAATCAGGCCTAAACAGTTTTGTTAGTAAACTATGCTTTAGAGATTTGAAACCATACTTTAAAAAGATTTTCAAAATACATCAACTATAAATTTCGAAACATATATGTGAAAACCATGTCATAGCTGAAGCTAGGTGATAATTAATACCCTCGGGGACTAACAGTTCACTAGCAGCGGTGTCACCTCAATCGCGATTTACAACTTTTCGTCGACATCAAGTAGAAGCAACGGAAATGACGATACTAGCGCCATCCGTGTTATAGCGCTAACGGTAAATCTCGAGAGTTTCGAGTAAAAAGTCCGGGAAATATCCAAACTTCCGGCAAATAGTTACAGTCATATAATCATGTATAGATATACACCTGGTGCTTCAACATACAGATAAATCTGAATTGTATTGTGAAGATATTGTCAGGGCCCTTGACTTCAGCTGATTCGACGCTAAAAGGACACCTGTAACACCTTATCTGGCACAGCGTCTAGTTCCCTGGTAGTCAGATTTTTAACACTCTGAGTTTGGGTTTTTTAATTTGCTACACACTAAATGATCCCATAAGCTTTTCCCTTTTCCAAAGGCTTTAACTAATGGAAAGGGAACTGAAGACGCTTGGCATATTGTTGTCTTCGGCAACAATTGATTTAACATTTTTCAGAAGAATGTTAAGAATAGCAGCATAATGAGGATGATAATAAGGAACTTACGACGTTAAGATGTTTTATTATTATTATTGCATAATTTTAGGAACTATGATGAATGTTTCGACTACTGCTACCTCCGTCCACCCAGGATTCCGGTCAGCATTGATGTCCCTAGTACTTGGGGCTTCATGGGGAGGTGACGGATCTAAGGATCCCGAATTTGTAACATATATGGAAGATCTGGACAAAGGCATGAGACTATTTGGTGATGGAAGTTACCCTAACGAATCCAATGGTAAAAGTCCTGCATGGAAAAGTGACTTCTGGAGTACAAATTACAAGCGTCTAGAAGAAATCAAGCGCACCTGGGATCCGGACAATGTCTTCATGTGTAATCAGTGCGTCCCAAACAGAAAAATAAATGAACAAATTGCTTTCAAATCATATTCAAATCACTAACAAATTGTAATTTTGTGATTTGTTAGTATGGTTTGCTTGTGATTCATTTAAGAAATTATAAGCAAATCAGAATGCTGAAAATTCACTAAGCTGATTTCTTTGTGATTTCTTTCATTTATGTGATTTGAAAGCAATTTGTTTCTGTTGCAATGTGATTTCTCAACGATTTGTTAACTTGAAATATCAAATGAAATGATTTGAAAACGATTTGTTAACTTTGTCAGCTAAAATAATGTGATTTATATCTGATTTGTTAACTTAGCTTGCTAAAATGGTGTGATTTCTTTATGATTTGTTTACTTAGAATATCATATGAAATGATTTGAAAAAGATTTGTTAACTTTGTAAGTTAAATGCTGTGATTCATTGATGATTTGCTAACTTGGTTAAAAAATGAATAAGATTTGATTGCAATTTGCTTACTTCATCGAAAACTGAGTGTGACTTGGTAGCAAATGTGTTAACTTGTTTGAAAACAGTGCGTAGTTGGTAAACCATTTGTTAATTTGTATGGTAAAAAAAGAGATTAGATTTTAATATACTATAAAAATAAAAACTGCTTTAGAATTATATTAAAACTGTTTTGGTTTTATATTAGAACTAGTGCATTTTTTAAAACAGTTTGATATGAAATTTGTTAAATTTTGACTCGAAATTTCAACAACAAAATTGTCAGTTCTTTGCATTCTGTAAAACATACCCTGCCTTAATTAATACTTCAATTAAAGAAAACTGATTGATTGTTAGTTGGAAAAGATAAACATGTTCAGTTGCTCAATGGATGTCATTTTCTGTGTTACAAATGTAGTTGTATTGTCATGTCATGATTGTACATGACATGTTTGTAGCCATAAATATGGTATTCATGCTTCCAGATGTTTATGTTGCCTTAATTGTCTGTAACGTCTGCAATGCACGCTCACATCTTCTTATGGACTTTCTTGGCCAATCTTTGGCATACTTTATGGTGTAGAATAATGAGCCTGTTGAAGACCATACAGTGAACATGATGCCAGTTACAATTAATTTTTTACATTTTAATTGAAAGATATTTCTATGTATGTTTACTACCATCCCTTTACTTCTTTTACATATATGTACATGTTATTGTATTTATAACTAAAGTTAATAAAACTCATGCACGTTTCTAATGCAAATATATATTTATACATACCAATTAATTACTAGTATAAGATTGACAGAACGTGATGACAGAAAACAAAATGGTGAAGAAAAAAAACCATCATTTCTCCATTTGAACCAGTAAAAAGGGGATAAAGCAACATGAACTTGCTAAATGTGTATCTAAATGAATATATAGCAGATAAATTCTTAAGAAATTATTAAAATATATGTATCAGAAGAGATACATGTACATGATGTACATTGAATGTCATCTGAACAGCACTTCAAACTTTTTGTTTTTCCATATTAAACATGATGGTTACAAATTAATTTCATGGTGATTTGGCTCTTCACAGACCACGGATAATCCATCAAATTTGATACATAAACAAAGGTCCAATATATCACGAACTGGTATAATACACTTCTTTTCTGTTTTATCAACATAATGAATGTAAGGTAAACCTATGTTCATGAAATTTGATTTTATGTGACGGTCTCCTTCAATGCCCTGATGATGTTGCCCAAAAACATCAACCGTTTTCCTTTTCAACACAGAAATACAAGCAATCAAAATCTTTTCATCATTTAATTTATGTAGTTCTCCAAACCAGCAAACATATCCAAATTTGACACGACTTTCTTTGTTTCTATATTTAACTGTGTACGAAATCCTTGTTTTAGCACGACTGTATGCAAGAGAGTGGTACATTATACCCCTAAGAATTGCTCTCCTGTAAAAGCATATTTTACTATAAGGCACATTTGTTATGGTAGTAATTAATTGTTGTTCCTCATTGTCCAGCTCTTTGATGAAATATTTACCGTATGTAAAGAATCCAATGCATCGCTCCTTTTTCTTTTTCATCAAAGAACAAACCAATGGATATGCCATGGATGTCTCCAGGATTTCACTTGACAATAAGGGCATCATTTGGAAAACATGGACAGCATTGATAATTTGTATGTCAATATATTGTGTTCCATGAAACATTTTTAGTAAATCACCATTAGCTGACTCAAAAGCAAAACAAGATGTACTCCAAAGTGGTCCTATTTTACGAACTATATCAGGCAAATGGAGAAGGGAATGCATGTTGATTGTTACATATTTTTCTCCATATAATGACGGAAACATAAAAACAAAATAATTAATTAAGCCCTCACTTTTCACAATGTCATCATCAGAAATGCTACTTTGGTTTAAAAGATATATTCCTTCTAATAATGCACAGTAATGGTATAAATATCTAGGTGGCATAATGTCTGCAATACATGGTAATGAATAATAAAAGAACCAAGATCTAAGTTCAGATGCTTTCCAGAATTTAATGTGCTCACTTATTGATCGTGGCATTCTTGAAATGAGATGGGATGGTTTGATACTGATTATGCGAGCATCAACAATATCCAAGTATTGATAAAGCGAAAAAGGCTCTAATCTTTGTGCAATGCCAAACCACAACTTCATCATCATTCGAACTATTCCAAGATACAAAAGGTGCATAATATCAATACATATGTTTTCACATGGGTCATACATGGGAGTAAACATAAGAAATGATGGCCCTTTTATCCCATTAATGTGAGATTGTTTTGATGCCACAACCTTTTGGGCATCATTGACCATCAACTGGGCATCCCGCTTTGGTCCTGTTGGCATTTCTTTTTTGTATGGAAATATCCTGATATTTCCTCCTGTTGGAGTCCTATGGTTGATTCCTGTCTGCAAACATTTTGTGCAACATGACTCTCCATTATGCTGGTTTATGTTCATGACGCAGCTCCTTGCTGGAATGTCACATGAAACCGAATAAAGGTATCCCTGAACGGTTATGTTGTTACCATCTTTCAATTGCAAGTTGATACCTTTATCTAATTCAACTAGGGACTTATGGAGAGGTTGACAAAACATGTTCATTCTTGGCTTTTCATGTCCAAACCATAAACCACACATGAGCATGTTTTCTCGTGACTTTCTCATCCTGTATGGAAGTTCATTCACCATCATAAATATTGGCCAGCAAGATGTTTTACTACTCTTAAAAATTGGTATGCCATCTGTGTTAAAAATAAATGAAATGTTGTTTGGTTTATCTGAACTAAGAGGACCTCCATCTTTGCTCATTTGTTTATAAATGTCACAGTCATAAACATCTTCTATATTGCTTTCATTTGTCTTTACCCTCTCAAACCGGTGCTTCAGTCCATTTCTAATTTCCTCCCTTGAAAAGAAAGCTGTTAACTGTGAAATTAATGGTAGCTCAATAAAATAATCATTAGAGTTATGACTTGATATGTCTTTCAAACAGTGTTGGTTTCCACATTTTAACTGACCATCAACTGTTCTTGTAAAACAATAAGAGCAGTAATAATGCTTTACTAGAGGTGATTTTAAGTTTTTAAAAAATCTTTTAAAACTATATAGACTCTTTAATGCTGGATAACCATTTATCATATGCAAACGAATGACGGCAAGTGTATCTGCTAACATTTGAGAGGTATAAGAATGGACAATTGCAAGCAACCATATCAACAAAACACTTGTCTTGATTGATAAAAAATGTCCAGGTTGGATTGGGTCATCTTCATTGATATCACTGTCTTCTTCAGTTTCATCTTCTTCCTCTTCATCAAAATCTTCATTCTCATTCACCCACTTGTGCTCCATTTCTAATATATTGATCAGCTCATCCAGTTGTACATTTTTTTCACTATTTGTGTCATCAACAATGTTTTCCAATGTATCTGTAGTTCTTTCATCCATAATGTCTTCCTGAACATTATTATTGACAATTTCTTCGGGAGCATTAACATCTCTTTTATCAAAAAGTTCTTCCTGGGCATTTGCATCTTTATAATCATCAATTTCTTCTAACGCATTTCTATCAATATCTGTATCTTTAATAAAATCATTGGTTGTTTCAAAGTTTGTGTTAATTAAAGCTTGATGTACATGTATGTTCTCATCCCTATTTGTTATCGGGTGTCTACTATAGTCATGCTGAATGGTGTTGACATCACTTTTGTCAGTCTCCAGATCTTTCTTTAGTCTTTTATATTTACTTTCATAATGCCTAGGCCTAACTTGTCCCCTTTGGTTAACACTCACATCTGAAAAAATAAATTAATGAAATAATCATAATCAGAATTATAAGGAAAGAATGTGATTACATCCATGTATTTTTCGAAAAATGCATATGAGTGATTCCAGTAACTCCACTGACTACCCTAGTTAAACCCCCTGACCCTACAACTAGTCCTTGCAATTCTAGAAATAGATTTTAATAGATTCCATTTTTGTAGAAAGTACATTTGTAAACATCTCAGGTTGTTGTCTCTTTGACACATTCCCCATTTACATTCTCAATTTTATTTATCAATGATTAATTTTCAAAGACTTCTTTCATCTTGATTTCCAGTACAAATCCTTCAACAGGATACATTTCAGGTTATGGTCCAGATACTGATTTACATGTTCTATGAAGTGTCTTTACTGTTAACATGGTTAATTACAAAAGATTTTGTATATAGATATAAATAGATGTGGTAAAAGTGCCAATCAGACAACTCTTTATCAAAATCACAATTTGTAAAAGTAGACCATTATAGGTCAAAGTACGATCCTCAATACGGAGCCTTGGCTCACACCGAACAGCAAGTGCTTTTGTATTCATAAATGTAATATCTGTGCTTTGAAAATTTAAAAAGTTGATTGTTCGATTATGATGAAATTTTACTAAAGTACATTTGTATATCTAATAATGTATCAATTTGATCCCTTTCAATACCTGTTTTTTTTCTGCTCTGTTGTGTGAACCTCCTCCATTGTCATTATATCATCATCATCTTTTAAATCTAGAATATATAGACAAGATCTGACAATTTTACAATGAACAGTATAACATATTTTATAACAATACATCCAACATGTCAATGGATTATATTTTGGTCTATCATAAAGAATTTGCAACTAATTTTTTTTACTTTGCTAATTGGTTAAAGGAAACTGTAGCAGATTCACAACTTTGTTATCTCCCTTGAACAGTTCATATATTAAACTTTTACTGACACTATTCGACCTTTAGTGATACAAGTTGACATGGTATGAGTTTGCAATGGTCTGAGTTAATTGACCGTGGTATGAGTTAGCAGTCGTTCAAGTTTCCTTTTATTCGTACTAGATATTTATGATACAAATGGGACACTGTTCATATCTACCATTTACAAAGGAACCATGTCAAAAGTACAGAGTAACTGTTTTTCGAAAGCATGCTGGACTTGGCTGGCCCTACATGTATAATTTATGTACATACATTGTACAATACATGAATATACCTGAACTCAAAACAAGAATACCATGGAGTAACCAGTGACTGGAAAAAATCATTCAGATGTTTATCAGGTAAGCATTCGTTAAAAAATTGTTAAAGACTGTATGGTACAAGAGATTTGCAATGAACATGATGAACTTTGGATATATATCAAAATAGAAATAATTTGCTAATTTTTCAATTTCAAAAACTTCCTTAACAGGATCATTAACATATGAACTATATATATATATCATTTTTCAACATTCAAAGCATACATGTATGTCATGTGTTCAATCATGTTAGCCCATTTATTTCATCTGTTAAATACATGAAATAAATGGGCTAACATGATTGAACACATGAGATACATGTTTGCTTTGAATGTTGACAAATGATTAAAAGTTGATACCCCCCCCCCCCTTTTTTTAGACTGTGTTGGAACCTTAAGCCACATTTTGTTGCTTAAGGGGGAAAATGGTTGATAAGTCCCTGCATTCTATATAAACATATTTCCGTATCAATGAGTAAAAATCCCTATTTTTGGTAGTGCTAAAAAAATAATTTCTTAACTGACATATAAAAAAGAAGATGTGGTATGATCATGATGATTGCAAATAAGACCTCTCCACAAGAGATCAAATGGAACTTGTAAAAAGTATCGATGCTTGATGACAAGTGAAGTATGCTTAATATTGGAGCAAAAAAAAAAAAACAACCAAAAACATGGACAAAACTATTACCAAACAAACAAATCTTTAGACAATTCTTTGTCTTTTAACCCCTTGTTGATAAAAATCTAGTGCAAATATAATTATGACGTCTGGCAAGGTTAGGAAGGCGTCCCAGAAAAAGAAAAATAGTGTTGCCAGACGTCATAAATATTTGAATAAATATATATAAATGTGCAACCATAAATGCCTTCAGAGTATTTTTGGGAAAAATGTGTTTTTATTTATAGAATTTAGAAATATGTATATATATACGTGTCAAAAAAAATGCAGGAGACGAATACTTTTGACCATTTACTGTATATATCTTTATTTTTATTACTAATAAATATTTTTTATTGGGGCCGGATCAAATTTGGACATAATTATTTGGACTAAAAACGTACTATAATTCTTTTAAAAGTTAATTTGTTCTATTAATCTATTTTCTTTTACAAATTTGTGCCATTTAAAGTCAAGAGACACATTTAAGCCATACTATTGGCTTGGCCGTCATGTAAGACTAAAGGAGAATTGATTTTGGTACCTGACGTTCAGTCATACAGCAATTAAAATATTGTGGCATTTAGTTTTTTAGCGTGGTGCATGATTTTCAATAACTTTTAAAATTTGTTTCTGTTTCCATGGTCTTAATGTTTATTCACTATGCCCTTACATCATATATTTCATCAAACGCAATAATGATCAAGTTATATATATATATATATATATATATATATATATATATATATATATATATATATATATATTGGTCCGTTCGGATTTTCTGGTTTTATCGATGTATCTAAATTCCGAATTTGATCAATTCAAATTTTAAGCGCCGAAGTAAAATATTTTGTAAAGAAAGACAAACAGAACAAGTTATAACCATGGCAAAACGAAGAGTCAAATATACAATAAATAATGACAGTGGTAAGGATCTCAGACATCAATTTTTTAATCGTGCATTATACTTAATTATACTATTCAAAGCACTGATTCAAATTCATCTTTATGTTCATAATCACAGACACTTGTTTCTGTCAATATGCGGTTTAATATCCACACCCGTACGATATAATAACCTTTCAAGATGTCATAATTATTTGGACTAAATTTGCTGACGTTAATTTAAATTTGAAAATGACCCGATTGTCAGCATTTCACAGCCACAGGTTGGGAACCCCCCCCCCCCCCCATCCCCCCTGAAATGGCTTATATGGTGATATCAAATTAAGAAGACAAGTTGTTGCGTACAGGTTACTGCTGATAATTACATCCTTCACACTAGTCCAAATAATTATGACGTCTTGGAAAGCTATTTTAAATTTTTTCTTTGACTCCTTCCTGCGACGATGTAAGTCGTCAATGAAAAAAAATATAACAGCCTTTCAAGATGTCATAATTATTTGAACTACCTTCACACTTATAGTCCAAATAATTATGACGTCTTGAAAGGCTATTATATATTTTTCTTTTACGCCTTACATCGACACAGGAAGGTGTCAAAGCAAAAATTTAAAATAGCCTTCCCAAGACACCATAATTTATTTGGACTACCTACACAATTCGTTCTTGAGCCCACAACTGGCACAAGCCAGAAGCTAAATTTTTTAATTTTAGTTAGTCCAAATAATTATGACGTCTGGCAAGGCTATTTTTTTTTCTGGGACGCCTTCCTACGACGTCGTCCCAGAAAAAAAATTAAATAGGCTTGCCATAATTATTTGGACTAAATTTTAGTTTGCTTGCAGAGAAAAATTTTAAGCCCAAAAGCGATTTCTCAAGCTAATGCCGTAGTACTTGTTGTTAAGCTTGAAGAATGGAATTGATATCAAAAGTTGAAAATGCCATTTAGGCCTTGCCAAATTAATACTTTGTTTGTCGGAGGTCTGCGAGAAAAAAGTACTTTTTTAAAAAAATCTGTGTCCTGTAAAAACGGATGTATGAAATCACTAGCGTCTGTTTCTAAATTTATATAACCAAAATTTTAATCAGTTGTGCGTTTAAAAAAAACCTTACACAGACATGGAAATTGACATCCAAAATGATCTAGATCTAACATTCACTACATTTTTGTTTTATAATTATGGATAAATATAAACGTATTAAAGAAACGAGTGGAATATGTGTAGTTACATTGGTAATGAAGGCTACATCATAACTTCTAAACACATTGGAGGAATGTGATTTCGGAATATTTTTACCGATATGTTTAAAAACAATACAGGGGTCCTTGAAAGACCACAATATGGTCCAAAACACGCCTACAAATTGGAGATTTGAATGATTATAATATAACATACATGAAAAGAGAATTCTGAAGATGGCGTTGCATACATTAACATGGCACCGCAATGATTCTTTTATATTTTTCAGCGTTTTTTTTTAATATTTTTTATGTTAAACGTTTTTCTCCCTTAAAGCTTTTATTTATATTGGCTCTTTGTCCTGTTCTTTGGGGAAATATTTACTGTATGTAAAGAATCCAATGCATGACTCCTTTTTCTTTTTCATGAAGACACCTATTTTGACATCCAGGTAGTAAACAGAGTTGCCCAATGTGTTTTTACATGTATGTGTGCTCAAATTTTTATGCCCCTACTGAAGTGGAGGGGGCCTTGAGGTTTACCCTTGTCTGTCTGTCCGTACCTTACAAATTGGTTCCCGTTGAGTTATGTCTCTTTGTAATCTTATATGCAAGTAGGGGCATCATCTGTGTTCCATGCACACATACCCCATTTATTTCATCTTGACATAATTATTTTGTGAACATTTCAGACTAAAAAAGACTTGTTTAATCATGACATTGTTTGAACATTCAAACCAAATTGTTGAATAAACTGTTAACTGTCCAAAATTGTTTCCAAGATTGTATAGAAAAAGCCACAAATACTTGCGTTGCTTTGTTGAACATGTTGAAATAATTTTATTTAATAGATGTGTTATTATTTAATTATCTTTTACATGTTTTAGTTGAATGGACTGTTGTAAAGTTTTTGGAAGATAACATTATGTCCGTTATAAAACTTAACGATATAATGGAAAAAGAAGACCAGGACGTTAATGGGGAAGAGGCAGATCTGCAAGAAGGGGACTTATGTTCAGCACCTTATGAAGATGGGGAAGTCTATGTTGCGAAGATAATTTTTAGAACAGGTGAAATTTATCCTTATGTTTCAATTTTCGAACATTTATTTCCAATTTATAGACAGTATTTATCATTTATATTATAAAAAGCAATATTACAGAATAGGGTTATTGCACGTATAATGAGGAAATTAGAACTTACATGTAGTTATCTTGGTGTAAAATTACATTCACCAACATTTTGAAACAAAATTTAAAAAAAATGATATAAGGCAAATTATTGTTTATAATCATGGAAATCTATCTACTAACATAAACACAGTTCCAATTTTTCTGTACCATATGTATATTCAATAATCATTACAATCAGTGTGTATAGCCAAATCTGGGCAAGGAATTAGAGCATTTAAATTTATTAAATCATATTTCAGTTGGTAATTAAATATTTATTCCTGACTTAACTAGGGTGGTATGTTATTTACACCCTGGTAATCAACCAACCAGATTGCAGGATTCTTGCCGGATAAAAAATGAATGTGTATATTATCCTGAGTTGGATTTTGTTATATATAAATACACAAGCTTATCCTAATGTGAAATCATGCAGTGGTAAAAACATGACAAAAATAACACATGCAAGTTTAAATAAATTTCAGTTCATAATAGGTAGTAGTAATAATACCTATGGGGAGATAACTCTGTAATTTGCTATCATAATTAACTGAAACCTATCCACTACCACTACCTTTTTTTACTAGAATGATAAAGAATGAACATATATTTACAGATGATAAAGAAAAGGCTTTGAAAGAGAAGATCAAGTTAGAAAAAATACAGAAAGGTAATACAACTATCAATTATGCTCCAAGTCCATTAACATTGATAAATATATGTAAAAATACAGTTTTCAAATTGTATTAAACAGGTCACAAACACCAAAATATGTCATGTATGTCTAGCAGAGATTTCTGCTCCCTTTGTACTTTTCATACTTATAGCACTGTGGTATAATTGAGCTGTATATATTTATTATACTCAGTTTAATGGGACATTATTCATAAAAAGGTGGATTTTTCAGTAATCTCAGTCACTTTAACCAATTCTCATGTAATAATGTTAATTTTTCATTCAAATTAAAAAAAAAGATTGAATAAATTCAGTTAAACTTTAGTTAATTTCTAATAATTATTGTTTTAATAATTTCTATTAAATTTGATTTACTTGAAATTTTACAAATGTGACTGTCATTTAATTACTGTTTTGCTAACCTGAAATGATATGTACTTTTTGTTTAATTTAATTTAGAGCTTTCTAAAGAAAATTCAAGTAATGAGAAGAAAACAAGGAAAAGGAAAGGTAAATATAAATTTAATTAATCTTTAAGATATTTCACTACTGTAAATTCAGAAATTATTGCATGTATTTATTATTGCAATTTTGTCATTTAAGACTATTCACTGCAATTTTAATTTTGCAATATTGAGGAAAATCCTGTCAAATTCATATAAAAAATTCAAAATGAGAGTTTAAATTATTGCCATCATAACCCTGTGATATTTATTGCAATAATTTCTGAATTTAAACATGTTAAAGTACTTGGTACTTACATGAATGTATCTTGTCTCTGGTGTTGCTGTGCACACATATACAATTTCTTGTGCCCATTGTCACACTTCTAGCCAGTCTTCTGGTCCATGGACATAGCTATATATAGTTATTGTCCTTTAACATGTTTAATTTTCGTTGTCTATAAATATAGTCCCTAGTAAGGTCACCTTAATTTATAACAATTTATTCCTTTATATTTTATGAAATATAAAGGATTAAATATGTGTTTAAAAAATTGGTGTGCTGAATATCTATTTTTAGTAGTGTTTTGATCCAGTTAGCTGTCAAACTCAATAAAAGACCACCTTATTATATTTTATTAATTTGAATTCATTGTCTAATAGAAATGCTCCAAGAAATAACTCGGTTCTAGTATCGTCTGGAAAGTTTTAAAACTTTTATCAGACAGTTGGCCGTGCACAAACAGACAGGTTTGTAAAATCATTTTTAAGATATATATTTGCAGTGTTTTTTTTTCTTTTGCTTCAATTTGTATGAATTATGAAATACATAAATTATCAAAGAGATCAGATGAAAATTGTTCTTAACAGAAAAATCTGTTGTAGGAGATAGCGAGGATAAAAGGCCTAAAAAAGATGGGGTTCTGGTTGAGGTGAACCAAAAAAAGAAGAGAGCCTCAAAAGGTAAATAAAACTATAAATATGTTCTTCATTCATGGATAAAATTGTCATTTATCTTTATCAGATGAAAAATACATAATAATGCAATTACTCGCCAAAAATGCTTCATATTATATGGCATACACCTGTATTCCTATTATGAGGATATACATGTAGTATGTACATGTACTAACAATAAGAAAATGTGGTAGGATTGCAAATAAGAGTACTCTCCATGCAGATCTGAAGTAGTAAATATAAGTAATTATAGGTCACAGTACAGCCTTCGATATGGACCCTTGATTCACTTTGCATAGTAAGCAATAATTGTCTCCAAAATGACTATTGATCTGTTATTCATCAGGCAAAATAAAATACATAAAATTCCACTCACAAAAACTACTTTATATTATGCATTACACCTGTATTCCTAGTATTAGGAACTAGTATGTGCAGGCCTGCAATTCAGCTTATGCCACTGCCTTTATATACTCTGATCCACTTTTCATTTTTTTTCAATAAATGTTTCCAGATGAAATAAATAGAACAACAGTTTTTCCTCTTCTTTTTTTTTCCAATTTAATACTCTTTTTTATTAATTAATTTTAAAAACTAATGGAGTAGTTGAAAATTCTTCATATTAGTAATTAATCTTATTTCAGTAGAAGATGATATAAACGAAATTGATGAACAAACTGCAGATTTAAAAAAAAAAGAAAAAAGGTAATTCTTCATTTCAAACATAACAAGTCAAATCATAGAGAAAAGACATTATATGAGTTTTTGTTTGTTAGAATGTGAAATAATGGAAACTAACAATAGCTTTTTCTAATGTTTAGTTGATTTATCATGCAGAAAAAAGTAAAATCACAAAAATTCTGAACTCAGAGGAAAATCAAATCGGAAAGTCCCTAATCACATGGCAAAATCAAATGACAAAACACATCAAAAACAGATGGACAAGAACTGTCGTATTCCTGATATAGGTACAGGCATTTTCAAATATAGAAAATGGTGGATTAAACCTGGTTTTATAGTGCTAAACCTCTCACTTTGTTGACAGTCATTGTTTTACATACCATTTAAACAAATTCTGAGAGCAAATGAACATACTAGAAAAGCATGTATAAACTGCATATAATTGATTTGCATTAATGTAGTTATAGGGTATTAAAATCTGTTTTAATTTGGATTTTTCAGATGTACATGTATATTATTACTGGGTTATGGGAATATTTTGAAAAACTTACTGTATTGAGTTTCACACTTCTTAAGCCTTTGTTCTCTTGAATTATCTATAGTAATTTTACTACAATATGTCCAAACTTGTAATTTCTAATATTGTTTTTAGTGATAGCAGAACAAGAAAAGAAAAGAAAGGAGGCTGAGGCAGAGACAATGCAGAATATTGCTGCAGAGTTTTTTGCATCTTGTTCTAAAAAAGTAGGTTCTAGTAACATAGAAAAAATTAGTAATAACCAATCCCAACCAAGCATGCCTAACCATATTCAACCCAACCTAGCTCAACCTAACAATGTTCAACTAAACCAAATCCGACCTAACCAAGTCCAACCCAACCCCATTCAACCTAACCAAATTCAACCCAACCCCATTCAATCTAACCAAATCCAACCCAACCCCATTCAACCTAACCAAATCCAACCCAACCACATTCAACCTAACCAAGTCCAACCCAACCCCATTCAACCTAACCAAATCCAACCCAACCCCATTCAACCTAACCAAGTCCAACCCAACCCCATTCAACCTAACCAAATCCAACCCAGCCCCATTCAACCTAACAAAATCCAACCCAACCCCATTCAACCTAACCAAATCCAACCCAGCCCCATTCAACCTAACAAAATCCAACCCAACCCCATTCAACCTAACCAAATCCAACCCAACCACATTCAACCTAACCAAGTCCAACCCAACCCCATTCAACCTAACCAAATCCAACCCAACCCCATTCAACCTAACCAAATCCAACCCAACCACATTCAACCTAACCAAGTCCAACCCAACCCCATTCAACCTAACCAAATCCAACCCAACCCCATTCAACCTAACCAAATCCAACCCAACCACATTCAACCTAACCAAGTCCAACCCAACCCCATTCAACCTAACCAAATCCAACCCAACCCCATTCAACCTAACCAAATCCAACCCAACCCCATTCAACCTAACCAAATCCAACCCAACCACATTCAACCTAACCAAATCCAACCCAACCCCATTCAACCTAACCAAATCCAACCCAACCACATTCAACCTAACCAAGTCCAACCCAACCCCATTCAACCTAACCAAGTCCAACCCAACCCCATTCAACCTAACCAAGTCCAACCCAACCCCATTCAACCTAACCAAATCCAACCCAACCCCATTCAACCTAACCAAGTCCAACCCAACCCCATTCAACCCAACCAAATCCAACCCAACCACATTCAACCTAACCATGTACAGCTTAACCACTTTCAACCTAACCAAGTCCAACCCAACCAAGTCCAACCTTACCATGTTCAACCTAACATTGTTAATCTTAACCAAGCTCAACCTAACCATAACCTGTCTGATTCCTTGACACAACATTCACAATTCTCATCACAAAGCCAGCCATACCTATCTGATTCCTTGTCTGACTACCAATCCATAGGCATGATTAGGAGTATGCCACACCAACCTTTATCTAATAACAGTTTTAGTGAAGCCATAAGATTTTCTATGGGTGTATCAGACAATGATGATGACAATACATCATTAAATCAATCATGTCAATGCAACCAATGTGATGCGAAAGACATAATCATTAGAGATTTAAAAATTGAAAACAGAGAATTTCAAAACAAACTAAAAGGTAGGTTTGAACATGTCACATTTATTAATTATAGTTAGCAGTCTTTTTACTTGATGGCTAGGATTGAAAGTTTTCCTACTGAATGTGGTGGTTTTCTCCGTGGACTCCTGGCTTCCTTAACCAAATAAACAAAAACTTTCCAACACAAAATAGCCAAAAAAATTGCGCTATAAAGGGGCGTTATAACACACAGCAATCAGTCACAATTTAATGCATACAATACAGCATGAAGATTGAAGTACAAGTTCAGTTTACACGTAGATGAAAGTGTATTATTGACATCACATGACAAAAATTTTTCCAAAGTCCCACGATCCTTCAAAAATCTTGTTTACACAGGAGAACGTAAAGTATAATAAATATAATATATAGTAAATTTTTGTGTAGTATTCAATGTATTTGATGGATCAACTTGTGATGGGCAAATGATATCATTATAGATTGCATGGTTTGAAATGTGTGTCATCTAAATGACATGACAAGCTGTTGTACAATAAACTACAGAATATTTTTTTCTGACTTGGTGTATGAATAAATATGATGATTTTTTTTTATAGAATGTTGGAAATACAATTTAATGCACTTTAAAATCTTTAAAGTTGTATTTTCTTCATTGTTTAGAAATGGAAAAGAGGGTTTTATCACCAGAGTTAGAGAAAGGAGGTGAGAGACAGAAAACATTTCCCCAAGACAAGACCTAGAGTTTATTTTGCAGATTATGTAAGTGAATACATCTATCTTTTAAAAGAATTAGAAGCTTTCCCAATAAAATCCACATTCTATGGGGCAAAGATTTTATTATTTTTCCTTTTAGTCCTGGTGAACATAAATGTTTTTGATAGTAAAAAAAGATAAATTTCATAGGTGAGGTGGTCCAAAATAACAGCCTTACCCCAACCCTTACTGATAACAATGTAGAAATATATTTATGTTTGATAAAAGATGGTTAAAATTCATACAGTGTATTTGTAAATATTTTAGGCTGGACATCCTAAGGGGACAGCATTGTCATTAATACTTTAGACATAAGTTTTTTGCTTTGAAAGAAATTTAACAACTTTTTCGAGTGTAAGCTGACCGAGGGGATGTGACAAAAAAGGGACTGCATCAAGATAACACAATTAATATTTTTACTTAATATTGAATCATATTGTAAGCATTGATGCATGAAAAATACTGTTATGAATACCACTTATTATTTATATTATATTGATTTTGTAGTATGAAGTAGACCCAATCAATCCTAATGTTAGAGATGGCTATCAACAACTGGCACCTGGAGCTCCTGTGGCTGTTAATGCCCTCTGGCTTCATTCAGCCTTGTCATCTGTTCCAGGAGTAAAAGGTATGTTACAATCAAGAAAAACATAAACACCAGCAATCAATCAATACTTTCAAGCTTTATTATGTTTTTATATGTAGTTATTTGACATTTTGAAAATGAAAAAGCAATTGTTCCCTAATTGTAAAATTAGAGTTATTATGCCCCACCTACGATACCACCTATGATAGTAGAGGGGCATTATGTATTCTGGTCTGCGTCCGTTCATCTGTCTGTTTGTTCGTCCGTTCGTCCTGCTTCAGGTTAAAGTTTTTGGTCAAGGTAGTTTTTGATGAAGTTGAAGTCCAATCAATTTGAAACTCAGTACACATGTTCCTTATGATATGATCTTTCTAATTTTAATGTCAAATTAGAGTTTTTATCCCAATTTCACGGTCCACTGAACATAGAAAATGATAGCGCAAGTGGGGCATCTGTGTACTGGGGACACATTCTTGTTTTCTTTATTCAGTTAAAATTTTATTTCAGCTTTACCTCATAGCATTCATGTTTGGCTTATCTTTTATTTTTAAAAACAGTTTTCAAGTAAATGCTTTATAAGAAGTGCAATTTTATATAATTGTAGGCAAAAAGGCATCATCACCATCCGCAGTTATCAAGCACCTAATAGATGGCTTTTTTGAGTATTCGGATTTGAAAGTTAAAGGTGGTTCTTCAGTTTTCATTGATCATCCTGTGTTCAAATCACTAATGTGTAAGTAATAGATGCATTATTTTTCAACAAGCAGTTAGTGTTTTTTTCTTTCAGTTGACATGATTTATTCAATTACTTGTCATTTATCCAAACAAATAATACATTGGGTCAGAATGTAAAGCCACTTCTCACTGCTCATGCATTATAAAACAGTACATAACATGTTATCAACATCATTCAACAGAATACAGGCTAGGGTATTGTCTTCAGATATAACAAAAAGTCAAAAACAAGTATAAACCTGATAACTAATCATATAAATAAAAGATTTTAAATTTCTATTGAATTAGTGCACAACATACACTGACAGCGCATTGTGTTGGTGTTCTGTCACTAATCTTTTTGAGATGTTCATGTAACTCCACAACACATTAATATTTATCTGGTTATACATTTACGGTACTCAACATGTTTTCTTGATTCTTTTGTAAGTATTTATAATAATTTCTTTTCTTTTTTTTCAGTATATGCTCAGCACTATTTGAAGTGCAGCAGTTCAGATTTTATCAAGGCATGGAATGAAAAGATGTCTGCAGCAAAACAGACCAGCAAAAAAATTAGTCAATAATTTGATGTAGAACCTTGTTAGAAATAGGAACCACTGTAACATTATTTTTTGAGACTCAAATTGCTCTCAAATATTTGAACTGTTATTCCTTAAGATAATTCCAAACCTGTTGTACATCTACAGAGGCAGTGTAACAATATTTACATTTAGGGTCTAAGTTTATACCAGACTTCTTGCTTTGTATCTACATGTACATTTAGATCTAGCAGGCACACAAATTCTGAAGTTGATATAATTTATCTACATGTTAAATGCAATTCTATACAAAAATTCACTCAAATAACCTGTATATAAGTAGCTTTTTATATATATTTTACAATTTAGATCTAATGTGATATTAATATCCAAATTTAAAAGTGAAGGCAGCTAATGATAGAAAATTATAAAATCACATAATAAAGAGATGTAGCGACTCAAAATTTATATTCATAATTCATAATTTTGGCTTGACAAATCCTACTGGAGGCAAACTGTTTACCATTATATTCTGTGTGAAAATAAGAAAATGTGGTGTTTCAAATTTTTTAATGATTACTGTACAATTTGTGTGTGATTTGCTTGTGATTTGTTAATGATTTGAAAACCATTTGTTCATAATTTCTTAACAATTTGAAAACAATTTGTTTGTGATTTGTTTTAAATAGTAGAGTAATTTGCTTGTGATTTGTTTATGATTTGGCAACAATTTGTTTAAGATTTCTTTACAATTTGTTTGTGATTTACTCATGATTTGAAAGCAATTTATTTGTGATTTGTTGTTCTGCTCATTTGAATGTTTATGATTTCTTTGTAATTTGTTTGTGATTTACTCATGATTTAAAAGCAATTTATTTGTGATTTGTTGTTCTGCTCATTTGCATGTTTATGATTTCTTTGTAATTTGTTTGTGATTTACTCATGAATTAAAAGCAATTTGTTTGTGATTTGTTGTTGTGATTTGTTAGCTCATTTGCATGTGAAATTTTATCACTTTCAAATCATAAAGAAATCATATGATTTGTTTATAATTTGTTACAATGATTTGTTCCTTAGTTTTTTTTGTTTGGGGTTGGTTGGGATGAATGGAAAAATTAGAACTTACACGCGTGGATGTTGTCTACAAATTTCTTTTGTTTTGTAAAGTTTCTTCGCGTCTCTTTTCAATGTTTGGTATTCGCTTTTTGGAAATAAAATTATATATATTTTGTATATTCTATATAAAAGCTTCCTATATTTTATTATCTCCCTTGGATAACTGAATAGTGTTTTTCATTGTCGCACTACCGTATCCCCTTTCATTTCTGTCCCTCTCCTCTACAAGATTTGCACATCGATTTACCACTCACTAGTTGTGTTCAAATAATTTTAAAATAATAAACCAAAACGTTGAGGAGAAATTTTAGGGGGGGTGGGGGGGATTTCCTTAGTTTTCACAAAATTCAACAATTTTAAAACAGCATCAATTTGACCTTGTTTCGAAACACTAGCAACAGAGCTGGTGATATCCTCGGGGACAAACAGCAGACGGGTACCTACCTATAGTGGTAGTAAATATTCTATGCTCAAGATGCCCACATTTTGCCAATTAACAACCCATCAGTTGTGGTCAAATCCCAAAACATTGGCAAAAAAACTAAAATTAATTTTGATACCAATTTTGATGCACAAGTTGTGCACATTTCGTCGATTTGTGCTCAAGGCCTAAAATGTTGAAAACCAAAACAATCGAAAAAGAGAGCAAATTCAAAATATCAAAATGATCAAAAGGGGTAATGCCAAAACCATCTAATGACAAATTTCGGTCTAGCAGGAGCGTTTCCAGGATATTTGAAAAGGGGGGTGTATAATAAAACTTGCGGCGAGCGGAGCGAGGCGAAAAATTTTTTTTGACCTTTGTTTTGCTAAAAAAACATAAAATAATTGTGAAATGCACTAATGTAGCGGTTCCTGACTTGGTTTAAAAAGAAATCAGAGTATGTGTTTAATTAATGAATATGATAAATTGCCACATTCAATACAATATAAGCAGATTACGATAGTTTTTTTTTGAAAAGGGGGAGGAGGCGTACGACCATTACGCCCTCACCTGGACCCGCCCCTGTCTAGTATCGAAATACTATCAACTAAAAAACGTTGAAGAGCAAATTCAAATCAGTGCCAAAAAGAACATAAAGGTCAAACCAAACCATCTAAGGTCAGAACAATGCACGAGCGATATACTCTTTAGTTTTCACGTAATTTTTCTAAATTTTTATAACACTGCATTAAAACAATTAATTTCACACAAGTAGTATTTCAACTCCTAAGTACAAGATATTCTTCTATAAATAAAAAAGTTGATATAAATTTATATAGCAGACAGAAGAAACTAAAGGTAAAATATAAAATTTACAACAGACATCTATTTCCCCCTGACGTATCTTTATCAAGGGTAATGAAGAGATATTGTAAGACACCTGAACTTAAAGACCGAATTTCCTCGATTTAGACTTAACTTTTTAGTATGGCAAGCCGTTTTACTATTTATTCTAACTTCAAGATATCTCATATAATATATAAGATATCTTATATAATCTAGTTTTTATAAGATATCTTATATACTTTATAAGATATCGTCTAACGTTTATAACATATCTTATAAAGTATATAAGATATCTCGTATAGTTTGTAAGATATATATCATATAATTTATAAGATATGTTATAAAGACAATTATATATGAGATATCTTATAAATTATATGAGATATATGGCTTATAAACTATTCTTATAAACTATTTCTGTTTTCGAAATCACTCTGGCTGTGATAGACAACTCTTTGTTCTTTGCAGACGACATAGTATGGGGATCATTCTGTTTCCGGCCCTCGGTTAAGTAAGTCTTTTAATCCGTAACAACTTGGATACCTCACACTACATGGGACACATCCTTGATATCCCCGCGCTTCAACGAAGCGTACGTACGTTAGTAATGTCCAAGATAATCTCAGGAACCACTGAATGTAGAAAGATGAAACTTTGGTCATTGATTGCACTGTGTAGGGGGACTGTGCCAAAGGTTTCGGAATTTGAATAGCTCCCCTGGGGACCGGGCTACTAAGGGAGCCTAAGGGTACATTATTCTTTCGTCACGCAACTCCTCTCAGTAATTGCCCTATCAATGTAGATTGTGCCAAAGGTTTCGGAATTTGAGTAGCGCCCTTGGGGGCCAGGTTGCACAGGCAGCCTAAGAGTACATTATTCCTTTGTCACGCAACTCCTCTCAGGTTATTTGAAATTCGGAACTGTAAGTTGGCTCAGCAATTGCCCTGCCAATGTAGATTGCGTCAAAGGTTTCGGAATTTGAATAGCGCCCCTGGGAGATGAGCTACACTGGTGGCCTAAGGGTACATTATTCCTTTGTCGCGCAACTCCTCTAACGTTATTTTGAATATGGAACTGACAGTTGGCTCAGTAATTGCCCTGCCAATGTAGATTGTGCCAGATGTTTCAGAATTTGAATAGCCCCCTGGGGGCCGGGCTACACAGGTAGCCTTAGGATACATTATTCCTTTGTCATGCAACTTCTCTCTTGTTATTTGGAATACGGAACTGAAAGATGGCTCAGTAATTGTACCACTAATATAGATTGAACTAAAGGTTTCAGAATTGTTTTAAGATGCGGTTCCAACTTTGGTAAATTTCCTAGAAGTCTTAAAGACTATTATTTTTTTTAAATTTTTAACAAGAAATCATGTATTTTCTGGATCACATCAGCGGTAACAGATATTGGGATCAACTAGAGTCATAAATAAGTGATTCCAACGTTGTTAAATTTCCTGAACGTGTCCAAACTGATTTTTGGAATTTTAATTAAGGCATAATAAACTGTATTACAATAAAAAGGACAAATATACCTAAGGAGCAATCAAAGAAACGTAATCCATAGCACAGACAACCTTGGGTAGACAAATGAACAACCACAAGCACAACAAATAAACACAGAAAACTAAACAACAATGAACAACACGAACTCCTATAAAAACCAGGAGTGAACCCAGGTGCTCCGGAAGGGTAAGCAGTTCCTGTCCCGTATACGGCACCAGTCGTATACCGAAATAAATTGATGAACCGTATGGCCATTTCGTTGGCTGACAACTGATCAGCATTGCTCGAGATCAAAATGTTGGAAAACCGGTTAAAGATATAATGATGAATTAATAAGCACAACCATCAAAAACCATAACATATGTGGCTTTTCATACATTTGGTATATTTTTCAAAATTAGTAAGCCGAGTCATGTTTTTATTTCTTAAGCTGTAATCCTCATCAGTTCATGGTTCTTTTGAGAAAATTCTCTAAATCTTTCGAGCTATGCAAACAAAATACTATTATTATGAAAAATTTAACAGTCACCGGTAATTTCTTTCAGAAAAAGCTTTTTTGCCTTAATGATATTTCAGTTTGTAGCACAATAAGTTTATCTCGCCAGTTTTAATGGATGTATATGTATAGGCCTATTCATTTAACTGATGTTGTCCCTTCCTCATACCAGATTTGACATTGGTAGCAAGGCGGATGTCCTGCAGAAAGCAGAGACTGTTTACTCTTCCGGAGCACCTGAGTCTATCCCCGGTTTTTTTGGTGGGGTCCATGTTGTTCATATGTTTTTAGTTTTCAAGTGTAGTGTTTGTATTGTTTTGGTCTTGTCTTCGTTGTTCTCCAGAGTTGTCATTTGGTGCGGTAGGTAATTTTGGGAGACAAATCATGCTCTACTGTTACATTAAACTATGAATATTGCTGAATAATATACTTATGTGATTTTGTGCTTGAATAAACCTGAATCACTTGTGCGTTTTAAAAATAAGACGTAGGTTTAAAACAAACAGCGGGCATTATCACACTGTATTGACTGGTACAAGCATTATCGTTGAATAATGAATGACACATGATCACCTTTTATCCAATGGGGATATAGAAATTGTATCTGATATAAAATAATGCTAAATAATTCACGTTTGACCGATTTCACATGGCCATAGTGCTGTTTATTGGCAAGTAAGGTAAGCGTGTCATCACAGGAATCGGAAGTTCTATCAATAAAATTCTGTAAATAATAAAGTCGACTATCAATAGAGCTTCTCGTTATTGATAGAACTTCCGATTCTCGATTCTTTTCGAGAAGCTTTATTGATAGTTGACTTTATTATTTACAGAACTTTATTGATAGAACTTCCGATTCCTGTGGTGTCATACATCACTGTGTTGATAAATGAATACTTTTTTATTGATCCAAACGTTTTGAGCGAGACCGGAAGATGGAAGCGATAATTCGTTGGAAATCGAAGCAGGCGCGTAAAATTGTGTTGCCAGATTTGGGGACCTTTTCTTTTCTCTTGGCATATATAGTATTTTTTTTTCTGAAACAAGAGCCTGTGTTTTAAGCATTGTAATCAATGAAATGTCATAATTTTTGGCGATTTTATAGTTGTCTCTTGATACATTATATCTTAAACTAAACCATTTGTGTTCTGCAAGTCATTTTACTATCTAAAAAAAGATATTTATGTGCGGCGAAATAAGAAACGCTGGGAGCCGCCATATCGGAAGTCTATGTAGAGGCGAGTCACTTTGGGGCGAGTTGTCCTGATTCCACTGAAACGATTTATACCCCGATTTATGTAAGTTTCTTTCCCCTACATACAAATTCTCCAATACACCAGAGACAAATATTGGTGCACATGTGACATCATACCCTGGTGCACATGTTACGTATATCTCAGTATGTAGGGTTTATTTAGTTTATTCAAAATAATACCATGTTTTTGAATTTGTGCGCAGGAGGTCAACACTGAGTGATAATTTAAAAGTGTCACAGCACAGCAAGGTTTAAATTCCCTTTTGGGATTCTGTGTCCGGAGCTATTTTTCTGACTTGGCGCTCAGTGGGCTGGCAAGTCAGAAAAATGGAAACAAGTCGTTTCGGCCATACTACCAGTTCGGCCATAGTCGATTCGTCCATAGTCGTTTCGGCCATACTACCAGTTCGGCCATAGAATTAAAGTCCATTCGGACATGGAATATTTATACGGAATCTAACAAATATTTAACAAGTTCTAAGCTCAAAATTTAAGTTTTATTTTATATACATAATAAATATTTGAAAATTAATCATGAAATTTCAGAATATTAATTATTTACTATATGATTAATGATCAATATAAACTAGATATTGTAGATCAATCGTAATTAATTGCAAGACAAATAAAATGTAGTTATGTTCATTACTTCATGATAATTAGCAATTATTTATTCTTTGATCTGACTATATCCTACATTTTGTAATTGTTAAGCACACCAGATGGCTTCATATGAGTTATTTTGTTCCAAGCTTGACCCAAGCTTACCACAAGCTGATGCAAACTTTTCTTGTTATTGAGAAAAATTTAAAACATCAAACCATGAGAAAACTTTTTATATTTGCCGACATGCAGACTGATGACACTGGTTCCCATTCCGACGCTTAAGTGAATCTAGTCAATTCAGTCAATTCAGAACATTTTGCACATTGTGATTCTGACGCTTAGTGAACATATGTTATATATATAAGTATAGTGCAACTCAACTGTTATAGTGCTTTTGTTTAAATTGATGTTAATTATGTGCTTTTATCAACCTGATGATACAAATATATAAAGAGAATAAATAAAGTGACATTATGTGACATTGTGTGACATTAAAATCATACAGCTTGACCGCTTTAAAAAGTTTAAGTATCGGTGCCAAAACTTTTTTCTTCTACTAAGTAAACTACTAAGAATACCTCGCGTAAGAAACAATGATACTATTAAGTATACATCTCATTATAAAAAGTATGGCCGAAACGACTATGGCCGAATCGACTATGGCCAAACTGGTCTATGGACGAAACGGTATATGGACGAACTGGTTTATGGCTGAAACGTTTCGAAAGCAGAAAAATAGCTCCGGACACAGAATCCCAAAAGGGCTTACTTTTACTGTACATGAGGAAAACCCAGTTACAAAGGCAAAGTCACCTTTCCCATAATTCTTTATTTGTCCCTGGGATAATTTTTCATAGATAATCATCAATACATACAGTGGAACTGAATGGCCGGTTTTCTGTGGTTTGTACAGAAATCTGACCAGAACGTAAAGGAGTTATGCCATGCTTTTAATCACAACAATACAGTCCCCTTTGATTTAATTCATATTACAAAAAAAAGCTATCAATGTTACCTTACCTTTTATTGAAGTCTTATTAAGCTAATTATATACTTTGAAAGTTGTCAGATTTTGATTAGATGAATAGTCACGTGACTGTGTGATGTGATAAGATCAATATGGACATGAATGTAAGATAAACTTTACAAATTATAGACGTTCGATCACAAAAGCTTAAAATATGAACATGGAAATGTTTGACAATGATATCCAGATGTTAAAAACATCTCCAAACATCAAACCCTACAAGTTTGAATTGTTGTTTGATGACAATAGTAATTTTTATTGGCGTATAATTGACGACTTTCTTTCTCTCTTTCAGGTGATACCTGTCTATGACTTTCATTATGGGTGTAATAAAATGACCCACATTTAATTAAAATCAATACCAATTTACCTGAAAGAGAATTTACATGACCACCTGGTGTTAACAGGTCGTTACATGTTGTAATTATATAAGTTGTATATTACAGGTTAATTGTACAACTAACATGAATGTGTGAAAGGAAACACTTCTGATTCATTTTTGAGTAGACTTTTGACGTCACTGTATGATAGATATCAAATTAATATAAACAAATGTTCAAAAACGAAAAGATATAATTAAAAAAAGACCATTGTAGAATAATAAAAAATGAAATTAATTTTACTTATATAATCCATTTTAAGCATTTATTTAATAAAAGACAGCTGTGAAAATCATTAAAACACTTAACAAAAAATTTCAGACACCTTTGAATATCATTTATTTACAAACAGTGAAAGCCAAAAATTGTAATAATTTAATGAAACTCTTTTGAATAGTTAAAAAATGATGTAAAATAAAAGCGTAACACTGGGAATGTGTATAAATGTGTATAAATACAAATTAGTAAAATGTATATAAAATAAATGATTAGGAAATTTGATTAATGTTTAGTAGATATTGTTTTCTTTTAATTAATAATTCATATTTACAAAAATAAAAGAGATTTTATATGCAATTAGACTTTTATTTACCAGCAAATTTCTCACTTATAATCACAGGTATACTTGCTAATTAGTATTAAGTCGATCTATTTCATGAAAATACTTTGAAGTATAAACATTTACAAACTGTTTTCTGAAGATATATTTTAGAAAAAACTAGAATTCACAGTAAGAAGCAATTTTTCTTTCATTTCTAATACACAGGAGCTCTTTTTATACGACCGCAAAATTTTTGCGGTCGTAAATTGGTATGACGTTGGCGGCGTCGTCTTCGTCGTCGTCCGTCGTCGTCGTCATCCGTCGTCAGCGTCGTCGTCCGAAGACATTTGGTTTTCGCACCATAACTTTAGTATAAGTTAATAGAAATCTATGAAATTTAAACACAAGGTTTATGACCTCAAAAGGAAGGTTGGGATTGATTTTGGGAGTTTTGGTCCCAACAGTTTAAGAATTGGGGGCCAAAAAAGGGCCCAATAAGCATTTTTCTTGGTTTTCGCACAATAACTCTAGTATAAGTAAATAGAAATCTATGAAATTTTAACACAAGGTTTATGACCACAAAAGGAAGGTTGTGATTGTTTTTGGGAGTTTTGGTCCCAACAGTTTAGGAATTAGGGGCTAAAAAAGGGCCCAAATAAGCATTTTTCTTGGTTTTTGCACAATAACTTTAGTATAAGTAAATAGAAATCTATGAAATTTAAACACAAGGTTTATGACCACAAAAGGAAGGTTGGGATTGATTTTTGGAGTTTTGGTCCCTGCCAATGTAGATTGTGCCAGATGTTTCAGAATTTGAATAGCCCCCTGGGGGCCGGGCTACACAGGTAGCCTTAGGATACATTATTCCTTTGTCATGCAACTTCTCTCTTGTTATTTGGAATACGGAACTGAAAGATGGCTCAGTAATTGTACCACTAATATAGATTGAACTAAAGGTTTCAGAATTGTTTTAAGATGCGGTTCCAACTTTGGTAAATTTCCTAGAAGTCTTAAAGACTATTATTTTTTTTAAATTTTTAACAAGAAATCATGTATTTTCTGAATCACATCAGCGGTAACAGATATTGGGATCAACTAGAGTCATAAATAAGTGATTCCAACGTTGTTAAATTTCCTGAACATGTCCAAACTGATTTTTGGAATTTTAATTAAGGCATAATAAACTGTATTACAATAAAAAGGACAAATATACCTAAGGAGCAATCAAAGAAACGTAATCCATTGGACAGACAACCTTGGGAAGACAAATGAACAACCACAAGCACAACAAATAAACACAGAAAACTAAACAACAATGAACAACACGAACTCCTATAAAAACCAGGAGTGAACCCAGGTGCTCCGGAAGGGTAAGCAGTTCCTGTCCCGTATACGGCACCCGTCGTATACCGAAATAAATTGATGAACCGTATGGCCATTTCGTTGGCTGACAACTGATCAGCATTGCTCGAGATCAAAATGTTGGAAAACCGGTTAAAGATATAATGATGAATTAATAAGCACAACCATCAAAAACCATAACATATGTGGCTTTTCATACATTTGGTATATTTTTCAAAATTAGTAAGCCGAGTCATGTTTTTATTTCTTAAGCTGTAATCCTCATCAGTTCATGGTTCTTTTGAGAAAATTCTCTAAATCTTTCGAGCTATGCAAACAAAATACTATTATTATGAAAAATTTAACAGTCACCGGTAATTTCTTTCAGAAAAAGCTTTTTTTGCCTTAATGATATTTCAGTTTGTAGCACAATAAGTTTATCTCGCCAGTTTTAATGGATGTATATGTATAGGCCTATTCATTTAACTGATGTTGTCCCTTCCTCATACCAGATTTGACATTGGTAGCAAGGCGGATGTCCTGCAGAAAGCAGAGACTGTTTACTCTTCCGGAGCACCTGAGTCTATCCCCGGTTTTTTGGTGGGGTCCATGTTGTTCATATGTTTTTAGTTTTCAAGTGTAGTGTTTGTATTGTTTTGGTCTTGTCTTCGTTGTTCTCCAGAGTTGTCATTTGGTGCGGTAGGTAATTTTGGGAGACAAATCATGCTCTACTGTTACATTAAACTATGAATATTGCTGAATAATATACTTATGTGATTTTGTGCTTGAATAAACCTGAATCACTTGTGCGTTTTAAAAATAAGACGTAGGTTTAAAACAAACAGCGGGCATTATCACACTGTATTGACTGGTACAAGCATTATCGTTGAATAATGAATGACACATGATCACCTTTTATCCAATGGGGATATAGAAATTGTATCTGATATAAAATAATGCTAAATAATTCACGTTTGACCGATTTCACATGGCCATAGTGCTGTTTATTGGCAAGTAAGGTAAGCGTGTCATCACAGGAATCGGAAGTTCTATCAATAAAATTCTGTAAATAATAAAGTCGACTATCAATAGAGCTTCTCGTTATTGATAGAACTTCCGATTCTCGATTCTTTTCGAGAAGCTCTATTGATAGTTGACTTTATTATTTACAGAACTTTATTGATAGAACTTCCGATTCCTGTGGTGTCATACATCACTGTGTTGATAAATGAATACTTTTTTATTGATCCAAACGTTTTGAGCGAGACCGGAAGATGGAAGCGATAATTCGTTGAAAATCGAAGCAGGCGCGTAAAATTGTGTTGCCAGATTTGGGGACCTTTTCTTTTCTCTTGGCATATATAGTATTTTTTTTCTGAAACAAGAGCCTGTGTTTTAAGCATTGTAATCAATGAAATGTCATAATTTTTGGCGATTTTATAGTTGTCTCTTGATACATTATATCTTAAACTAAACCATTTGTGTTCTGCAAGTCATTTTACTATCTAAAAAAACATATTTATGTGCGGCGAAATAAGAAACGCTGGGAGCCGCCATATCGGAAGTCTATGTAGAGGCGAGTAACTTTGGGGCGAGTTGTCCTGATTCCTCTGAAACGATTTATACCCCGATTTATGTAAGTTTCTTTCCCCTACATACAAATTCTCCAATACACCAGAGGCAAATATTGGTGCACATGTGACATCATACCCTGGTGCACATGTTACGTATATCTCAGTATGTAGGGTTTATTTAGTTTATTCAAAATAATACCATGTTTTTGAATTTGTGCGCAGGAGGTCAACACTGAGTGATAATTTAAAAGTGTCACAGCACAGCAAGGTTTAAATTCCCTTTTGGGATTCTGTGTCCGGAGCTATTTTTCTGACTTGGCGCTCAGTGGGCTGGCAAGTCAGAAAAATGGAAACAAGTCGTTTCGGCCATACTACCAGTTCGGCCATAGTCGATTCGTCCATAGTCGTTTCGGCCATACTACCAGTTCGGCCATAGAATTAAAGTCCATTCGGACATGGAATATTTATACGGAATCTAACAAATATTTAACAAGTTCTAAGCTCAAAATTTAAGTTTTATTTTATATACATAATAAATATTTGAAAATTAATCATGAAATTTCAGAATATTAATTATTTACTATATGATTAATGATCAATATAAACTAGATATTGTAGATCAATCGTAATTAATTGCAAGACAAATAAAATGTAGTTATGTTCATTACTTCATGATAATTAGCAATTATTTATTCTTTGATCTGACTATATCCTACATTTTGTAATTGTTAAGCACACCAGATGGCTTCATATGAGTTATTTTGTTCCAAGCTTGACCCAAGCTTACCACAAGCTGATGCAAACTTTTCTTGTTATTGAGAAAAATTTAAAACATCAAACCATGAGAAAACTTTTTATATTTGCCGACATGCAGACTGATGACACTGGTTCCCATTCCGACGCTTAAGTGAATCTAGTCAATTCAGTCAATTCAGAACATTTTGCACATTGTGATTCTGACGCTTAGTGAACATATGTTATATATATAAGTATAGTGCTTTTGTTTAAATTGATGTTAATTATGTGCTTTTATCAACCTGATGATACAAATATATAAAGTGACATTATGTGACATTATGTGACATTAAAATCATACAGCTTGACCGCTTTAAAAAGTTTAAGTATCGGTGCTAAAACTTTTTTCTTCTACTAAGTAAACTACTAAGAATACCTCGCGTAAGAAACAATGATGCTATTAAGTATACATCTCATTATAAAAAGTATGGCCGAAACGACTATGGCCGAATCGACTATGGCCAAACTGGTCTATGGACGAAACGGTATATGGACGAACTGGTTTATGGCTGAAACGTTTCGAAAGCAGAAAAATAGCTCCGGACACAGAATCCCAAAAGGGCTTACTTTTACTGTACATGAGGAAAACCCAGTTACAAAGGCAAAGTCACCTTTCCCATAATTCTTTATTTGTCCCTGGGATAATTTTTCATAGATAATCATCAATACATACAGTGGAACTGAATGGCCGGTTTTCTGTGGTTTGTACAGAAATCTGACCAGAACGTAAAGGAGTTATGCCATGCTTTTAATCACAACAATACAATCCCCTTTGATTTAATTCATATTACAAAAAAAACTATCAATGTTACCTTACCTTTTATTGAAGTCTTATTAAGCTAATTATATACTTTGAAAGTTGTCAGATTTTGATTAGATGAATAGTCACGTGACTGTGTGATGTGATAAGATCAATATGGACATGAATGTAAGATAAACTTTACAAATTATAGACGTTCGATCACAAAAGCTTAAAATATGAACATGGAAATGTTTGACAATGATATCCAGATGTTAAAAACATCTCCAAACATCAAACCCTACAAGTTTGAATTGTTGTTTGATGACAATAGTAATTTTTATTGGCGTATAATTGACGACTTTCTTTCTCTCTTTCAGGTGATACCTGTCTATGACTTTCATTATGGGTGTAATAAAATGACCCACATTTAATTAAAATCAATACCAATTTACCTGAAAGAGAATTTACATGACCACCTGGTGTTAACAGGTCGTTACATGTTGTAATTATATAAGTTGTATATTACAGGTTAATTGTACAACTAACATGAATGTGTGAAAGGAAACACTTCTGGTTCATTTTTGAGTAGACTTTTGACGTCACTGTATGATAGATATCAAATTAATATAAACAAATGTTCAAAAACGAAAAGATATAATTAAAAAAAGACCATTGTAGAATAATAAAAAATGAAATTAATTTTACTTATATAATCCATTTTAAGCATTTATTTAATAAAAGACAGCTGTGAAAATCATTAAAACACTTAACAAAAAATTTCAGACACCTTTGAATATCATTTATTTACAAACAGTGAAAGCCAAAAATTGTAATAATTTAATGAAACTCTTTTGAATAGTTAAAAAATGATGTAAAATAAAAGCGTAACACTGGGAATACATACAAATGTGTATAAATACAAATTAGTAAAATGTATATAAAATAAATGATTAGGAAATTTGATTAATGTTTAGTAGATATTGTTTTCTTTTAATTAATAATTCATATTTACAAAAATAAAAGAGATTTTATATGCAATTAGACTTTTATTTACCAGCAAATTTCTCACTTATAATCACAGGTATACTTGCTAATTAGTATTAAGTCGATCTATTTCATGAAAATACTTTGAAGTATAAACATTTACAAACTGTTTTCTGAAGATATATTTTAGAAAAAACTAGAATTCACAGTAAGAAGCAATTTTTCCTTCATTTCTAATACACAGGAGCTCTTTTTATACGACCGCAAAATTTTTGCGGTCGTATATTGGTATGACGTTGGCGGCGTCATCGTCGTCGTTGTCCGAAGACATTTGGTTTTCGCACCATAACTTTAGTATAAGTTAATAGAAATCTATGAAATTTAAACACAAGGTTTATGACCACAAAAGGAAGGTTGGGATTGATTTTGGGAGTTTTGGTCCCAACAGTTTAAGAATTGGGGGCCAAAAAAGGGCCCAATAAGCATTTTTCTTGGTTTTCGCACAATAACTCTAGTATAAGTAAATAGAAATCTATGAAATTTTAACACAAGGTTTATGACCACAAAAGGAAGGTTGTGATTGTTTTTGGGAGTTTTGGTCCCAACAGTTTAGGAATTAGGGGCTAAAAAAGGGCCCAAATAAGCATTTTTCTTGGTTTTTGCACAATAACTTTAGTATAAGTAAATAGAAATCTATGAAATTTAAACACAAGGTTTATGACCACAAAAGGAAGGTTGGGATTGATTTTTGGAGTTTTGGTCCGAACAGTTTAGGAATTAGGGGCCAAAAGGGTCCAAAATTAAACTTTGTTTGATTTCATCGAAAATTGACCTATTGGGGTTCTTTGATATGCCGAATCTAACCGTGCATTTAGATTCTTAATTTTTGGTCCCGTTTTCAAATTGGTCTACATTAAGGTCCAAAGGGTCCAAAATTAAACTTAGTTTGATTTTAACAAAAATTGAATTCTTTGGGTTCTTTTATATGCTGAATCTAAACATGTACTTAGTTTTTTAATTATGGGCCCAGTTTTCAAGTTGGTCCAAATCGGGGTCCAAAATTAAACTTTGTTTGATTTCATTGAAAATTGAACTATTGGGGTTCTTTGATATGCCGAATCTAACCATGCATTTAGATTCTTAATTTTTGGTCCCGTTTTCAAATTGGTCTACATTAAGGTCCAAAGGGTCCAAAATTAAACTTTGTTTGATTTTAACAAAAATTGAATTCTTGGGGTTCTTTGATATGCTGAATCTAAACATGTACTTAGTTTTTTTATTATGGGTCCAGTTTTCAAGTTGGTCCAAATCAAGGTCCAAAATTAAAGCTAAAAAAGGGGTAAATTATTTTTTTGGGGGGAGGCGGGCAATTCTCCACATTTCATATTTCATAAATTAAAAAGAAAATTTCAAATTTTTTTAGCAAAAAAGGGGGGTTACAATAAATTTTATTGTTTTTTTTTTTTTTTTTGGGAGGGGGGGGGGGGGGTCAATGTGCAACTTCATAGTGTATTGCACAAAAGTTAAAAAAAGGGGTAAATTATTATTTTTTTTTGGGGGGGGGGGGTGGGTGGGTCAATTCTCCAAAGCATATTGTATTGCACAAAAAGCAAAAAATTGAATATAAATTGAAATCATATGACCAATTCTAAGTTCTTTGATTTCAGTTATTCTGTGTCAGAAACCTATTATGTGTCAAATATTTCAAGAAATTTTCAATTGTACAGTATTGTGCAATAGCAAGAAATCTTCAATTGCACAGTATTGCGCAATAGTAAGAAATTGATATGTGTGCCCAATTTTAAATTGGTTATTTCTGATTTATATATAAAAACAAATAATACTGATATGGTTTGAATAGGTAAATTAAAAATTTTTAAGTTCTTAGACAACATTCATTCTGTGTGAAACCTATACTGTGTCAAATATTTATTCACAATCCAAATTCAGTATTGTATCAAGCTTGAATGTTGTGTTCATAATTGTCCCAACTATTCAGGGTTCGACATCTGCGGTCGGCGGAGCATTTTATTACAATTTGTGAAGGGTAAATTCACTCGTAAGTTACATGTATACTAGAACCATTTCCAGGGAATTGTATCATCCAATACCTTTAATTTTTTACCTTTTTCCCATGGTTGAAACAATTCCCAATATTAATAAACCTCCTTTAATTTTACATAATTTTATAAATTCATTCAATATTGATATGTTCTGGCTTTTATAAGCACACTGATTTTGTTTGATACAATTTACATGTACAAATCTGTTGTCGCCGGCAGCTATTGGATCTTGTTACGTCACGAGTCCAGAAGCCTCGTTTTTGGAATGAAAATATGAATAATTAACAGGTGAAGAAAACTGAGGTGAAAATAGGTCATATTTACACATCAGATTGTTTACGACCACTAAAAGTTTCATCAAACCTATTTATGCACGAAATGCATTTAAAATTCAAATAAAGTGAACTTTGGGGCATTCCTTGTCATAACTCCTTTAATCAATTTAAATATCTAAAGACATTCACGCAGCATGAATATTACATATATTGACAAAATTTACATTGTTTTTTCTTTAACTGTTACTAAATCTTATTCTTTTAGCTTTTTATTTATTGTTTGATAGCAAGGGGAGTTTAAATCTTTTATTAAAACAGATTTTTTTCTGTAAAAAATTAATGAGGCTTGGTTTGAAATACATACATAATGAAGAGAATGAGACTTCGGTCGCTTTTTAAGACCTGTGTTTTTGACAGGAATATGAGAGTTTTGGACAGAAAATTATCTGCTGTGTTTGAAATCACAAGGGTACAAGATTATGGCCAGAATTTTCCTTAAAAAAAGAAAAGATTATCCATTCATGCCTGTTTTTAAGGGTTTATGTTGGTAAATTAAGTTAATAATTTGGAGTTAATGTCTTATTTAGATTGTTTTTTGGAGTAACAAATTTCTGAAAAATAATAGCAAGCTTTTGTATTTTATGAACCAAGATTGAAAGTAGAAGTTATATTCAGATAGTTTGAAAGGTTCATATTACCAGGGGTGCTGCTGGCATTCAAAAATAAATCGAAGAAGTACCTTTGAAATTGTGACAATACTTTAGAGGAAAAGCAGAGTTTAGAAGACCGCGATCCCATTTCGCATAATGCATGTATTAATTTGCTGATTTACATTGTACTAACCTAGCTTGTTGGATAGTCATATTATAAACCTTTTTTTTGTAGAAACAATGAGAGACAAACTTGTCCATCACTTTTCATTACTACAAGACTATTTATACGAGCTTTACAAGAACCAGTCGCTGTGTGATCTGTCACTGATCACAAGGAACGGTACAACATTGTTGGCACACAAGTTGGTTGTAGCAGCCTTTTCTGGTGCTGTACGAAATGAAGTTGAAAAATGGAAAGATATCTTACAAGTCTGTGTTGTAGTGGGTATGTAGGTTGTGTTTTTGTCTTGCCTGCAATGAAAAGTTGCAAAGGTATTACTTTCCTGTGTTGGCGGCTGTGGCAGCACTTCCAGTGTAAATGTTTTGAAAACCTTTATTATTTTCCACACATAATACCTACACTTAAAGACAAATCACTCTATTGTTTTTGCGCATAAAGTAGCATAACTGTATTATGCCGTCGCCGACTTATGGCGTTGCGATTTCCACGAACTTCTAACGTTTCAGTCAATCGTTGATCAATGGTATTGGAATGAACTCAAATCAATGGAAGGTTTGCAAAGGTTACCCGGTAACGTAAAATGAAGAGAGAAATGCGCTGCATTTCATGTATAGCTTAGTTAAACATTTTTATCTTTATTTGCGCTCTTTATTATATTTTACATATTTTTCTAAATAAATTTTCTGAGCCGTGAATTTATGAATGGCAACATCTGACCAAGATGGCCGCCACAGCGGAACTTAGTTTAACATAGGACCCTACAGGAAATTCATTTAAAAATCTTGTCTGATACAACTAAGCCAATCGGAACAAGACTTGGCAGCAATGGTCCTTAGATTGTCCTCTTTCAGAATTGTGCCAGATGACCTGGACAGTCAACTGAGATGGCTGCCACAGCCAAACATAGTTTAACATTGGACCCTATAGAAAATTCATTAAAAAATCTTCTTGTTTGAAACTAAGAGAGGTTGGAACCAAAATGAGCAGTAATGGTCCTTAGATGGTCCTCTTTCAGAAATGTATCTGTTGACCCAAACTATCAACCAAGATGGCCACACAGCCGAACTTTTAACCCTGTGCGAACTGGTCACCATATGTAATAGGCAATGCACTATAATGTAAGCGATACAGGCTCCTGGGAACCTCTGGTTTCAATCTCGAGACTAAGAAATAATTAAAAACTCACATCCTACTAATACTTGATCTATAATATGCACAGGAATTTTATATTGTGTGAATTCCCTTTGTCAAAGATTCACCATTATAGTAAATTATTTTTTCAACTTGTGATGAATCTTGTTCAATATAAAACATGGTAAAAATGGTCTGGTAATTTCATGGTTGCCATTTGTTGACCACAGTATTCATGTTGATTAACTTGGTGCCAGTCAGATAAATTCAGCATTATGCATGGAAAATAAGAATAATTTTTTTATTTTATTAATTGTAGATTGTGAAGATGTGATTTTGAAAGAAATTTTGGAGTTTGTTTATACAGGTAAAGTGGGGAATAATGAAGAATTATTTCCCTTACTTAATGATGCATCTGGTAGACTTCAGCTAACATCACTGCAAAATTACTTACATGAAGAGTACCAGTATTCTGGGGAACCAGAGAAAAAACCATTTGCTATTCACAATTCCTTGCATACACCAATAGCTACTTCATTCAGTGGAGAAATGGTGTCTGCTGATTCAAATTTTTTGTCAGACATTTCAAATGAAAATAAGGTCACAGAAAAAATATACACTGGAGAAAATACTGATACATCCATGGCTGGTAATACATGTAATTGTCTGTTAGACAGTCTCAAAGAAAATAAAAACACAGAAGAAACACACAGTGATGAAAATGCATGTCCTACACTCACATCTGGAGAGAGTTTGTTAGTTAATAGTAAAGAAAGTTACAGTATAGATAAAGCATTTGATGGGGATAGTGACAGTACATTGATGCCTCCAACAGATAATGTGACAAAGCGTATGAGTGAGGATAAACATTTTTTAAGGGAAAAAAAGACTATTCAGTCATATTATCAGGAACATTTTAATGATTCTGATTGGTCAGATGATGTTGAGCTAAATAATTTTTCGGATGATGAATCTAAGGATGAGACATGGAATATGGAATCAGAAATTAAGCAGAAAGGAAATATTCAGATGAAAATACATTTGAAAGAGGCATATGTGAAGTTGGTAAGAATTGATACAACCAAACATGTAAATTTTCATATACCAGTGTCTTCATCTACTGTTCAGGAGGGGCATTCAATGATTAAGTCTAAATATAATCCACAGAGAACATTAGGAAATGTAAATCCAAAGATCAATACTCTGGATAAAAGAAAAAAGAAAGCTAGAAAAACAGTCAATCTAAACAGCAGAAATCAGCAGCATAAAAGGTACACAAGAAAGAAGTTAACAAGACTTTCTCAAATTAAACAGACACAGAATCTTTTAAAAAGGAGGAGGCCTTTATTTACATTTTCAAAAACATGCATCAGAAAAGTTAAAATGTCATTGAGGAAATGTCTCAAAAAGAAGTCAGCTGTTTATAAAGCAGAGAAAATATCAAAATATTACAAAAAGCAGCAAATTGTTGGCGCTTTAACAGCAACATCAGATACGAGAAAATATAGAAGATTGTCAAACTCTCAAAGACAATCAGAAGGAGTAACTGCTTCTAGGAAAGATAAAAGATCCACAATGAAAAGGAAAATGGACAAAATAAAGAAAAAGATCTCAAAATTAGAATGCTTTCACTGCGAAAGAAAGTATAAAAATGTGCGAAATTTGTCGACGCACTTAATTGAAAAACATAAATACACATCTGTAAAGACACAGAAATTGACTGGATATCCTAAATATTTTGCTGTAAAAACACTTACAAAACCGGTATGTAAAGAATGCAATGAAGAATTTATCAACTTGTCTGACTTTAGATCTCACTGTAGATCTGTTCATAACAAGAGAAAATTGGATCCAGATATAGCCTGCACACAGAAAGGGTGTGCAGAAAAATTCCGTAATATGCACTTGTTAAAGAAACATCTGACGCAATTTCACCAGCTGGAAGATACTGGAAATTTAATGTTTGGAAAGAAAGAGGCAAAGCTGCTGCTAAATACCACAAAACTGCGAGGATTCAATGATGAATCCACAGATGAGACATGGAATATGGAATCAAAACATGAACAAATCCAAAGTATTCTGGAGAAAAAAGATGAAGCACAAAATGCAAAGGTAGATGTAAGTTTAAAAAAAATCAATACAACTGAACATTTAAAAAGCAATGCTGGGCTTCATTGTACTAAACCTCAGAATAAAAGATACACAAGAGAAAATTTAGCAAGACTCTCACGAATTAAACAGAGAAAGAACCTCTTGAAAAGGAGGAAGCCTTCATTTACATTTTCAAAACAGTCAGTAAGAAAAATGAGAAAGTCTTTAGAGGAATATCTGAGAAAGAAGTCTGATGTTTATAGAGCAGGAAAAATATCCAAATATTACAAAAATCGGCAATTTTTAGTTGAAAACAATAAATTTGGATATGTTTGCAAAATTTGTAATTTTTGGAGTAGATATGCATCAGTAGTGAAATTGCATGCAGAAAAACACAGGAAAAAAATAGCAAAAGGAATATTTGCTTCCACGAAATTTAAAAGAGTGGCAAAGATGAGAAAAATGGACAAAATAAAGAAGAAGGTATTGCAACTAGTGTGCTTTGTGTGTGATAGAAAATATAAAAACATACGAAATTTGACAACACATTTAATGGAAAAACATAAATATACGTCCTCAAAATCACAGAGACTGACTGGATATCCTAGATATTTTGCTGTAAACACGCCAACTAAACCTGTATGTAGTGAATGCAATGAAGAATTCAGCAACTTATTGGATTATAGAACTCACTGCAGGTCTGTCCACAAAAAGAAGAGACTTGATCCAGATATACCCTGCACAGAGAAAGGGTGTACATATAGATTTATAAATTTGCACTCGTTAAAAACACACCTGACTAAATTTCACAGACTTGAAAATGCTGCGAAATTAACATTTAGACCGAAAGATGCAAAGCTGCTTCTTAATACTACAAAACCCATAGGAGTTAAGAAAAGAAAAGAAATGACGGATTTGAGAAGACAGAAAATGAATAATTATGACCATTTGAGTAATTGTATGAAAAATAAGAAGAATAAAAAAGAATTGAATGAAAAGGTTGCTAGTGATACTTCCAAGTTTGAAAATCAGACCACAAAGAAGAGAAATTATAAATGTTACCTACCTTTAAAAGCTTACACATGTAATATTTGTGTAAAACCTATAAAATGTCATCACAAATTGGTATATAAAAATCATGAAGAGGTTGCTCATAAGAATATGTTTGTATCCAAACAGTTTATGAGTAAGGTGATTGTTAAGAAATGTCTCTTTTTGAATTTTCCATCAACAAATGACTTTGCCAGGATTTCTCCTAAATCAGAGTCTCAGCAAGTCACTCTGCAGCAGAAGATAACTAGATTTTCAGATGACCAGGAATATATTTCACCTGTTGAAAATTCATGTGGCAGTAATATGCGTAAGGTCAGTGATATTCAAATTACGCACCAAAATACCAAAAACAATATTGACAAGAAAAATGACACATGTTTAATCAAAACAGAAATACAAAATCCATGGAAACTAAATATGAAAATAAATGAATGTGAAAATGTTCTAGATATTTTGGCAGATAAAAGACCATATATTTGTATGAAATGTGGATTGTCATTTTCCCTGTACAGCAAACTTCGTCTCCATTTTACGAAAAGCTATGTACATTTAAAACAGCCATTTCGACAAAAGCAAATAATGGCAAAAGTTGTCAAACATGTTACAGTGCGCAGAAGAGTCTTTGCAAGGAAAGCTAGATCTGGCAAAAAATCCTATATGGTAAAGCATCCAGGAAAACTGAAATGTGACATTTGTAACAAGACATTCAGCCGAATTCGACCTTTAAGGAAACACATGATAGATGCACATCAGCATGAAGATGAAAAAGCCAGACACTTCACTAGAAATTCCTCTTCTGATGATTCAAATAAAAAAAGCAATCATTATGATAACTCTGATAAACCAAGTCAAACCAAGTCAAGAAAAAGGTTATCGTGTACAGTTTGTCACAAATCATTTACAGAGGTACGTAGTCTAGCAAATCATCTACAAAATCTCCACAGATATACATTTGAACAGGCAAGGGAGGCAACTGGATATCCATCATTTTCATTCAAGAACAATTTTGGTCTGAAGGAGAGGAAATGCAAGCTCTGCTCAGAAACTTTTCTTATGCTTAAAGATCTTAAACATCATAGAGTAGAGGTTCATGGGATTATTTGTAAATATTGTAATGAAAAGTTTGGCAATAAATTTATTCTGAAGCGCCATGGTATGCGTGAACATTCAGATCACTATGAAGAATTTGCTAGCATGAAAATAAAAAATACAGACCATTATACTTGTGAGGATGAAGAAGACATTGAAAGTAAACCAGAGACAGTTTACAGTTGTGAAAAATGTGAATATTCATCAACAAAGATGGGTTATTTAAAGTTCCATATTATTGAAAATCACCCTGAAATTGAACATCCTTGTCCAGTATGTGGGAGGACATTTCGCCACAAATTGTTGTTAGAAGGTCATATAGCCAAATTCCATGGTGTTGGAGGAAAGACAAGGTTTTCATGTGTAGCATGTGACAAAACATTCTGTGGAAAAGAAAATTTGAGGATTCATCAGTTGAAAGTCCACGGCATACCACACCCATCTCTTAAGGTAAAGTGTATGTTTAATTTCATTATTTGAATGACTTGTTGCTAGCAACAATGATCAAGGTACAAAAATGTTAAAATCGAGCCTAGATACCTCTTTGTATTCATAACTGTTGGTTATTGTTAAAATTTTGCAAAATGCTGAGTAATTACAAAATTTTGTGAATGTGATTCGATGAAATAATTCCCGTTTGATGCATGTGTATTGCCCCATTTAGATATACACATGTATACAAATATTGATTAATATTTGTTCTGAAGTACATGTGTAATATTGGCTATTAAAGGGATGGAAAATTAGCGAATTTTGTGACTATACTCATATATGTAATGAGAAACCAGGGTGAGTTATATTTTCCTAACCAATGTAGGTAAGGGAGATAATAAATTTGTCTCCCTTTTAGCCCCAGGACAAAAGGGAGAGAATTTAATTATCTCCCTTTTCTACATTGGTTAAGAAAAGATAACTCAATATCTAGAATTAAATAAATGAACTAAGGAAGTGATAATACAGCAAATCACATTCTTGGATTCTTGAAATCAAACAGAATAATGAGAATATTTAACTTTATCACTAATTGTTATTAAGAAGAGAGATAAGCAGGCGTGAAAATGGTCTTGGTTAGGTTTACATCCTGAAAATCACCATTTAGATACAGCTGTCAGCAGTATGCATGTTGTCCTTGTACAAAATAGATCGAATTTCTGTTTACATAGAATATTTTTTTGGGGGGGGGGGGGGGGGGGGGGGTAGGCGGGGGGTATAGTTTGCATCCGTCAAAGTCTGACATTAATAGATTATAGTTGAAAGTATCATGAAACCAAGAGCAAACCTTTTCTTACATGTATATATGGATTTTGTGTCATATCTGGTCTTCCATATTTTGTTGTATAACATTTATTAAACCAATCAATGATCTACAAAAGGCATGTGACATACACTGTATACACATATATAATTATCAACAAACAAATAACATAACACAATGATCAAACAGGTTTCAAAAAAGATTTATTATATGTAATTATCTATATGCACTTATTGGGGACATACAGATATGATCAGGGGCCTCGGTGGCCGAGTGGTCTAGGTAGTTCGTTCTGACTGCTAATGAAGACTAGCCTGTCAACGCTGGAGTTGTGAGTTTGAATGATCGCCTGTGGCGGTGTGAGTTCAACTCCGATCTTAATTGACAAGGATTGCCAATTTTCCTACCGAAGGTCCGTGGTTTTATCCAGGTTCTCCGGCTTCCTCCACAAGTAAAAACTGGCCACCGCGAAATGGCCAAATGTCCTGAAAACGGCATTTAACCCCAACTAGACAAACAAACAGATATGATCATGGATATGTTTTAAACTATTAATTTTCAAATATTTTCATCCATGGTGACCTTCCCTGTTATCCATTTTGTTCAATTGTTGTTTATGTGACGGATGTTATGTTATGGATGAAATTTTGCTCATAAATTTATGTTTTGAGATTGAGGTGATTTTGGATGAAATTTTTATCGTGATGTTATGAGGGTAAATGCCATCTCAATTTCGAAATGTTTTATGCAGTAGTATCATACACAAAATTTAGCATTTGGTACATAAAAATGACACATGTATTAGTGAGACAAAATAAAATTCATTGATACCAGTTCTGTTGCACAAGATGTGCACATTTCATCCATTAATGAATCATCAGTTGTGCTCAAGGCCTAAAATGTTGAAAACCAAAACAGAGAGTAAATGAAAACATGATAAATAACAGATTTCTAAGAGGGTGACTGAGTATATTGGAAGCCCAAAAAAACATTTCAACTGAGGCGAAGCCGAGGTTGACAATGTTTTCAGAGGGGTTACAATATGAATATACTACTTCCCTTCTTAGAAATTTGTTATTTATTTTAATATACGAATGTCTTGAATTTTACATGTAGATTACGCATGTAGGAGACGAGACATTTAAGAAAAAACATTACTGAAACATGTGTGAAAATAATTGGCAACAAAATAGACTCGTACCATTGTATCATTACTAACTGCAAAAATTACATTTTTTATGGACAAACTTGGATGCACATATTATTGATGAAAGTTACTTTAATAAATAATAATTTTGATATGACAATACTTACTTACACTTCTTTATGAGCCGGTGATTGAGTAAAATACCACGTTCTTGTAAACCAATGAAAATGCTAATTAAAACAAGGGAAATTTACATAAAGTATAATAACACAAAATCATAGTCGAACAAAACCAAATTACAAAATCATAAAAAAAAACACATAAGTTAAACATGTAAAAGTCAAAATTGCCTAATGTTTCAACCAATATGGCCTTGATCACAAGCATGAAAAACTAAAAAGATGTTGACTCTTAGAAACCCAGAGAAAACTATCCAAAAGGTTGAAGAGTGAATTCAAAAATGGTTTCACAAAAGAAACTAGAAGCTTTTAAAATGTATCAGTTAGTATAATGTTAACACAGATGTTTTGCTATATACATGATATAAGTGTGATTTGACAAATGTTTGATGTTTATTTCTTTCATAAATTAAGGATTTAGAGGTGTTGCAAAGAGAACTGGGGAGGAATAAAAAATAGAGGGATATACTATCCCTTGTGAGTGTGATTGTGTCATCTAAAAAAACCAACTACAGGTGTAAATACGTTATTTGTCTTTTTATGTTAAAAATATTAACATATAAGAAAGAAAGACATGCTGGACTGCAAAAAGATAAAATAAAACAATACATGTATTTATTATTTAAAGTCACCCCTAAGGTCTTTAATCAATATTGCTTAGTTGATGCCTGGTGATTGATAAAATCTCCTTTGAGCCTTTGGTTTATATTTTTTCAGGAGTACAAGTGTGACTTTGAAGGTTGCAATAAAGTTTATTATGTTGCTTATCAATTACAAAATCACCAGGCAACACACGTAGAAACATCTGTGAATTATAGGAAGAAATTTTCCTGCACACATTGTGACTATGTATGTTACAACAGAAGGTAAGTTACACAAATGTATTTGAAATATGATCTTGTTTGTTGACAAAAATTACCAGAAATTTCTACTGCTCTTCCTTTTGATGGAGAGGTACATTTATAACCCTTAGCTGAGTTTGGATATCTCTTTTTTTTATCATTTTGAATTTTGATGGTTGTACTTATCAATTCATAATTAAATTTAGCCAGTTTTCCAATATTTTGATCTCGAGCACTGCTGATAAGTTGTCAGTTAACGAAATGGCCATACAGTGCATCAAATTTATTTTGGTATTTTATGATACGTTTTATTACTACCACTGGGTCTATGTCACTGCTGATGAACTGTTAGTCCTGGAGGGCATTTTCAGCCGAGTAGTCCAACTTTTGTCCTGTAATGATTCATTTCTCAAATGCCTTCAAAATTGACAAAAATTACCAGAAATTTCTAAGGCTCTTCCTTTTGATGCAGAGGTAACCCTTAGCTGAGTTAAGATACCTGTTTGTTTTAATTGTTTTTGATTTTTTATGGTTGTGCTTATTAATTCATCATTATATCTTTAACCGGTTTTCCAATATTTTGATCTTGAGCACTGCTGATGAGTTGTCAGTCAACAAAATGGCCATACAGTGCATCAAATTTATTTTGGTATTTTGGTAAATGTACAATGTACATGTAAGTTCTTCTCAGTGATTTTGGATGTTACAACAGAAGGCAAGTTGTTTCATTGTGATTTATTACATTTAGGCAATTGTTCTATGGCCTTCAACTAGGAGCAACATCACAAGGAAAGTATTATACTGGCATGATGCATACATGTAATGTATGTAGTAATAATAAATTCCGTAGTAATCGTGTGGGATCATTGATTGAATAAAATCCATACAAGTGTTCTTTACTTATGAAATCAAGCGATAAATTATAAATTCTTACCATTTTAGGTCATGATTTTGCATTATAGAATATAATGCTAATCATCACTTCGGGTCATTTTAAATATTTCTGAAAGAATTGATAAGACAGTAAAGAGAAATTCCAAATAAATGACTTTCACAATGATTTGGATGAGACAAAGAACAAATTAGCATGATTTAATAATAGTATTTTCAAATCATCCAGCTTAAATTTGTTTTGTCATTACAATTTTAAAGCTCTCATGATATCTGACACAAGCAAAATAATGTGTCTATAACTTTATTATGTGAAATAAAATAATTTCTTCATACATAATATGTTTCAGTGTTCACATTGTGCTTAGTAAATCTCTTTTGGTATTTAAAACATTTTAGGTTTTGAGCACAACTAAATGTTCACATCTTGTGTATAAAATTTGGTATTTATATTTTCAGTAGTTTAGATAGACATGTTAAGAAAATACACTTAAAATCAAAGAAAGTTTTGTGTGATCTCTGTGGAAAAGTCTTTACAGATACGCATCATTTGAAAACACATGTTAAGCTTATCCACTCTAATGGTCAGTTTCGATTACAGTGTGAATTCTGCTCATTTCATACTATTAGGAGGAGTAACTTGTGGAGTAAGTACAATGTACATGTAAGGTATTTGAATAATGTATTTAAATAAATACGGTCACTACAGCGGGACTATGCAGTTTGATGTACATTTCAAGTTTGCTACATGTAGCTTTCAAGTCAACACTGTGGTTATCAGTTTGAACACAACTTGTGTTGAAGTTTGTTTTACTCTGATCTTAAGATAAGGAAATTAATAAACAACAAAGTAGGGCCATTTTTTCGTGTATTGATTTCACTTCTAGGGCCATTTTTAAAAAGTCGCCAGAAACCTTTCATAATCTCTAGTGGTATAGTCTGGTAGTTGGTCTCTAAAGATTTGCTAATAATAACTAACAAGTAAGTTACTAAACCTCAATATCACTTTAACAGACAGTTTTAAGACAAATTTGGAAAGTTAATCTCTTTAAAACAGTTTTTCAACCTGAAGAAAACTTGGAATTTTTGGCTGTGAGGTTATGTATCTACTTTCATATGACATTAGAATGATTTTGATTCTGAATTTCCTTTGTGGTAATATTCCAAAAAGTGATGCAAATTGACCCAAATGGCCTATATACATGACCTTTGCCTGTAGAAAACTTGAACTTATGAATGACTAAGCATAGATTCTGGTTTTATAACATAAAATTCATTGTATACAGTCAGTCATGTCAAGATATGTAAGTATATAAGATTAAAAAATCAATGGTTATGAGTGAAACAAATACATGGGAAAGTGGACCTACTTCTTTAAACATATAATTGGATATTTCAACATTGAACGTTGTCTAATGAACAGATCGTTACACAGAAAATAACATAGAAGCTACAGCACAAACACAAAGTACATAACTGAGGAAAGCTAGATATCCTTCCTAATGCAACCTTTTTGTCTCAGACTAAACACTGTTCCCACATGACCATGAAATTGTGAAAAGTTCAGGAATTATTTTTTTGGCTTTCCCCATTGGGAAATCTTCAAAAAAAAAAAAAAAAGAGAATATTGGGAAAAACAGGAAATTTCAATAACATCTTACTTTCATGACTTTGTTTTTTCACTAAAACAGGTACTTGATTTTATGACTGGTTATTGCAGTTTTTTCCAGTCAAATCATTTCATTGAGGAATCAATCACACCTTTGTCATCTGCAATGTAACAAGGTCTTTTAACACTTGCAATCACTTGTGGAGTGTTGGCCATTACAGTTGCAACAATAGTGTTTCGTTTAATCTGATTCTAACGTGTCAGATGTTAAAAAATAATTTTTGTAACTATTTTCAGATCATTCATGGCATTTACATCAGAAAAGAATGGCCGATGATCATCGGCAGTATTCACAATGCGACCGATGTGCCTTTCAGAGTCCTATGTTGCGTAGATT